>SDOX01000027.1:28569-46559 GCA_004565275.1 Nannochloropsis salina CCMP1776
GGGGCCACGGAGGGAAAGGCGTCCCGGTGCCGGACGTAGCGCTCGCCCGTGCCCGAATAGAAGGCGAGTTGCAGGGAGCGGCGGCGGAGGGGGTCGAGGCGGAGGCGGGGACCCTCGAAGCCTTGTCGGTCGAGCCGGTCGAGCCGATCCCGGACTCGATCCATGGCGGCGACCAGCGTGCGGAGGGGGGAGTCTGGGGCAAGAGGGAGGGTCGGAGGCCGCTCGCTGGCGGGGGAGGGCGAAGGAGGGGGAAGAGGCGGCTCTGAGGGAGTCTCGGGGTTGAGGGAGAGCCAGGCGATGCAGTCTCCGCGGTGGTCACTGTCCTTCCAACGGGCGGGCGACCGGCCCATGCCGGCGGGAGAAAGGAGGCCTTGGCGTTGCAAGGCCCGCGCTGCCTCGAGCCATTGGCGGGCCTGTGTGTCTTGGAAACACTGGGGGGGCTTGGACGACGGGGGGGAAAAGGCGGTGTCCCGTAGGAAAAAAGAGGTGGAGGGCGAGGGGTGGGCGAGGGCATGCACCTCCGCCGGGGTGATGCTGTCGAGGACGTCTGGCGACGAGGACATGCCCTGTGCGTGACACCGTCGAGTGAGCGCGAGGGGGTTTACTGGGGGATTAGAGGGGGTTTATTGACGGGTGGGAGGGGCAAGGGCCTGGGGGCGTGGAGCATGGAAGTAAGCGAGCGGGCCGGAGCGGCACGTTCGGCGCGCACTAGACGCAGGCGGCAGCCTGGACCCGGGCGGCCGGCGAGTTCCTCACACTAAGTGAATCAATGGGTTCGAATATCCATGCGTCCTGTGTCCTGAGCGTCAGGTGTGGCTCGGAAGCTGTTTGACCGGGGGGAGAGCTGACTTTCCCACCCGCACATTCCCGCCACACCCCTTTAACCTCCTCCCTTTATGCCCACCCTGCCGTCCAGGTGCCAAACCCTGCAGGAGGCCCCGGGATGATTTGGCGTGGGCCAGGAAGGGTATTGCGGAAATCCTTAGGTTTCAAAGCCCACGTGCATGTATTTGGGTTCAGGAGGCGACTTTCGTCCCGGGCCTCAGCGGAAGCAAGGGGAGGAGAGGTCTTGGTGCGGGACTTTATCCGGGAAGCCCTGTATGGCCCCAAGGACGGCTACTTCACCACCAAGGGCGCCAACATCATCATTTCGCCTCCTCCCGCGGAGCGCATTCCTTTCCCGACGCTGAAAGGCTACTGGGACTACCAACTCGCCCTGGACAAGCTCTACAAGAGCCGGCCCCAGGCCTGGATGACGCCCGTCGAGGTCTTCGCCCCGCACTACTCGCGTGCCATCGCCCGCTACATCCTGGAGGCGCACACGAAGGAGGAGGAGGAAGATGGGAGGGGGCAGGCCGGCGGTTTTGAAAGAGGAGAGGCGGGGACGGAAAGGGCGGAGGCGGGACAGGGAGGGAAGGAGGGACCGAGGGAGGACGCGCGGGTAGGAAGGAGCCACGAACGACCTTTTCCTCGGGCAGAGCACGCGGATCCAGCGGAAAAGGCGAGAGATCTGTGCATCTACGAAATCGGCGGGGGCTACGGCACCAACGCCCTCTGTATCCTTGACTACCTGGCTGCGCAGGCCCCCGAGGTCTATCGCCGAACCCGTTACACGGTGGTGGAAATCTCCCGATCCATGGCCGATAAACAGCGAGAGCGCCTGAGGCCCCGGCACGGGCACGTGTGCCAGGTCGTGGAGCAGGACGCGGTGGAGTGGGCCACGAAGACGGGGGAGGACAGGGAGTGGGAAGGCGGGAGGGAGGGCGGGAGGGAGGGCGGGAGGGAGGGCGGGGGGAAGGTCAGGGGCCCGGCGACGTCTACAGTTGTGGTTCTTGCCTTGGAAGTCCTGGACAATCTGCCTCACGACAAGGTGTTGTGGACGGAGGAGGGGGGAGAGTGGCGCCTCCGCGAGTGCGTTGTGCGGGGGAACGAAAATACCGAAAATTACCGAGAGCACCACCGAGCCCTAGCCGACGAGCGCATCGCTCTCTTGCTGCAGCTCCAACCGGCCTTGGCCCGTCGCATTGACCCTCGCGAGCAGGGCGTGGACCGGACTCTGGGAAGGTGGCACAGGACGCTTACGCGACTCCTGCCGGCGAGTCTCGCGCGCGCCCTGGGCGGGGACCGAGCCCGTCCATGCGCGGCCTTCGTGCCCACAGGGATGGTTGACTTCGTGGAGGGACTCTGCATGGCCTTCCCGCGCCGGCACCACTTCCTTTTCGCGGACTTTGATTCCCTCCCCCCTCCGGCCTTGGAGCCCCCCGGGGGGGAAGAGGAGGAAGCCCCCGACCTGCGGGCCCTCAACCCTCCCTTAGTGACGAGCCGGGATCCGGCTACGGGGCAGCATCGCGACCATCCCTCCTACCTCTCGCACAAGGGCAGCGCCGACATTTTTTTTCCCGTGGACTTTGCTTTGCTCCAAGAAGTCTACCGTTTCTTCGCGAGCCGGGCCGACCGGAAGGGTGGGGGGCAGGCCTCGGTGCGAGTGCTCAAGTCGGCGCGATTTTTGGAGAGGTATGGGGAGAAGGGCGGTCAGGGAACGTGCACGAGGTCGGGGTATAACCCCATGCTTGAGGACTTTTTGAACACCTGCTTCTTCGTTGCCGAGTCCAAGGATCCCTCGGCTAGGGAGGGGCGTTCGAGAAGGGCAATTTCACGGTCAAGGCGATGATATATGTGGATAAAGGACACGAAACGAAAGCAACCAAAGCTGTAACAAATTAAAGAAGGGTATATCACTCACTATTTCTTCCGGCGGCACTCGTTCTTCTCTTCCCATTCTTTCTATCTATGGCCCACTGATCCAGTGCAACAAGTCTTTCCACTTTCATTTTTCAAAGAAGCTTCCGGTTCGCCGAAAGCATGACTAATTCCACAAAGTTTCTAGAGCTTAGGAGAGACTCGAGAAACCTGGACGTGAGAGCCAGAGCGAGGAGTATACATCGCAAAATTGTGAGCCAACACAGTGATCAAAAAACTCAAGGCTTTGACCAAAACTATCACGAATATGTCCAGCGAGTACACGGTGTGTTTCTTTGCGCATGCGTCGGGTTACGGCATTCGATCACCCATTTTGGGAGGGGATCTCTCTTCATTCCTTGTTTGAGCATATTACGCGTGCGCCAACTCTTTTAAATTACGTTTTAGTACTCAGTCGACGTCTCAATCAATTAAATGCCTTCCGTGCCGATGAAAACCCAAAGTTGTCAAGTTTTCCGGTCGGAGGGTTGTCCTTTTCCATGGCTTCATCAACGGTCACCAACGGCCAGGTCAACGGCTGTCGACCTTTCAAAGCCGTAAAAAGTGCCTCGATGAGAATAGAAAGTAATCGAGCCTTCTCAGTCTATGTCGTGTCCTCCGTCTGTATAAAGTGTGGTTTATCGGATGATTCATGCACATGTCTTGGAGTGTGCGATGCGACTACGAAGAAAATAATGCCAACCAAATTCGCGTGAGATCTTTTGGAGGTTTAAAAACAAAACGACGCTACTTCCTCCTACAGGCTGCTGTTTGTATCAAACAACTCAATAATAGCTGCTCTTATGTATATCGGACCATGGCAAGATTACATGATGCTTCGTCGGCACCGATTTCCCCGCCTGGAAGGGCGCTTTGCCCACGACATTTGTAAACCTCCTCACCGGCATTGTTCTCCATCCTCTGTGCGCAAGCCATACAAAGTTAAACCGTCTCCTCAGTCGAGACATCCACAAATTGCTAGGCAAACTGATGAATGTTGGAGTGTGGAGAGGCATGGCGCAACTGGATTAAGTGGTTGTGCACTTGAGGCGAAGCGGAAAGTGTCGATCGTCGAAACGAGGAAGCCCAAAGGGAGCTCATCCTCTGGGACGGCTTCCATGCGAAAATCCCGACTCGATCGTGTACGAATGATGAAAGCCTCGTACTTGCAACCCAGCGATGCCTATCTTGATAACAGGGGGAGCGGAAGGGATGACCCGATCACGCTAGCATGTATGCCTTCGACCGAGTCAGGCCCGGAACGGCCAGAGACTCCCCAAGTGGGGGACGTGGAGGAGGAGTGCAAACCAAGCAGGCGCAAATCTTTATCCAGATATGAGGAGGAGGACTTGATGCGATGGGCCCAGGAGCTTTCCGATCCTGAGGACTCGTGACGGCCGCCTGTTCGGTCCGTTCGGGCTGTCCACGGGCTGTTGCTGCGGGGCAAGCGGGACACATCTTGGCGGGATAAGGATACGACGCGAAGCCTTTCGCGCATGCGTTGGTCGTAGAGCAAGGTTCAAGGCTTCTCAATTGCAAAGACTCCCTCGTCCAGATGAATTGACGCCATCGAGCTTCCTCCCCGGCCTGGCAATGTAATGCCTTCCAGAAAAGGCCGTAATATCAAAGACATGGGCTCAACAAGCACATCAGTCGAGGTGGAGGGCTCCGCAGGACTTCATTTGTTGATAGAGCCATGCACGCTTACACTCTACTCCCTGGATACATAGAAATGGACGGGGGGGGGAAAACTGTGCCACTCCTCTGGAAGAAGCCTCCCGATCACGAGAACTCTGTCACGGTTTGGGAGCATCAGCTCACGAAATGACACCGCAGGGGCATGAGAACATCAGAGTGAAATCAAGGGGAGTGGCACGGGTCTAGGAAGAACGCCTTGGCTCGGAGGCTGGCGGGTAGTTTTCGATTCTTCCCTCAAGGGCCCTGCAGGATAAAAAGTGCTCTTTGGGCTGAGAGCACTGGGTGCAGGGACACGGGAGGGACGACGCTCATGACGAAACACCTATAGACACTCTGGTAATTCTGTCATTGCCAATTTTATTCTCTTACGCCTTTCAGAAAGAGAACGCCTGCCTTGCTCGGTCGCTTGGTCAACATTGCAGCTGATGGCGAGGAAAATGCAGCTCAACCTGCGCCAATGCACCGATACTAAGCATGCTGTGCACATAAAAAAATAGGTCAGGTGACCTTAAATTACTAAGTTAATTTTTATCGTGAAAATTTCGGGTTTAGTTGGGGAAAAAGATGTTTTTTGGTGTATTTAATAACCTCCTAATGGGGCGGGAGGTTATTTGCTTGACCGGTGCGAGTATAAAGCCGACAGCCATGTCTGAAATGTAATATTTGGCGCTTATATTGTAAAGAATCTATGACGATCTGATTTGTAATCTGGCGGGGTGGGAAGACACAAAATCCGGGCAAATGTATTTTTGAAAATTGTTTATTTTGCACCTCGGCGTGCAGGAAAGAGGTATAAACGTGCGCCCGTTGTTTTCCGCGCTCGACCTGAGACCTCTGACCTGACCAAGGACGCTTTCTCAGTGTGTCATCGGTCGATAAGCACATAACGATACCGCCATTTTACCGTGAGCTGCAAGGTTGGCCGATTTCTTTGACCGGGTTGTTGTCTTTATTTCCTGCCCGTTCAAGGGAAGGGCCGGGCGCGACGGCGTTGGTCATGGCGCCATGCTCCTCTCTTTCATGGCCCTCGTTCACGCCCACACCCACCCGCGCTTTCTCACATGCAAATTGTCCAACCTTTTGCCCGCCTTTGCAACCAACGGACAGGCGTGCATGCGTGCGTGAGACCCGGGGTCGGAAAGGGAGGGGTCATGGCTCCCGTAAGGGCGAGCCGAGGGCCCTGGCTGGTGTTAGGAGTGGTCTCCACCCTGGCCGTCACAGCCATCGGCTACGTACACTACGACCAACAAAAGCAACGCACGGACATGCGTCGGCTGATTTTCGAGGAGAAAGAGAGGGAACGGGAGGAGCAGGCGCGGGCGGGGAGCCAGAGGGCGAGGGAGGGGGCTCCGGGTGCCAAGGACGGGCCCGGGCGCTCTTTATGACGGGATCGAGGCCGTGGCGGACGCCGCGCAGAGAGAAAGGGCGGGCACAGGGAATGCGTGTACATCGACGGGGTGAGGGGATACCCAGAAAGAGGGAGGGGGGAGGAATGTAGCAAAAACGAGAAGAACCAAAAACTGTTTCGTGAACTATCGGACCAAGAAGACCAGGCGGGGCAGGCAGATGCCCGCGTCCGCTCATTCCTTCCTCCCAGAGACTCCCTTTTCTGTACAACGCCCCGGGCTCCAGGGCCCTGGCACACTCCCCTCCCCCCTCCCCTCAATGCGCCGTATCGCTCGTGGTGGCGGTGGCTGGGTGCGTCATCATCCCCGCCTGCGCGTGCACGGAGGCCTCGATGGCCTCGATATTCTCCTGCATGGTCAGCAGCCGGTAGGCTTCCTCGGCGTGCAGGACCTCGATGAGCTGCCCGTCCACCACGGCCAGGCCTGAGGGGGAGGGCGGGGGGGAAGATGGGGCATGGAAATGTCAGCCCAGGCATGGAACCGCTTCGCCAGAGCCTCCCCCGCTCGTCCAGGAGCCGCCCGGAGTCCTTCTTCCCCCCGCCCTCCCCCCCGCCCTCCCCCCCGCCCTACCTTCCCCATGCGCCTGGGCCTCCCGCCAGGCCGTCAGGACCCTTTCGGCGTGCGCCAACTCCTCCGGTCGGGGCCCGAAGGCCTTGTTGGCCTCCGCGACGGTCTTGGGGTGGATGAGAGACTTCCCGTCGAAACCCAGGGCCCGGCCTTGGGCGCAGGCGGCGGCGAAGCCGTTGGGGTCGTTCAAATTCAAATGCACGCCGTCGATGACGCGGAGCTTGAAGGCACGGGCGGCGACCAGGCAGGAGGAGAGGGAGTAGAGGAGGGGGACCCGGTCCGGGTGGTGGAGGGCGTGGAGCTCGTTCTGAGGGAGGGAGGGAGGGCGGGAGGGGGAAGAGAGGGTCAAGGACGCGCGGGGAGGGCGGGAGGGAGGGCGGGAGGGAGGGCGGGAGGGAGGGACAGGGGGAGGGCGGGGAAGAGGGAGGGGGCGACAGGCAGGGCCACGCACGGTCAAGTCGGACGTGCCCATCATCAACGCCTCCAGGCGGGGCACGAAGTTGGCGGAGCGGGCGATCTCCTTGATGTTCATGACCGCCGCGGGCGTCTCGACCATGGCCCATATCCCCATGGCAGGGGAGGCCCCGAAGCGGCCGAGGAGCTCGTGGGCGGTCATGAGGGTGTCGGCGCTCTGGACCTTGGGGATGATGACCGCGTGGACCCGGGCCAGGCCCGCCATCGCCGCCAAGTCCTCGGTCCACCACTGGCTGCCCTGGCAGTTGACGCGGACGGTCACGTACCGAGGGGCGGCGCAGGCGGAGGGCGCCTCGCTCAGCACCTCCTTCACTGCCTTGCGGGCCTCCACTTTCCTGGGGGAGGGAGGAAAGGGAGGGAGGGGTGAGAGGGAGGGAGCGAGGGAGGGGCGGAGGAGAGGGGGAGGGAGGGGGGGTAAACCCTGGAGGGGGGGGGAGAGGGGAGCGACGAGGTGGGCCGAATCAGCCGGGCGCTAAGCCGAATGTTTTTTTTTCGAATTTTTAAATTTGAATTTGAATGCCGCAATTACCGGTCGTAGCTGACCGAGTCCTCGAGGTCGAAGGCGAGGACGTCGGCGGGGACTTGGGTGAGGGCCTTCCGCATCTTGTCCGGGCGGGACCCGGGCGTGAAGAGGACGCTGCGCAAAGGCCGGTGGGCGTCGCGCTTGGGCCGAGGGGCCTTGTACTGGATGTGGCGGGCGAGGGCGGGCGCGAGGAAGGGGAGAGGGAGGGAAGGAGGGGAGGCGGGGAGGGAGGGCGGGCGCTGGGGGAGGGAGGGGGGGAGGGCGAGGAGGGGAGGATGAAGGGGATGGAAAGGGTGGATCTGGATGGTCGTACGCGGGTGAGACATGTAAAGTACAGAGCACGGGGTGTTGGGTCTGAGGGAGACGGGAAATGAGGGATCGGGAAGGAAGGCTTCAACATGAGAAGATCCTGTCCAGCCCCCTCGTCTCCCTGGGCCCCGCCCGCGCGGGCCACGCACCTTATCGAAGGCGGGAGGGAACGGGGAGAGGGTCGATGGGCGCCGTAGCTTTAGCGGAGTAACACCCCGGAGGCCTCGCATGCTGTGCTCGCACCCACGCTGTTGACAGCCCGCGACGATCCAAGGGGGGGCTTGAAGGGGGACGCGACGGGGCAAAGCCCAAGAAAAGGAGGCAGCAGGCGAGTCGCGTAGACACGTCCCGCCAGGTGCTCTGCAAGAGATTGGGTACAGCGTGTGTGGCAAGGGGCTTGAATCAATCTATGGTGCCGCCCGGGTGGGACCTTGTCGGGCAATAGGGCAACCTCGA
Organism: Nannochloropsis salina CCMP1776; assembly: GCA_004565275.1. NCBI lineage: Eukaryota > Eustigmatophyceae > Eustigmatales > Monodopsidaceae > Microchloropsis > Microchloropsis salina. The sequence continues at coordinate 36,742 of SDOX01000027.1, forward strand.
AGGAGAGCAACGCCCGGCCCCAGCGCGAGCAATACATGTGGCTGACACGACCATTTCGATCCTTCCGTCTACTCCCCGCATCGAGAGACGATGTGTATTCCCCACTTCAAGCATGGAAGCCAACGACCGCCCAGAGCTCGTATTAAAGTCCGTCTTTTTTATGTTGTAGCTGCAACAATCCCAGCGGGGCTTTCAGAGCTTTCGCGCCAAATTTGGGAGCGTCTCGGCACCACACTGGATTAACACAAAAGGGATGTGTGTGCATAAACTGGACTAATGACACGTAGGTGGGGTGAAAAATACTCTTGTAAGTGACGCCGGGTCCGTAAGATGTTCCACGGGAGCCTTCTCACGGCTGTGCCTGGCAAGTCGGACTGGGAAGGCGTGGAGGTCGACGGTGCCTACCCGGCCGACCAAGCATGTTTAATGCGTCGAATACAAAGTGGAGGCACCTATACAATCTGCGCCCCGCGCGAGCGAACGTTACCGGTCATAGTTTCAAACGGGCAGGCACACACAGGGAAATGCTCTTTCAATCAGTCTTCCATTGTCCTCTGCCGCCCCCGACTCCACACGCGACTATTAAGGGACGCGAGGCAAATCAAGACACACGAGGCGCCATTCCTTCCTTCGTGGGAAAGGAAATGGGAAAAGAAAGAACTCGCCATGGAAGGGCGCTTCTCTCTTCCGTGTCCGTGCAATTTATTCGAAAAACAAAAAGCGGAGGGAGAAGTCTCTCATCTTCCTTTGGACGGGTTTCATTTTTGGGCCCTTCAATAAATCATGGCGCCCTCGCGCTCATTGTCCATGCTCTCACCCACCAAGCAGACGGCAGTCAACCTTCTCCCCACCCTCCCTCCCTCTCCCCCTAACCTCCCTCCCTCCCTCCCTCCTTCACCGCGCCGCCATCGCCTTGGCCAAGGCTTTCCCGAACCTGGCGACCGCCTCCTCCACTTCCCCCTCGCTCACGACCAAGGGCGGAACAAAGCGGACGACGCGGGCCCCCGCCGCCACCAGGAGCAGGCCCTCGTCGATGGAGGCCTGCACCACCGGGGCCGCGAGCAAGCCGCTCGCCTCGCTCAGCTCCACCCCGTTGATCAGACCCCACCCCCGCACGTCCTCGATCACGCCCGGGTACTGGGCTTGAAGTTTCCTTAAACCCGCCCGCAGACTCTCCCCGCGGGCCGCGGCGTTCTCGACCAAATGCTCTCTTTCCAAGGCAGCCGTCACCGCCAGCCCCGCGGCGCAGGCCAGCGGGTTCCCTCCGAACGTGGAGGCGTGGTCGCCGGGCTGGAAGACGTTGGCACGCTCTTTGCAGAGCATGGCCCCGATCGGCACGCCTCCCCCCAGGGCCTTGGCGGACGTGAACACGTCGGGCTCGACCCCCAGCTGCTCGTAGCCCCAGAGCCGCCCCGTCCGGCCCACGCCCGTCTGAACCTCGTCCACCATCAGCAGGGCCCCCGTCTCGTCGCAGAGCGCTCGAGCCTTGGCGAAGAAGCTCCTGCTCCCCGGTCGGATCCCGCCCTCCCCTTGCAAGGCCTCCATCAGGATCGCCGCCACCCCGCGCCGTTTCTTCCCCGGGAGCCACCCGCGGAGGCGGCCCCAGAAATTGATCCGACGCACCGTCCGCTCCAGGGCACCAGCGTCGTTGTAGTCGACGTAGGCAAAGCCAGGAACCAGGGGCTCGAAGCCCCGGTGGTATTTCGGCTGTCCCGTGGCGGTGATGGCGGCCAACGTCCGCCCGTGGAAGGAGGCCTTGGCCGTGATGATGACGGGCTCGCCCAAGCCCAGCTTCTCGTGCGCGTGCTTCCGCGCCAGTTTGATGGCAGCTTCGTTGGCTTCGGCCCCGGAATTGCAGAAAAACGCCTTGTCTGCCACGGAATGTTCCACCAGCCAGGCCCCCAGACGACCCTGCTCGGCGGTGTAGTACAAATTGGAGACGTGGTGCAGTTTCCCCAGTTGCTCCGTCACCGCCGCGGTCAGACCCGGGTTTGCGTGGCCCAAGCAACAGGTGGAAATGCCCGCCACAAAGTCCAAGTATTCCTTCCCCGTAGAGTCCCACAACTTCACGCCCTGGCCCTTCACCATCGTGATGGGGTACCGCCCGTAGGTAGCCATTATGTTCTGGGCAAAAACGGCGGCTTCCGCGGGAAGGGGTCGGGCGGCGTTGTCCGGGGAGGCGGCCAGGCGCATGGGGGCGGGGGAAGGGTCCGACGCCTGGAAGGCGGGCGGGGCGAGGCGGCGGAGGAGAAGGAGGGGGAAGGCAACGACGGAGTGGAACAACAGGGAGGACGTGAAAAGCACCGTGAATGCGGTGCGGTGCATGGTGAGAAACGCCTGGTCAAGTCTCCACAAGGTAACGCTCTGTCCCCCAAACCAATGGTGCGATGGCGCGCGGGACCAAGGGGCGGGAAGGTCAAGACAGCGAAAACCAGCACAAAAACCCTCCAACCCTGTGTGAAATATGTCCGGGAGGAGGAAGGCGCAGAAGTGAGTCGCAGAAGTGCTCCTGGGCTTGCGGCCCGGGCCGTGGCGTGCTTTTTCGCGGCAGGTTGGGGCCCTGACTGGGGAGCTGTCGCCGAAGGGGGTACGTCACACGTCCTCCTTCCATTTAAGCCCCTTGCCGTCCTGGTTTTACGCCTCTCCCATGCCCCACGGGGCCGCGCGAGGGAAGCCAGGGGCTCCGTACGAAGCCAAGGCCACAGGGCACGCTTTGTCCACACGAACCCCGGCTGCGCCTGACTTTCAGGATCGTGCTCTTTTAACTTTCCCATTCCGAGAACCTTCCTCCCCCCGCATGTTCTTGGGCGAGGAGCGTGGTGGCTTTTGTTCTTTTCGAATTCTTTTTGAGTGGGGAGCCTGCGCAAGTGACTGAACCGTAGACTGGCAATATCGAGACTTGTGTTGGGAAGTTGTGAGGTTTGTGGTCTTGCCATTAAAGATGAAAAGGCGCGGCGTGGCCCCCCTGCATCACGCCCCATGTTGAAGTCTCGTGGTTACCTTGGAAAGGATTGTTGGGAATTCTGTGCTCCTTGACCGCCTCATGATTCCTTTTTGGGTATTTTGGACAGCATTCATCCGTTTCAAGGCTTTTCGCACCCCGCACTTTCTCGAAACCCCAAGCGCCATGTCGACTTCCACGGTGACCATGCAGCCAGACACTCGAATTGCCCTCGTGACGGGGGCTGATCGGGGCTGCGGCTTGGAATTTTGCAAACAACTCGCCGGCCTTGGATTCTTGGTGGTGGGCACGGCCAAGGACGCGGTGAACGCGCAGGAGCTGAACGAGCTGGCGAAGGAGTCTCAGAACAAGGTGTTTGTGCAGCAGATGGATCAGACGAAGGAGGACGAGATCAAGAATTTGGCGGAGGCGCTCCGGGCCCGCAACTACCGTCTGGAGTGAGGGGAGGGAGGGAGGGAGGGAGGGAGGGAGGGAGGAAGGAAGGCTTCGAAGTCCTTTTCTTTGCCAGGTCCACGCCTGGATTGTTTTGAACGTGTGACTTTCTGAATGCTCTTTCTTTTCTCCTGCGTGCATGCTCTCCGCCCCGCGAATACCCCCTCGCCTCATGTCTTTGCATTCCTCCTTCTTCCTCTTTTCCGCCTCAGCCTGTTGATTCTGAACGCGGGGGTGGCGGAGCACGACCACCCCCACGCCCCCCCCTCGAAGCTCGAGCGTCGGGAGCTGGCGGAGCTGCTGGACGTGAACGTGTGCGGGACGGCGAGTGTGGTGAAGCACATGCTGCCCTTGGTCCAGGAGTCGCAGGAGAAGAAGGTGGTGGGCGTGACGAGCAAGATGGGGTCGATGGAGGAGGCGATGGGCGACAAACCCTACTTGTCGGCAGGCTACCGGGTCAGCAAGGCGGCGGAGAACATGCGTGAGTGAGGGTTGGGGGGAGGGCGGGGGGAGAGGCTGTGTGTGTGGGAGGAGGGAAGCGGGTGGGGGGGGAGCACGAATGTGTTTGGATACCGTGGAGGCGGCGGCTTGCAGGCGTCATTTCCTTCCCTCCCTCCTTCCCTCCCTCCCTCCCTCCCTCCCTCCCTCCCTTCCTCCCTCCCTCCCTCCAGTGCTGCGCGTGTGGGCCCGGGACCCGACCGCCCAGGATGTGACCTTCCTCCTCCTCCATCCCGGCCACCTTAAGACGGCGATGGGGGAGGCGGGGGGGCGGGAAGCGCCTCTGACTTGCGAGGAGGGCGTGAAGCAGAGTTTGGAGAAGGTGGTGCTGCGCTGCGGGCGGCAGGAGTCGGGGCAGTTTTTCAACTACGACGGCTCGGAGCTTCCCTTTTGAGGGGCGGGGGCAGGGCGGGAAGGAGCGCGGGAGGGAGGGCAGGAGGGAGGGCGGGAGGGCGGGGATGTAAGATAAAGGGAAGGAAAGAGGGGGAGAGAGAGAGAGAGAGAGGAAGAGGGAAGGGAAAGGAAGTAAATAGAGAGAGGAGGTGGGTACATGAAAAGAGTGGTCGCCAGTAAGTAGAGAAGGAAGAGCGAGCGTGCCGAGGGGAAGTCAATGCACCAAGAGAGAAAGACAGAGAGAGGGCGAGGAAGAAGGGGGGAAGACAGGGAGGGAAGGGAGGGCTGTGGGAAGGAAAGAGAGGATGAGAGACTCGCACGTGAAGAAGAGTAGGAGAGCAAGAGGAGAGAAAGGGTGATGGGGAGGGAAGGTCGGCCGTTGAGGAGGTTTTGGACGGGTGGTGGGAAAGAAAGAGGAGACGAGTCGACGGGCGCGCGCAGAGCGAGCCACGCCTGAATTCTTCCTGTCGACATCCTCAATGAAATCAACATCATCAAGGAAATCAACATCATGAATGAAATCAACATCCTCAATGAAATCAACATCATCAATGAAATCAATATCATCAATGAAATCAACATCATCAATGAAATCAACATCATCAATGAAATCAACATCATGAATGAAATCAACATCATCAATGAAATCAACATCATCAATGAAATCAACATCATGAATGAAATCAACATCATAAACGAAATCAACATCATGAATGAAATCAACATCCTCAAGGAAATCAACATCATAAACGAAATCAACATCATAAACGAAATCAACATCATCAATGAAATCAACATCATGAATGAAATCAACATCATGAATGAAATCAACATCATGAATGAAATCAACATCATGAATGAAATCAATATCATCAATGAAATCAACATCATGAATGAAATCAACATCATGAATGAAATCAACATCATGAATGAAATCAACATCATGAATGAAATCAACATCATGAATGAAATCAACATCATGAATGAAATCAATATCATCAATGAAATCAACATCATGAATGAAATCAACATCATGAATGAAATCAATATCATCAATGAAATCAACATCATGAATGAAATCAACATCATGAATGAAATCAATATCATCAATGAAATCAACATCATCAATGAAATCAACATCATGAATGAAATCAATATCATCAAGGAAATCAACATCATGAATGAAATCAACATCATGAATGAAATCAACATCATGAATGAAATCAACATCATGAATGAAATCAACATCATAAATCTAGTCAATATCATAAATCTAGTCAATATCATAAATCTAGTCAATATCATGAATTCTTCATCGCCGTGTTTCCAGGAGAGGGTACTGCACGACCCCCCCCCCGTGGTCTCCTTCGGACACTCCCTTCCCCAGACTTCCAACGGCGCGTTTCAAAATCGTTACGGTTTTTCAAAATTGTTCGATCCCCCGTCGCCCCTGGGGGGCTCTCGGCGCTCTCGAATTTCTACAAAATTGGGGAAATATCTAAATACCTAAATACTAGGTTCACTTCCTCCTTCCTTTCTCTCCCTCCTCCTCCTCTTCCTTCCTCCTTCCTCCTTTCCCTCCTTCTCATTTTCTTCCCCGCCCTCCCGCCCTCCCGCCCTCCTTCCTTCCCTCCCCCCTTTCCTCCCTCCTCCTCAGTGCCTCTGCCCAAACTCCGCCTGGAAACGAACCGACAGCACCTTCATGTGCCCCAGGAGGATGTTTCCCGCCAAAACGAGGGCGAGTCCCCGAGCTAAGGTGGCGGCGAAAACTCCGACGCGGAGGCAGAGGAGGTCGAGGAGGAGGAGGTGGGTGGAGGCGAGGGAGGCGAGGAGGAGGAGGAGGTAGAGGAGGGGGAAGGCTTGGGCGAGAAAAAAGGCGGCCCATATCGAGGCCCAGAGCCAGGTGAGGCGGCGGGGGAGGGCGGGGGGAGGGCGGGGGGAGGGAGGGTTTGGCGAGCGGGGCAGGGGAAGGTTGGTGGAAACGGGGCGGGGAAGAAAAGCCCGAGGTGATGGGATGGGAAGGAAGGGACGGGGGATGGAGGGTGTCGCGGAGGAGGAGGAGGAGGTGGGGGAGCGTGGCTACCGGAGAGGAGGAGGAGGAGGGGGAGGGGAGGGAGGGAGGGAGGGCGGTCGGAGTGGGTGGAGGAGGAGGGTGTGGGCGAGGAGGAGGAGGGCGTGGGAAGGACGGTGAGGAGGATGGAGGGGGCGGAGGAGGAGGGAAGCGTGGGCGGAGGAGGAGAGGAGGTGGAGGAGGAGGGAGGGGAGGGGAAAAGCAGGACGGAGGAGGAGGAGGAGGAGGAGGGGAGGCGAGGGCGGTGTGGAGGAGGGGAGGAAGGCGGGGAGGAGGAGGGGAGGAGGGAGGAGGAGGGGAGGAGGAGGAGGAGGAGGAAGTCGGAGGCGGAGGGTTGGGGAGGGGAGAGGAGCGAGGAGGAGGAGGAAGGGGCAGGAAGAGGAGGAGGGAGGGAGGGAGGGAGGGAGGGGGTAAGAAAGAAGTCCCAGGACCATTCCTGTTCGTCAAGCGGTGCATAACTCCATGCCAATCGCACGGGAAACAATGCGTGCTGTTTGTGTGACCACGTTCAGGTGGTACGGCATCTCCAGCCTCCCACGCAGGCAGCATCCCAGCCGCTTACGTTGCCCTGTCGGCTGTGATGCCTCGGTCCCTCCTGTCACCAGTCACTTTACTGTCTTCCCTTCCCAGCGTTGTGCATCCACGTTCACACACCCATTCCACCCACAAGACGCGCCCTGGGTAAAAGTCGCGTCCCGCGGGTCCTTTTTTGGGGGGCGGTGTCACGCTTTTTTTCCCCTCGCAATGACTACGTGTATATGCCTCTGATACCTCAACCTATGCACCAGACCCTGTTTTCAAGCACAAGAGCCACACGTTGGCCCGTGAACACCACGGGATGCTCATATAGCCCCTGCATTTCCTCCGTCTGCATGCCCTGCCCGTGACGACTTGTTTTATGTGTTTGGCTTTTGGCTTTCAGATGCCATTCGCGGTGGGCGATGTCGGACGGGCGCAAGCCCCCCTGGTGGCTCCCAGGGGGGGTAAAAAAAGCTCGTGTGTACAATTCGTGGACGCTTTGCGCGCCCTGACACCACCCGTGCCTGATGCACGCCATGGGTGGTGGCCGTGGAAAAGGTCGCGTGGTTTTGGGCAAGCTAATTGTCGTCTCGTGTGATTGGTCCCGAGTCGGGCGGTAGCAGCTACTAGCTCGCTCCCCGAGTTGACATTATCATTGCGACGATGGCATGACACTCGACATTATCATTCTGCCGATGACATGACCTTCACGGTCCGCGGATGCCTCCAGGCGGGCATCGGCGCGTGCGATCATCTCGTCAGGCTTGTGTCAGGACGTGGGGGGATGTTGTCGGGGGGTGCGTCTACACATACCCCACATGTCGCATCGAGCCGCACTAGCCCCGTCCGCTTTCGTATTTCCCCCCATCACTGCGCACCAAACCCCCCCAAAAGGATAAGAAACCTCGTCAAGCGTGCACACACGACAACGTACAGTGAGCACGCACCCTGTGGCCTTGGTCCGTGCGGGCTCTCATTCTCTTCCAACCCCAACCTTCCTCCCTCGCAGCTTTCCGCCCGCTGCCTACACAGCAGGCGCCACCACTTTCTTCGCCTTCACGCACGCTTTGTACCACCCCGCGTCGCGTCCTGGATCACCTGTCTTCTTGACCCCCACGACATGCTGCGCCCCGCCCTCCGCCCCGCCCTCCGCCCCGCCCTCCGCCCCGCCCTCCCCCGTCCCTTCTCTGTCCAGGCCCTGGAGGAGGAGCCCGTCCAAATCCATCACTCCAAAGCCTCCCCTCCTCCTCCCTCCTCTCCTCCTTCCCCTCCCCCTGTGGCCCAGGACCGGCGGGTGTTGGGGCACACTGAAGCCGTGGTTCGCACTGTACGTGACGAGGGGGTGGGAAGGAGGAGGAGGAGGGAGGAGGAGGGAGGGAGGGAGGGAAGGCGAAGCGCTCGTGTGGCAATGAAGGGAGGCGTGGATCCACCAAGCCTTTCCTCCCTCCCTCCCTCCCTCCCTCCCTCCCTCCCTCCCTTCCTCCCTCCCTCCCTCCCTCAGGACTGGGAGGAGCTGATGAAGGAAGTCGCAGACGTGGAGGCGGTGCTGGCGATCGACTGCCCCGAGGACGTCTTGATTGGTGAGGGAGGGAGGGAAGGAGGGAGGGAAGGAGGGAGGGAGGGAGGGAAGGAAGGGAGGAGGTGGGGAAGCAATGATTTTTTTGGGCTGTTGTCTTCAAGCGCTCATCCCTTCCTGCTCCCCTGCTTCCTCCCTGCCTTCCCCCTCCCCCTCCTAGAGCGCCTCCTCAAACGCGGGGAGACGAGTGGGCGCACGGACGACAACGTGGAGTCAGCCCGCAAGCGCTTCCACACCTACAACGAAGCGGTGCGCCCTCCCTCCCTTCCTCCTTTCTTCCCCACCATCCCCGCTTCCTCCAAAGCTCTCGACTACCCCCTCCCTCCCTCCCTCCCTCCCTCCCTCCCCTCCCTCCCTCCCTCCCTCCCTCCCTCCCTCCTTCCAGACCCGCCCCGTCATCGCCTACTATGAGAAGGAGCCGCACATCCGGGTATGCAAAATCCCAGGCCAGTTCACACGGGACGAGGTGTTCGCCAAAATAGAGGCGGTCATCGATCCCATCATTGAACGGGAGGTAAGTGCCTTCCTCTTCCCAGCCCTGCCTCCCTCTTTGGCTGCGTGGACTTTCTCTCTTTGCTTCTTTCCCTCATTGCTCTCATCCCTCTCTCTCTTTGCTTCTTTCCCTCATTGCTCTCATCCCTCTCTCTCTTTGTTTCTTTCCCTCATTGCTCTCATCCCTCTCTCTCTTTGCTTCTTTCCCTCATTGCTCTCATCCCTCTCTCTCTCTTTGCTTCTTTCCCTCATTGCTCTCATCCCTCTTTCTTTCTTTATTTCCTTCTTTCATTGCTTTTATCTTTCCCCATCTTTGTCTCCTCCTTTCAACGCTCTCATCCCTCTCTCTCTCTCTGTTTCTCTCTCTCGTCCTTCCTGCCTTCGTACAGCCTCTCAACCGCCGCTCCATCCTCTTGTTTATTCCCTCCCTCCTCACCCGTCCACGATTCCTCCCCTCCCTCCCTCAGGTCCTCTCCCTCACCCAGCGCCTCTTGGACGCGATTGCTCATGGGGATTGGGAGACCTATGCCCGCCTCTGCGCCTTCGACATGACCTGCTTCGAGCCCGAGGCCAAGGGCCACCTGGTCACGGGCCTGGTACCTACCTACCTACCTACCTACCTACCTACCTACCTACCTACCTACCTACCTACCTACCTACCTCCCTCCCTCCCTTCCTCGCTTTGTTGTGGTCTCTCTGCATCCATCGGGCTACCCCCGACAGGATTTTTTTCCCTTCCTCATCTCTCTCCATTTCACTTCTCCCCGCCCTCCTTCCCTTCTTCGACCTCGCCCCAGGAGTTCCACAAGTTCTACTTCGACAACGGGAAGACCATGGGGGCCGTGCACGCCTCTACCATCTCCCAGCCCAAGTAG
>SDOX01000028.1:3977-26586 GCA_004565275.1 Nannochloropsis salina CCMP1776
GGTACCGATGGAGGCAGGTGCAGGCATTGACCACGTCGAATTGGATCGAGGCATTGCCCCCCCCCCCCTCCCTCGCGCTGGATCAATAGCATGATCGACTCCACGTCTCCGCGGTCCGAAAATGAGACCAGCTTGCGCTGAGGTAGGGAGGGAGGGAGGAAGGAAGGGAAGGGCGGAGGAAGGGAGATAGGTAATGAGGGAGCGGTGGGGGGAGGGAGGGAGGGAGGGAGGACAGTACCTGAATGACCTTGTGTCGCTCGGCGGGATCGAGGGGGGGAGGGCCAAGGGAGGAGACCGTTCCGATCTTCAGACGCTTGGCCCGATCGTCAAGGATGGGAAAGGTGGAGGGGGATGGAGAGGATGGGGGAAGACCCTGAGGGAGTGAGGGAGGGAGGAAGGGATGGAGGGAGAGAGGGAGGGAAGCGGGTAAGGCTGTCGGGAAGCCATGCAGGGCTGGTGATTTCTTGCGTTCTCGTCTCCACGTCCTCCTCTTCTCATCTCCCTCGGGATTCCTATCCCCCCTCTCTCCCCCTCCGCATTTCCCATTTTTGACTATAGAGCCAAGCCTCTCCATTTTTCCTCCTTCCCTTCCTCTTACACTCGTGGCGCGTTGTGCTAATCCGGGTTGGAGGCCTCCCCCTGCCAAAATGCGGAAAAAAAGTCCCAAGTCAGGAGCAGGGCAGCGGGTAGAAAGAAAGTGAGTTACGAAAGGGAGGAAAGCGGGAGCAAAGACGACACCAAGAGCAAAGGGAGGGAGGAGAAGAAGAACGGAGAGGCTTCCGATGCCACACAGAGAGAGCCATCAACTCCCCTCCTTCCCTCCCTCCCCCTCCCCTTCACCTCCCATGGACGCTGCTCCCACTGCTGGAGGATAGGGCGGGTGTGCGTAGGGAGTGTCTAGGGGGGGGAGCGGGGCAGAGGTTGATACATTCCCCCTTTTCGGTCTCACTAGCCTCGCGCTATTCCTCCATTTCTCCCCTCTTACGCACCTCCTCTAGTGCATACGACTCCATGCATAGGGTAGGCCTGCGGATTTCCCATTTGTCTCCACGATGCCCTCCTTTTCCCGGTCTGGAGTTGCTGCGCCTGGAGACGTCAAGTGTTACATCAAGAGGGAGGGAGTGTCCTGAGTTGTTGATCCAGGGCAGAACCACGCCGCAACACAAGAAGTAAAATGGACTCCGACGTCATCCGTCACAATCCACCTTTTTTGTCCGATATTACGCATGCATCACGACATATTCCCAGACTCCCTTGATCTACCTCGGACGACTTACCTCTTCCTGTGTAGCCCAAGGTCCCTGCCCACCCTTTCCACCTCCTGCCCCAGGAGTATTTGCCATGCCTGCTTCCGGTATAATATAGATTTAATTGACGTCCATCAAGTAAGAAGGCAAAAATTGGGTATGACAACGGACACGAGGCTCGTGCTACAGACATAGAGTACGTTGTGTGACCTCAAACGCGTACATCCGGGTAGGTCCGGAGAGAGAACATGGCCAGACCCTTTTGTTGGTGCATACATGTTTTGAAACTCATACTTCCAATGCAGAGAGGCCTGATGTTCACGTCTATGAGGAATGGTCAATTCTTCCTTTTCCTGCTGACAGGAACTATGGACACGCTTTTTCCCAAGGGTGTTGAGGTGCAAAGCGCTTCGACCTGTAGAGCCTAGCAACTAATGTTATAGGTAAAGGAAAAATGTACAGCACTGTCGAGGAAATCAATGCTCGTACCGTCTAGGGAATTTATTCTGAAAGCCAACGTTTCTTTCATGCAAGATTTTTGAACGACAAGCCGCCAATTACACGCCGCCACAACATACGTTTGTCGCCGTCAAGGAGGACGGTGCTTAGCTCGCAACCAACTGGGCATATGAACTAGCACGAGATATTGCAATGTACCCAAGAACTTTTATATTTCCTGGCTCAATATTTCATCAAAATTCTCCATCAAGCCGTTTCCGGCTTCCATCGTACCCATGTAAATCCGTTCATCACCATGCTTCTCCTTCTCAACCTTTTCCTCCTCAGAGTGAGCGAAGGGTGCTCTATTCTCGATAAAACGAGTGATCATGTCCAGTGCAGCTAGTGGCTGGTCCATCGGGACCAGGTGTCCTGAACGGACAAGGGCGAGAGGGCAGGAGGAACAAAGGGAGGGATAGAGGGAGGGAATGAGGCCGGCAAAGAGGCAGGATAAAGACTCTTGTAAAGCAAGAAAGAGAAGGGGAGATATCTACGATAAATTGCGCGCATACAGGCTCCCCTAGCGCCCTGTCATCTTATTAATCTTGCCTTCACCTTCTCCCTCCTTCCCTCCTTCCCTCCCTCCCTCCCTCCCTCCCTCCCTCCCTCCTTCCCTCCCTCTTCTTCCCTTCCTCCCTCCGTACCTGCCCCGGCGACGACGGCTTCAATGAGCAAACCATACCGTTGTACCCAGCCAGCTTGAACAGGTTCTGCCTCCCCTCCTTCCCTCTCTCCCTCCTTCCCTCCGTCCCTCCCTTTCTCGTCTTCAAGGAACCAACGCGTGCGGTTTGCGTTCAGGTAGCCCTGTTGGCCGGACCACCTGGAATAACGAGGGAGGGAGGGAGGGAGGGAGGGAGGGGAAGAGGGAGGGAAGAAGGAAGGACAAAGAAAAGGAGGAGAGTGAAGAGGAAATTGGAGAGCCCGCACGAACGAGGTCCTTGGGAGAGTGTAGCCTGCTTCCAGGTGGAGCGGGAACCCCTCCCTCCCTCCCTCCCTCCCTCCCTCCCTACTTGAGGGCTCGAATCCATGCCTGGTTGCTGATGGGACCATCTTTGAGGTCGAATTGACCTTGATCTAGGAGGAAGGGGAAGAGGAAGTTTGGGAGGAGGTTTAGGGAAGGAGGAAGGGAGGGAGGGAGGGAGGGAGGGAGGGAGGAAGGGAGGAAGATGTAGCATATTTCGCCCCAATGTATTGTCCGATGACGATGCAAGGACGGAGAGAAGGAAAATAGTACAAGAGGGAGGGAAGGTGGGCGGGATTGAGGGAGGGAGGGAGGAAGGGAAGGCACGGAGGGACCCAAAATTGAATGAAGGAGGTCTGCAAGAGATTGCAGAGATATACAGAGAGCGTTCAAGGCAATATGCGTATATGGATATGCTCCTCAGTCGCGACAAAGCGCCTGGGGAAGACCACGAGGCTGGCCCTCCCTCTCTCCCTCCATCCATCCCTCCCTCCATCCATCCCTCCCTTCCTCCACCCACCCTTGCAGGAAGATGTAGAGGTTCTCTGCCACCTCCTCCTCCTGTGTAAGGCCGTGAGGGATGCAGGCCAACGGTAAGAAACCTCGCCTTCCCTCTTCCCCTTCCCTCCCTCCCTCCCTCCCTCCCTCCCTCCCTTCCTTCCTCGTTCCCTCCCTCGTACGCTCTGAGAGTAGGCGTCTGGAGCCCCCGCCTCGCTGTACCCAGTTCCCACGGGCGAGTCCACAAAGAGGAGGCCTGGGGGGTGGAGGAAGAGGGTAGGAAACCGAGAGGAGATATAAGAGGAGGGAGGAGGGGAGGGAGGGAGGGAGGAGGGGATGGAGGGAGGGAGGGAGAGCGGCACAGGGACACCTCCATCGCTCCCTGTCGGCCTGGGACTACTCTGCCAGTCCTTTCTTCCTATTAGACCCTCCCCTGTATTCATGATCTCTATAAAAAAAACTCACCGTGGTCGTGGTTCCATGCGCCTTGGGCACGGTCGGCGAGGGAGAAGGACGGGGGGGAGGCAGGGGTGGAGGAATTGTCCTGTCAAGAATCGGACGGGAAGGAATTTGCAGCCTAATCGGACCTCGAGTCCTGCCTTCCCTCTCTTTTCCATCCTCCTGTCGACTGCATGGAAGTCTTCATGACCGGATGTACCCCGGCATACCCCCACAACCCTCGTATCGTCCCTTCCTCCCTCCCTCCCTCCCTTCCTCCCTCCCTCCCTCGCTCGTACCTGCACGAGCCGGTAGGGCCCCATCTCGTAGAGCAAGCCCACCAAGCCACTCACACCAGGACCACCCTGTAGCCACAAAATGAGCGGCGGGGGGGGCGAGGAAGGCCGCGGAGGAGGGCGGGAGGGAGGGCAGTACCAGTAGAAGAGGGAGGAATTCTGGGTCACCGGGACGAAACCGGACTGGAAGGACGAGGCAGGTTGGGTGGAGGGAGGAGGAGGGACGGGAAACGAGCTTGTGGGAGGGGCGAGAAGGGATACTAGGAGGAGGAAAATTCCGGGTAGGTTCAAGAGGGAAAGAGTATGCATCCCTGTTTGGTGGTTCTAGAGGGAACGTGCGTGGGAATGCTGGGTGAGGGAGATACTGAGACAGGCACGGCACAAATCTTGATCATATATCCATCTCTCGTGGAGAGGATGGGAGGCGTGCGTCAGAGTTACTCGAAGACTTCGAATTCAAGGCATAATTTGCTCCAAAGGTCATCACACAGCAAGGGTGGTCGGCCCCACGGCTTCCGAAAAGAGGCCCAAAAGAATCCAATCACGCGCTGATGGAACCGTTTTATTTTAAATTCCCGTCAGTCTAGATCAATAGAGGAAGGGGAAAAATCATGCTCGACAGCACTCGTGGTAGTTGCAGCGAGTGCCTGATGACGGCCAATAATATGGGCCAATGCTCTCTGCTGAAGTACCAAATAATGCCTGAAGGCTACTCACCGTGGATTGGGGGTTCAGACATGTACAACAAGCGTTCATGTAGCATGAGAAGAGGATCAAAGGATAAAAACCGAGTGGAGGACGCCCCCGACAGAAGTCGTGTGGCTTGGGTGTGTGAAGTTAGCAGTGACTGACAGACAGCATGGGCCGAGAGGAGCACAAGAAAAAAGTGCCGGAAAAGAACCTCTCGTGTCGTTTCGCACGGCACCCTTTTCATAAATCACGTCCCAGCGGCTCATCACTCTTGAAGACGTGGCATGTTTTTCGAGGGTATGAATGTCAACCTAAATCTTATAGCTGCGTCGTATGAAGCGAAAAAATGCTATTGCTGCCATAACCTGCCCTCCGCCTAAAGCGAAGCTTTCTCTTTGGGAAGTTGACCTTTGGTGTCACACAACGAGTCCAAACGCCCTGATTTCGCAAGGACACCCTGTGGTCCAAATATTCACGTGCTTTCTTTATCGAATGACTGTGTTTCACTGATGCAACCCTCACAAAAGGGCACCTTTTGTTGGTTTTTTCGAGGTTTCAGGAGAGGACAGCGTCCCTCCCTCCTTCCTCAGGACTTTCTGACGCTTCCTCTGCTTGCTTGCCTTCAAGTCAACACCTAAAAACCCGCGAAGGAACGTACCAAGTCATTGCTCCTTGTCTGTGTCGGTGTAAAAAGGCAAGAACTTGTGTGAATACTGCCTTGAAGTGGGCATGAATGTTTTTTGAAGGCGAAACGGGGAAAAACGAGACAGGCAGTGAAAAGCCTCCTGATCGAAGCGACACGGCCGCGGCATGCTCCCTTTTCCCCCTTGTAAAACGCGTCGTCTCTCCCTTTTATGATCTTTATTTACTTCTTACATATTTTGGGAGTATTATGGACCAGACTGACTTTTTTTGCCCACCGCACCGCAAAGTTTGCCCTTTACAGGCACTTGACCTTTCTACCTGCGCTTCTCCTGCATCGTATCATTTGGTTTCCTCTTCTTCGGCGCCACCTTTAATTCCATTTGCGGCCGCCCCCACCGTACGTCAAGCGAACGTGGAGGGATAGGAAGCAGCTTAATGTCGTGGGTGGACTTAGGCAATTATAAGAAAGGTGAGTACAAGGGAGGCAATTAAGGAGTGGCGGCAATTGTCCCTGCGAGAGCCGACTCGCACAGAACGAAGCGAGTCCGGAGGGGAAACGTCAACGTGTTGCCTGACTTGCTTGCTAGGGTGTTTGGTAAACCTGGAGCTGTCTCTCGTAGGATCAGGGTATTGAGCATTGCTGTGAATGAGGTGGCGTGAGGGTGGGGAGCAAGGAGGATCGGGAGGCAGGTAGCACGTATTGTTGAGCGCTGTCAGGGGCTAAAAAAAGGCAATCGTCCTTGTGCACCGAAAGGAGAGCAATGTGAGGCAAATGTGCACCCGCCACTCCATTCTCAATCATACATCATTTCATGTGGGGGCCTCGGCGGGCGTTAGACCATCGCGCCGGCACGATTACAAGCAGCAGTGAACCGCAAAAACAGTACGGACATGCCCCTCGGAAACGAAAAAGACAGGCTTAAAGGCCGTTTCACCAGGTGCGGCGGGAGTGGGTAGAGGATGGGCACAGGGGGAAGCCTTTGACAGACACTCCCTCCGAGGGGGATGAAGAGGAGGAAGGGGAGGAGGGAGTGGAGGAGGAGGAAGAGGAGGAAGAGGTAGAGGAGGAGGAGGAGGAAGAAGAAGGAAAGGTCAGAAGACGAGTGTCGCCAATGCGTGGATTCTTGAACAAGACCAGGGGAAGCAACCGAAGGACGCTCAAAGGACCTGCCCACGTCCCTCCCTCCCTCCCTCCCTCCCTCCCTCCCTCCCTCCCTCCCTCCCTCCCTCCTTCCTTCCCTCCTTCCCGCCCTCTCAGCACCTCGGTCTCGACCGAGGCCGCGATGAGCACGGCCATCAAGGTTGCGGCTGTCAATACCCTCACCAGCGGCATCTCAAAAGGGAAGATGGGAGGTAGGGAGGGAGGGATCGAGGGAGGGAGGGAGGGAAAGAGGGAGGGAAAGAGGGAGGGATGGAGAAAGGGATGGAAAGCGGGAGAGAGGGAGAGAGGGAGAGGCCTTGGTCTCGGTCGAAGGAAGGAAAAGTGTGACTTAGAAGACCACTTTATGTTATTTTTTTCCCCTCCCTCCCTCCCTTTCTCATTCCCAACCTCCATCCCCCCCCTTTCCCCCCTCTCCCAGGACCCTCAAACCCCCACCACAATGCTTGGACCATTCAGGAACGTCTTCTCACATCGGAGCTGCAAGCACAGGTCAATCACGCCCATTTTCCCTCCCTTCCTCCCTCCCTCCCTCTTCTCTCGGAGCTTCCATGCCTCCCGGCCTCGCCCCCTTTCCCACTTTCCTCTCCTCTTTCCGGCCCTCCTTCCGGGCAGTGGCCATGACTTTTTGCATCTGACTCAGGCGCCTATCAGAGTCCCTGAGGCCATCACAAGCCTTTGCATCACGCCCACGCCCACCTGGTGAACGTGACCACAGTCAGACTGACCTGTACCCTCCTCCCCTTCCCCCCCCCCCCCCCTGGCCTTTCTCCTCGCACAGCGCGACGCGGATCTGGCGAAGGAGCGCTTCTGGGTGGTAGAGTCCTCCGGCGCCAAGAACAGGACAGGGAAGGTAGGAAGGAAGGGAGGGAGGGACGGAGGAAGGGGGGGAGGGAGGGGGTGGGGAGGGAATATATTGACCCTACTACCCTTTCAGTCTATTGACCTGTCTCTCGGTGAACAGGAAACACTGATCGCCTCTTTCCCTCCCTTCCTCCCGTCCTCCCTCCCTCCCTCCCACCCTCCCTCCCTCGATTCATCCAGCCCACCGCCTACAAGCTCGTGGCCCGGGACCCCATTCACATCATGGCTCGGGATCAGGCAGCTTTCTTGCGGTAGGGAGGAAGGGAGGGAGGGGTAACGAGGGCTAGACGAGGGCTAGACGGGGCGGTAGGATGGATGTTGGGAACCAAACTTCATCTTTCCTCCTACTCAATCCCTTCTTCTCCCCCCTCTTTCCCCCTCCCCAAGACGCGCGGGGTACACCAAACACACCCTGTGGGTCACCGCGTACCAGCCTCAAGAACGCTTTCCGGGGGGGGAATTCCCCAACCAGGACCCTCGACCCCTCTGTGGGCTGCCTTTGTATGCAGCCAAGGACAGGTGGGAGGGAGGGAGGGAGGGAAGGAGGGAGGGAGGAAGGGAGGGAGGGAGAAAGGGTAAAGCCCGGAGATGGGGGGAGTACAGATCGGGAGAGAAAGATTCGTTAATTCTCCTTGAGCATACGACCCTCAGTCTCTATTTACTTGGTAAGGAGTCATCGTCTTACCCTCCCTCCCCGAAAGGAGGCATATGATGGGATCATGTTTTATTCCAGATGCCCCTTGTCCTGCACTCCCGATCTGACCGACCCCGCATTCTTGTCGCGTTGATCCTGCGCGAATTTACGGACCTATGTATATATACACACTGCTTCGCCTTTATGGCGATAAACTTTGAGACCATCCCCATCATCCCCCTTACAGTCGCCTATAAACCTGATCTTTCCCACCACAAGCTTTCCCCCTCCACCCTGTCTCATCCCTCTGTATGATCCTCCCAGTCTTGCTCATCTCCCCCGTCCGACTCCTCCTCCTCCCTTTCTTCCAGACCCTTGGTGGACAAAGACGTGGTGCTCTGGCACGTGTTTGGGGCCCATCACGTCCCTCGCTTGGAGGACTGGCCGGTCATGCCCTTCGAGAAGGTCTCCTGCGTCTTCAAGGTAGGGAGGGAGGGAGGGAGGGAGGGAGGGAGGACAGCCAGGGGTACGACTTGGGTACCTTGCCCTGTGTCAGGTCGACAGGGAGAATGTCCAAGGCAGTTGAATCCTCTGGCCTCCACTCTTTCATCTTGGCTTCCTCCCTCCCTGCCTCCTTTCCTTCCTCTTTTGACGCTTCAATCCAATGTCCCTTCCCTCTTCTGACTGTCCTGTTCGATGATATCCTCCTTTCCGTCTTTCCTCGTTCTTTTTCCCTTTCCGTCTTTCCTCGGCCATTTTCCGTGCGCCTCTCTTCCGCCGTCCTTCCCTCTCTTCTTCCTCCCTCTCCGGTCTCACTCCGCCACTGTAGCCATCCATATCCACGTTTGTTTTTCCGCAATATTTCTGTCTGAAAGGAAAGCTACCAGGAAGCTCACCATTTCCCCCCCTTATTTCTCGCTCCTTTCAGCCTTTTGGTTTCTTCGACGCTTCGCCAGTCCTGGACGTGCCCGTGGCCACGAAACGGCAGGTAAGCGGGGAGGAGGGAGGGTGGAGGGGGAGGGAAAGGACGCCCTCCCGCTTCTCGATGGGGCAGGGGTTGGAACGAGGAGCGTGTGACGGTGCCAGGTTGCCGGATTGCGCGGAAGGAGATGGCTATGATTTTCAGTCCAAAATATTGGCGTAGTAATAATAATACTGCAAGTTGCTTATACGCATTGGGATCCAATGTCCATATTCCTTCCATATTCGTCTTATACTGCGTACATACATTGGTAGAACAGTGGATGCGGGGATAGATAGACTAGATGTGTTTCTAGGCTGCTGCAAGTTTGCATGCAAATTTATATACCAAGGTGTCTTGAAACCCCCTATATCTATTCCATTCATCCACAGATGCTCCTCTCCACCTCCAACCGTCATGTCCACACCGCACCGACTCCGCGTGGAAATCATCACAAGCGCCAGAGTTTCCCAGACCTGTCTCTTGGCCCGCAGAGTAGGCTTTAACTCCGCGGCGTAAATAGGAATGGCGTTATCATGAGCCAGAAATTGACCAGGCACTTGCCGAAGTGAGCACTGGAAGCTGGGAGCTTCGTGAAAGGAGGAGGTGGGCGTATGTGACGCATGGAATATACGAGAAAGAAGGGAAAATGTGTGTATCAGAGGGGGTCGGCTTTCATGAGTAAGCCCAATTTGGCGGGGGATAGGGGATCTTGAGGTAAGGAAGGATATACGGGGATCGGATCAAAGATTTCAGATACAGGACGCTCCAAGCAGCATTGAGGACGACAAGAGTAACGATTTCTTGAGAGCGAAGTACAAGGACGTGACCGAAGGAAAAAACAAAAGTTTCGACGGCAAATGAGAGAGAGCATCAATCAAGCCAGAGAAAGGATGATCTTGATGGGTGAAGTAACGTTGGAATCATTAGCTTTATGTTTCCAAATGCATGAGTAGACAAGATTGATGAAGCAGGTCATACACGCGATACTAGTCCATACTCAGTAACATGACTTGACCGTGAGGGGGAGAGGATTTGGGTGCAAATGCGTTGTTGTAGAATGCGTGGAGCAACATGGCGACGATGGTACTTGTCGCCCATGCTGAGTGAAAAATAACTCACCCAGTGCTTGCAAACACCAGAGGCTGCTACGATAATGGCATTGAAGAGCTTTTTCAATCCTTTCCATTTCCTTGAATAAAGCTCTTTCATATCTAAAGGGTGATGCTGTTGTGCGATGTCACATCGAATGACCGTAACCGACCTGACGATGCTTTATGGATCCTCCTATCAGTTGCATTCTCCCTTGCATTCATTTCTCTGGACAGTTAAAGGGACGATCGATGTTTAAGATCACGATGTGGATTTGAATAGCGAATTGAAATTGAATATCAAAAGAACAGCAGGGAGGCTCTTATAACAGGTCGACCAAATAATCTGATACGTATAGTTCAGCCCCATATTCCTCACGCCACTTTTGGCTCGATTAGGCATTTTCCGTGCCAAATATGATGATGGTCTTCGATGAATGTCCACCTTATCATTCGAGCTGGCTTATGGGGAGGAACAAAAAAGGGGAAAGATAGGATTTGCGTCAGGAAAGAAGGGATCATCATTTTATTATAGACACTATTGTTACTATTGTTATTTGGGTAACGAGAGGCCTCAACACGTTGAAATCATTCAATTTAATATTTTACTGCCAGGAAGAATGTAAAGTAGGTGAATAGTACAATGCGTTTATACACAACAAAACTGCTTGCAAACGTCAACAATTTGAGGTAACAAGCTTTTTTATGCGAAAAGAAGCCTAGGCAATTGGCTTTAATTTTACTTCATACTACTTCGAAATCGTCCTCGCCTACATAGCAGAGAAAATGCTGGACTGGCCATTCAAATACTTTCAAATTGATGCCCTTTGAAATCATGTTTCACTGCTTTTGTTGTACCATGTCGAAGCCGACTAAGACCTTTCTTCACCTGACACATCACAACACAGGCTCATATCCTCCTGCCCAGTCATTATGTTGAAGGATGTAGGCAACTTGTGATGCCCGAAATGACGTGCGACCAGCTTTGATGGACCGTCGACCTAATCGCCTTGAGATCATGAGGAGGAACGAATAAGAGGGAAAGATAGAATCTCGCGAAGGGAAGGATCAAGAAGATATAGTAAAATGAATGTCTTTCAAAAAAGCCTACGTTACTCTATATTGTCAGGATTTACTTTTGGCTGCTAAGAAAGAAGTAGATGTAGTTGTGCAGTAAGTACAGCGTGCGGGGTTTAAAACAGAGCTGCTTCCACACATCAACTATTTCAATAAAAACCTTTTATTGCGCAAAGAAGTCTCACGTTATAAGAATACTAGATCATTGGCTTTACTTCAATCTCATTGTGCTCATGATTGTATTGACAAATATGGCATAGGAAAGATCGCTCGACTGGCCATACAAATGCTGATTCATTCTTTTTTTCAAAACCCAACTGTATCCAACGGTTGTAACGGGTAGGCCGTTAAATTCGGCTAGCTGTCAGGGTATTAACTCGCCTGTCATATCTTGCCCAGTATACAGCTAACACAGCAGATCGCTCTTTGTGATCAAATTAATCGTCTATCATGTTCAGAAACCAGTTAAGCACTGCTCTTTGCTTGCATGCACTCAATCCAGACGAGACTTACTGCTCTGGTCTCCATTCAACCCCGAGTCAGCTCACAAAACGGTCTTTCAACGCTCTCTTACGGCCGACAGATCATGCGCGTGGCTCATTGCATTCTGATACTGCTCTCAGTGACAAGGCAGCTGACTTCTGCCAAATACTCTTCTCACCTGAATGAAGAGGTTTCGAACTCGGGGCAAAGCCAGACGACCCGAACGCTTTTCCAAGATGAAGAAAAGAAAGGCTTTCTTTCAATTCCTCAGGACGATCCTGACCCGGCAAGCCGTGCTCGCCGCCTGAGCTATCGAGCGCCCTTCTGGGAGTTTGTGCCCTATGCTTCCATAGATCCTGACTTGGCCAATCTGACAATGGCAGCTCCCGGAGGCACTTTGGGAGAAGCTTCTCTCGATTCACAAAGCGCTGCAATCGGAGGCCAGCTTATGGTCTCCAGAGCGGTCGGGATGAATGTCTTAGAAGGTCCCATCATTGCGACGTGCCTGGCCATAAGCGCGTCGGGTGAGTGCCTGAATACTCTCGATAGCTATTTGCCTCTCTACGATTCCCTTGCCCCCCAATATCAGCCTGCGGCATACAAGTTCTACGACTCCGACTATGCTTTCGCCCGGGAGCGCATCACATCCTCCCCTGCATTTATCACGCGCGTAAACAGCGTGGGTGACATTCCTTTCACGCAAGCAGACGTAACGGGCTATGACACCATCACCGGTGGCGTACCCTTATCCAGTCTGGTCGCGCAAGGGCGTCTCTTCACCGTCGACTACTATCCGTTGTACCAAGCAGGGGTTCTTGAGGCCTCTCCGAATGCTTTCTTGGAGGCCCCGACGGCCTTCTTCTTCGTGAACGGGCCCATCCCGAAAAGGCGCAAGTGGGGCAAGGCTAGGAAGAATGACCCGGCCCTGATGCCGCTGGCGATCAAGTACAACGTCCAGCAGACATATGTAGTATCTCCGCAAGACCCCCACCCCGACTGGTTCCTGGCCAAGGCAGTGTTCAATTGCCTCGATCGGGATGTAAACGCCATTTATCATTTTGTCTTGCACACGGTCATTGCCAACGTGGCGATTGCGGCGCAGAAGACACTGGCCAGCGAGCACCCGCTTTATCCGCCGATTCAACACGCAGCCAACCTTAATTTCGGGATCATTGCTTCTGGTGTGCTGTTGTTGCTGGCGCCGTCTGGCGTTTTCGACACTTATCTTTCTCTGAGTGGGGCCTCCATCCAAAGCTTGTTGTTCCCCTATCTCATGGAGCGTTTTGACTGGCAATCCACAAACATCAAGGATAATCTCCAAGCACGTGGTGTCATGGACATCCCGGGCTTCTTGTATCGCGATGATGGGGAGATCACCTATGATGCTTTGCGCACCTACACCAGGAAGTACCTGGCGGGTTCGTACAGGAAGCGCGGGTCTGTGCAGGGTGATCCGGAGCTGCAGAATTTCCTCGGTGCTCTCACTAACTCGTCCGACACGATCGCCTTCCTGAACGGCTTCCCTACTGGAGCTGAAGTGAGGAATCTGAAGGACGTGAGCGAGCTTCTTGCCCAGATCTTGTGGATCTCAGGGGTCGAGCATCACGCACTCAACTCCTTCCGCATCTTGAACTTCGACTTGGTCTATCCGTCCCATCCGGGAAAGATCCTGTCCCCTCTGCCCGCTAGCACGGGCACACTGACAGATGATCAGGTGCAGCAAAACTTCATATCGGGATCCGGCTTGTCGGGATCCAGCTTGTCGACCGCGCAGGCAGCGTCCACCGCTAATTTCGTGCCTGACTTCACGACAATGGACATTGGGAACCCCCTGGCTTTCTTCCTCGGCACGCAAGCTACTGCATTCGCGTTTTATCCTCTGCTGCAGAAGCCCAACCGGCTGACTAACATTTATTTGTCAGACACAGAAGACAAACCTACTGCGAAGGCAGCTCTTGCCCTTCGTCAGAGACTCCGGGTCATCAGCAAGCGGATCGTGGAGCGTGAGGCTGCCACTACTGGCACATTCAAATACCTCCTACTCGATCCCACAAATCTGCCCTTCTATCTCTATATCTAAACTGGCTTGAGGCAGTCGATTCACGCGGCTCGAGCAATATGTGTTGAGATTTCTCCATGGTGCACCTCTAGGAAAATATTATGTTTAAGGCACTCGTCTAGCTAGCTATCTTCAGACCCGGCGAGGCCCCGCCAGCGTCCTCACTTCCTTCACTACCCCTTACGGCATTAATGTAGCACATCCAATAGGCCTGGCGTACCTTCATTCTAGTGATCCACACAACGTAATGACGCTTCTGGCAGGCCATGCTTTTCACTCTCAAAATATAGATCGGGCTACGATTAGACACGTCTACTCATTCTGTGAATTGTACCTCTCTTATATCCACTCGTTGATTGCTGTCGCGCGATATTATGCCGTGCCGACCTAAGTATAGTAAAAAATCATCCTATCAGTTGTTTTCTCCCTTGCAAAGTACTCCTCTAGACAATCCAAGAGATGATCGATATCTATGACTACGATGTGCGAATAAACATCGAACCCGAACTGATGCTAACTTCTCTCCTCGTCAAGCGTTTGCACATACATTGCGTAAACTTCTATGTCTATCTTTTTTACTCCCCATTGCCTTAGCTGCTGTCATATTATTTCACCTTTGGAAACACTATGAAGTACTTGTTTCACTGCTGTTCTTGTTCCAGGTCGAAGCCGATCATATCCTGTTTTTCCTTTGCCATGCTTGTTGACACAACCACGATTACCAACAGCTAGGGTATAGCCAAATGCCTGGTAGTTGAATGAAATGAGGCTTCTCAGCGCAAAGAAAAGTTTCTAAAAGAATTGTTAATGTTTGCAAGCGGCTGCGTGCATAGTACGTCTAGACATAGGCCCATATCATTCAACTTAGTATTGGTTCGGAACGTTACGTTTTTTCCCATTCCAGAATGACAAGTGGACCAGTTCTGATGGACGGTCGACGTAATCAATTTGCTCGTATGAGGAGGAACAATAACGAGGGAAACAAAGGAATCTCGCGTCATCAAAGAAAGGATGAAGAAGAATCTCATTACTCTGGTAGTTAATTATTCAAAGAAAGTCTCAATCACGTTAATTTATCAGAGTTTGTGTTCCCTTGCCATAAAAATGGTACCTGTAGATGCGTGGTACAGCGTGCGAGGTTTACAACGCAGCCGCTTGCAAACGTAAACAATTCTTTTTAAAACTTTTCTTTGCGCTGAGAAGCCTCATTTCATTCAACTACCAGGCATTTGGCTATACCCTAGCTGTTGGTACTCGTGGTTTTGTTAACAATCATGGCAAAGGAAAAATCGGTCGACTGGCCTAAATGCTGATTCGATCTTTCTTCCCAACTGCACCCAACGGTTGTAACGGTTCAGCCGTTTAATTCGGTTAGCTTTCAGCACCGCATAAAGCCGTCTGTCAGATCTTGCTCCATATGCAGGGCCTTACGCGAATGCCTCTCTCTCTGTACAACTTTATCGCCATTTCTATTTAGAAGTCAATCATATACTGCTGTGATGTACACATACATTCAAACAACGGACGAGACTTACTGCCCTACTGTTCATTCATCCTTGAGACTTCTCCCATAACGTTTCTCTCTCAGGCTATACTCCGACCAGCAAGATCATGCGCGTGGCTCATTGCATTCTGATACTGCTCTCAGTGACAAGGCAGCTGACTTCTGCCAAATATTCTTCTCACCTGAATGAAGAGGTTTCGAACTCGGGGCAAAGCCAGACGACCCGAACGCTTTTCCAAGATGAAGAAAAGAAAGGCTTCCTTTCAATTCCTCAGGACGATCCTGACCCGGCAAGCCGTGCTCGCCGCCTGAGCTATCGAGCGCCCTTCTGGGAGTTTGTGCCCTATGCTTCCATAGATCCTGGCTTGGCCAATCTGACAATGGCAGCTCCGGGAGGCACTTTGGGTGACGCCTCCCTCGCTTCACAAAGCGCTGCAATCGGAGGCCAGCTGTTGGTCTCTGAGGAAGTCGGGAAAGAGGTTCTAGAGGGTCCCATCAGTGCGACGTGCCTGGCCATAAGCGCGTCGGGTGAGTGCCTGAATACTCTCGATAGCTATTTGCCTCTCTACGATTCCCTTGCCCCCCAATATCAGCCTGCGGCATACAAGTTCTACGATTCCGACTATGCTTTCGCCCGGGAGCGCATC
Source organism: Nannochloropsis salina CCMP1776 (assembly GCA_004565275.1). Taxonomy (NCBI): domain Eukaryota; class Eustigmatophyceae; order Eustigmatales; family Monodopsidaceae; genus Microchloropsis; species Microchloropsis salina. Next base: position 19,730 of record SDOX01000028.1, read on the forward strand.
ACATCCTCCCCTGCATTTATCACGCGCGTAAACAGCGTGGGTGACATTCCTTTCACGCAAGCAGACGTAACGGGCTATGACACCATCACCGGTGGCGTACCCTTATCCAGTCTGGTCGCGCAAGGGCGTCTCTTCACCGTCGACTACTATCCGTTGTACCAAGCAGGGGTTCTTGAGGCCTCTCCGAATGCTTTCTTGGAGGCCCCGACGGCCTTCTTCTTCGTGAACGGGCCCATCCCGAAAAGGCGCAAGTGGGGCAAGGCTAGGAAGAATGACCCGGCCCTGATGCCGCTGGCGATCAAGTACAACGTCCAGCAGACATATGTAGTATCTCCGCAAGACCCCCACCCCGACTGGTTCCTGGCCAAGGCAGTGTTCAATTGCCTCGATCGGGATGTAAACGCCATTTATCATTTTGTCTTGCACACGGTCATTGCCAACGTGGCGATTGCGGCGCAGAAGACACTGGCCAGCGAGCACCCGCTTTATCCGCCGATTCAACACGCAGCCAACCTTAATTTCGGGATCATTGCTGAGGGTGTACTATTATTGCTGCAGCCATTTGGAGCCTTCGACACTTATCTTTCTCTGAGTGGGGCCTCCATCCAAAGCTTGTTGTTCCCCTATCTCATGGAGCGTTTTGACTGGCAATCCACAAACATCAAGGATAATCTCCAAGCACGCGGTGTCATGGACATCCCGGGCTTCTTGTATCGCGATGATGGGGAGATCACCTATGATGCTTTGCGCACCTACACCAGGAAGTACCTGGCGGGTTCGTACAGGAAGCGCGGGTCTGTGCAGGGTGATCCGGAGCTGCAGAATTTCCTCGGTGCTCTTACCAACTCGTCCGACACGATCGCCTTCCTGAACGGGTTCCCTACTGGAGCTGAAGTGAGGAATCTGAAGGACGTGAGCGAGCTTCTTGCCCAGATCTTGTGGATCTCAGGGGTCGAGCATCACGCACTCAACTCCTTCCGCATCTTGAACTTCGACTTGGTCTATCCGTCCCATCCGGGAAAGATCCTGTCCCCTCTGCCCGCTAGCACGGGCACACTGACAGATGATCAGGTGCAGCAAAACTTCATATCGGGATCTGGCTTGTCGGGATCTAGCTTGTCGACCGCGCAGGCAGCGTCCACCGCTAATTTCGTGCCTGACTTCACGACAATGGACATTGGGAACCCCCTGGCTTTCTTCCTCGGCACGCAGGCCCTTGCATTCGAATTCTATCCTCTGCTGCAGAAGCCCAACCGGCTGACTAACATTTATTTGTCAGACACAGAAGACAAACCTACTGCGAAGGCAGCCCTTGCCCTTCGTCAGAGACTCCGGGTCATCAGCAAGCGGATCGTGGAGCGTGAGGCTGCCACTACTGGCACATTCAAATACCTCCTACTCGATCCCACAAATCTGCCCTTCTATCTCTATATCTAAACTGGCTTGAGGCAGTCGATTCACGCGGCTCGAGCAATATGTGTTGAGATTTCTCCATGGTGCACCTCTAGGAAAATATTATGTTTAAGGCACTCGTCTAGCTAGCTATCTTCAGACCCGGCGAGGCCCCGCCAGCGTCCTCACTTCCTTCACTACCCCTTACGGCATTAATGTAGCACATCCAATAGGCCTGGCGTACCTTCATTCTAGTGATCCACACAACGTAATGACGCTTCTGGCAGGCCATGCTTTTCACTCTCAAAATATAGATCGGGCTACGATTATCAGCTCCCACAGTCAGGAACAATAAGGCAGAATGTCTTGAACGAGCATGGAACTTAATCATTATCTTTCTGTTCTGGATGATTGAAAGTCATGCAATTTCGCATGTATAGCCATAATGAATAAAGTAGACGTGTCTGTGCATTGTTAAAAGACTCTTCAATGCTATTGCAGTATCAACCTCTGTTTTTTGTAGGTTTTGAGTGATTTTCTTCATTCTGGCATTTGACTGCTCAGACTACAGATGTCGGAATAGGTTTTCTTTCTAGCATGAGGCCCGTGTAGCATATACTTTTCGATCATAGATGGCAGGACAATGGCAATCGCCCAGCCATTGTCCCGGTCCTTTCTGTGCACCGCGTCCACGCTCGCAAAGTGGTCGCAAGACGTGGAAAGGGAGCCTGCGCTTTTGAAGGTTCTTTCCCCCTCCTCGACCACCGTCCCAATGTTGAGATCATCCAAGTGATGCTGGGCGAGGTCCTGGCAGTCTCCCAGCCACTAACTTCCATACTTCCCCCGGAACCACTCCCCTATCAGCCGCTGCACATGTGTTGTGCTCAAGACCCGTACGCGGAGGCCGAAGCCACCGTCGTTCGCCCGGTCCTCCTCTATATGTGCCCTGATTGCTTGAGCAGAGCACTCTCTCGCGGCGAAGCGGGGGTGAAGCCACTCGAGGACACGGGGCTCCATGTTGCGTCGGAAGTCCAGGTCGACGCACTTGTGGTTATGGAGTCTAGAGAAGACTGCCTTCAGAGACTTTGCTTCTGTCTCCGCCAGTCCGACAATCGTGGAGACTTTGTTGGGGGCGGCGGCGGTGGTCTGTACCATAGAAATGTTCATGTATTGAGGGGCACGAAGTTGGCCGGTAGCGTCGGTTCTTCCTCTCCTCCCGTGGATGGCATGACCCTCACGTGCAATGTCCCGAGGGCTTTGTTTTTGGCCTATACTGGACAGCTCGCACGCGAATCTCCTGCGGCCATGGATGTTGCTGGTGAAGGTAGCCACCATTGTGTCGTCCAAACGCCTTCTGCAACGCCAGACTAAGGAAGGTATCTGCCGTCACCACGCCATTGTAAGGGAAGAAGTGACCCTACTGGTGCGCCCGCCGGAGGCCCGGGTATAGGAGATGAAACTCTGGGTGACATTTTTATTCCATGCGGGGGAGAGTCGACCTGGGTGGGGTGGGAGGGACAGAAATGTGAAAAGGCACGAGCGGTCGGTCATTCTCCGCAGCCACCAACACGCACTTCCGTATCCTTAACGGGACTTTTCCCGTACCACGATTCTATCGGCCGTAGCGGCACGCGCGTCTTATCGTGCTTGATTGTTAGGACGATGTCCTCCCGGTCCTCCTTTGGCAGGGCCAGCGCCTTGTCCGCCGGCAGCTTTTCGACCGCCTCCCCCACCAGGCCTTGCAGAGCCCCAACAGAGCTGTCCGCCATCTGCTGCCAGGATTCCGCCAGCTCCGAGAGCGAGACCATAATTCGAAAGATAGAGTCGCGCCTGTCGTCGAGTTCCCCCCTCTTCAAAAGGTAAAGCCGCCTCCCATCGAGGTTGAAATGCGTGACCTCGTCGGGATTCTTCATTTCGTGGGGCAAAACCCACGGCGCCTCCATCACCCTCCACAGCGCTTCCTATAGATGGAAGCTCCCATTCAAAGAGGCTCTTTCGGGGACCCGATGGACGGTAGTTTGAAAGAGACGGCAGAATCGTCAGGCAGTGAAATGGCGAAGGAGAGGACGCACATTTAACCCCGGTCCTGTGTTACCTTATGAGCGGATGCAGGTATTAACGACGTACCGAAGCCTCCTCTGAAGTATTTATTTTTCTTTACGCTTTCTTGTGAGATTAAGAGATTAATTGCCAACCTATGCCTCCTCAGACGAATGTAGGCTATCGTGTGCTTCGAACACCAGCCTGTCCGAACGCGACGATCCTATCGGTCCTTTTCTATAGCCATCAACACGCACTTCCGTATCCTTAGTGGGACTTTTCATTTTCCATGACTCTATCGGTCGTAGCGGCACGCGTGTCTTGTCGCACTTGACTGTTACGACTTCCTTCTCGCGGCCCTTCCCCTCCGGCAGAACCAGCGCCTTGTCCGCAAGCATCTTCTCGACCGCCTACCCCACCAGGCCTTGCAGAGCCCTAAGAGAGCTGTCCGCCATCCACTGCCAGAGTTCCGCCAGCTCCGAGAGCGAGATCATTGTTCGAAGGATAAAGCCGCGCCTGTGGCCGAGGGTCCCCCTCTTCAAAAGGTAAAGCCGTCTCCAATTGCGGGTGAAGGGCGTGACCTCGTTGGGATTCTTGACTTCGAGGGGTAACACCCACGGTGCCTCCGCCACCCTCCAGGGCGCTTCCTGAAGATGGGAGTACCTCTTGAAGGGGGCTGTCTCGGGCACCTGATGAACGGAGTTTGGAAGAGAGGATGGAATCGTCAGGCAGTGTAGGGGCGAAGGAGAGGACGCACATGCGACCCAAGTGCTGTCTCAACTCACCAGCGGATGCAGGTACTGCACGACGTAGAAAAGGCCGGTCTAGTATTTTCATTTTTTTGGGGCGCTCTATTGTGATATTAAGTGCCAAACTATGCCTCCTCTGACGAACGGACGACGGAGGAAGTCAGCGCTAGACGACACTTCAGCGTTCAAGTCAACACATATTCGGCTAGAACTTATAAATCCAGGTCTTCAAGATATTTCTTGCGATTCGCCTGAAGTCAGAGCATTGAATCAAATGCAGCTTGCCTGATGTCGGAGCTTTAAATTGAATGTAGATTCCACTGAAACTACTCCATTCCTATGGAGATCGTAGACCTAAATCTGACAACCCTCAACTTCCTGGCCTTGGTGAGCGTCAAAAAGGCTTGTACGAGTCGAAACGCTTTCATCTGTCTTCGAAGCCATGGTGTTCTTATCATCTTAAATCGCAAACCGACCACACGGTCAGAATGTTGCGGCCACACGGTCAGAAAGTTGCGGCCACACGGTCTCGTACTGCATAAATATTCACTTTTTATCGCTCATTTTCAGGAAAACTCCCCGAAGTAACGGATGAATCTGTGGTCGCAGTCCTTCGGATCTCATGCAATTGTAAGGCTGTTTGTCTACCTTCTTCTTGGCTTTGCACCTCTTTCTAAGCAAGATACTTCCTTATACGCTTAAGCTAATCCATGTTTATGTTTTGAATGAAGTTGGGTAGCTTTTGTTGGCTACGAAAGTGCTGATATTAAGCTAGATTATGTCCTTAGTTTGGTTTGCCCTAACAATCCTAAGGAGCGATCGAATATGACCTCATCTATATGGGAAGGCTTGCATATCATATCAGTCGCCATCATTTGCGTTGGCACATGAACCTTCAAAATAAGTGCTTTCGACCTTCTGAATCTTACAACCTACACTCCTCTTTGCCATACAGAACAGAGGAATATGCCGTCCCTTTCCTTCAAACTGGGCTTGATTATCTTAACCGCGCTAGCTTTGCAAAAAGAGGCTCAAACCACAAGCGTTTCAGACGTGCAATCACTACAGGGCCTTTTTGATAAGCATGGGCTCCACAGCAGATTACAAGAATTCCAAATCTCCAGCGAAAAGCGCAGTAGAAAAAGCTTTGGAATCCGACGTGGCTCTTCTCCTCCTGACGGTTTTGCCAAGGCTGAGAAATTACTGGAGTACAGTGTGACGGCCTCTCAAGAAACCGCGCTGAATCGAACACGTAAGGATCGTTTCCTAGAGCGTGATTTGCTTCGAAAACCGCGAAAGCGAAGGTGGATCAGCAAGCGAAAGCTCAAGAAACAGCTTCAAGAGTGCGAAGCCCGTCTGCAAGAAACTCAGGACAACTTGGACGCCCCGAGAAATCTCTTCGTTCAGATGGCGCAACATTGCACTTTAGAAAGGGCAGCGGGACGATACTACCTTCGCACCACAGATATGGACGCAGATACTTATGTTTTTACAGAGATGCCCTTACAGCAGGCAAACGTGTGGCCCACAAGCTATTTTGTCGGCTACCTTTTTGATGAGTTCTTCGCCGACGAGAAGCCCAACGCGGCCTTCACGTTCAATGTCTACAACAACCAGTCGGAGAAGACATTTGAAGGACCCCTTATTTCTGTCCTCCTTTCGTCGCATCAATTCGTCTTGCAGGAGGACAACTCCACCCTTGTTGTCTATGAGCTTGCTCAGTCTTCGGAGCAGGAAGCGACCTCCCCGCTCTCGCGCTTTTTCCGAGGAACTGATCCCCTCGGTAATGCATCGGTCACGTACGAGCACTGCTCTCTTTTTATCGATCCCGTGTCAGGAGTCGATGGAGATAGCTTTTACAGCCCAGCAGAGTCCAGGGATGATACTGTGGACGCCCTTAATCGTGCAGCTGAATCGGTAGAAAAGGGTCCTGATCAGACCACTCCTGAGATGCAAACCTACACTAGAGTGTGGAGTTTTGAGCAACCAAAGCCCCTTGCCCCTAAAGACGTCTACAAGGGTGCTGGAGACGCTATGAAAGCTCTAGCAACTCTCATTCAGGAATGCAATGGGAAGGGCTGTGGTACAAAAGATATCGTGGAGGGTCTGTCTAATATGCTAATGCCGGTGGCCTACGCAATCGGAGCTGCTTTCCCCGCGGCGGATGCAGTAATCACTATTGTAGCATCTCTCGGGCTTCTCTTTTCTAGTCTTTTCTTTGATCCCCCAAGTCCCCAAGCTGGTGCCATTTCGCCTTCCCAGATTGAGGATGCTGTAAAGAAGGCCCTTGCAAGGTATGATGCTACAAAGGACAAGGACCTTATCAACCAATACTCAGTCTTCCTCAAAGTTGACCTCGACAACTTTGTGAGGAGGACTGGAAGCTTGGCATACATTCGAAATCAAAAGAAGGACGACTTTCAAGCCCAAATCGACCAACAGGTACGTGTATTCCTGTGTAAGGAAGCTTCCTCATGGAAATGTCTTTTTTCCATCCCGCTTCGCCATCGACACGATTCGACAGCGTCACATGCATCATTCGAGGAAATATGAAATGGAATCCGCTCTTTCTCCATACAATACCCCCGTCACATTCACCAGGTTGAGCATTGGAAAACAGACGCATTTACCGGAGCATGGAACGAATATCAGGGCGCTTTGGTTCCCATACAAGCC
>SDOX01000031.1:22591-35482 GCA_004565275.1 Nannochloropsis salina CCMP1776
ACACACTGACTCTGGTGGACATGAAGGAGTATAACGCGCAGCTTGCTTAAGACGAGTAGAGCCGGAGGAGTAGGGTGGGAAGAGAGGAAGGGATGGAAGAAGAGGAAACAGCGCCGGAATGCCGGCGAACTTCGGCAGTGACAAAAACTTAGAGTGGAAAAACCTTGGATTGGCTGTCCTGCGAGGGATGCGCGCATGGTCGGAAATGCTATCGTTGTGTGTTATCTATATGAAGGCGATGAAACGTCGACATGTGTTTGAGAATGTGAGTGAGAAGAGTCAGCGGGATGGAGGAAGCGAGGGATGAACATGCTGAAAAAGGACAAAACGAAGGCGGCTGCACTCATGTCTATCGGTCGCTTTGCTCGTACACGGGTATGTTCTCTCACGGAATCGATGTTGTATTGCACCCAATATGTTTTTCATTTGAATGTTTTTCATTTGAATGACATCTGTGCCGCTGCCATGAATGGGAGGTGCGGTCAATGCATGAAAGCGAGAAGGAGTATTCCTTTTTCTCGCGTCCAATATGTAGTTCCGTGTGGACAATTTCCACACTTCCTTCCTTTCCTTCGACGAGCTTACAGTCCTTTAGAGCCGTTCAACATGTTGTTCCGTGTGGACAATTTCCACACGCAGTGACAAAAACTTAGCCTGGAAAAACCTTGGATTGTCTATCCTGCGAAGGATGCACGCATGGTCAAAGATGCTATCATTGTGGGTTATCGATATGAAGGCGATGAATCGTCGACTTGTGTGAGTAAGGTTGTCATGCGATAAGGAATCGAGGGATGGAAATGCTGGAAAAGACAAACCAAAAGTAGAAAAGGAGGCTTATGTCTATCCGTTACTTTGCTCTTACTCAAGTGTTTTTTCATATAAGGGGTGTTATAGGGCCTCCATTGAATGTTTTTCATTTGAATCACATCTATGCAGCTGTTATGGATGGAAGGTCCTATCAATGCATGAAAGACAAAATGAGAATTTTTAAAGCTTCTGCATCTCTCTCCTCCTCTCTTGTCCATTGCCTTGAGCATTCATCACAGAAAAATGGTTGCATAGAATTTTATCCGTTCTGCTGCGACGAAGAAGATAATAAGGAAAATACACAGGAAGGTATGAGGAGAGCTGAGATCCCCGACAGCGGGGTCTGTGTGAAAAAATAAAAAAATGTAATGAAAAATCACTCCACAGAGGATCATCAAGGCAATATCTAAATTGAGTTAACGAAGAGATTTGACAAATCCATGATCCTCACTAGGGGCTAATGGGTCGAGCACATGACATCCTATCCCCTTTACAGAGTGCAGTCTCTGGTTGTAGGAAGTAGATGTTGCACTGAAAATATTGATGCCTGTGTACAGCAAAAGCTTTGGAGTATTATCTGTCAGCGTGATGATGAGCTCAAAGATTTTGTGGATACATACCTAGACACATATGACAGGACGGAACACGCATCATCTCAGTAAACATTTTTGGAGCGAAAAAAAAGCCGATTTCATTGTATCATTAATGCACTCCTGGAGAATGGTCGGAAAAAGCTGGTTCCGTCCCTGGTATTCCGAACAGTGCAAAGCGCATGTAGCGCCCTTTGGACAAAAATACTGCGTCTGTCCAGAAACATTGTTATGGTGACATTCGAGAAAGTTTTCCGTCATATGAGCAGTGCTGCATCCGGCCTAGAGGAGTATCAAATCCTGATGTGAGAACCGGTGAGCTGCCACAGCTTCGTCGAAGGAACGAGTTTGAACACATTTAACAGATACAAAGGAATATCTCAGCGCCAAAGAGGAAAGCAAAAGCGAATAAGACCGAATGACAGAGGGACACTATGACAGGGTACGGGATCCGTAAGGCAGGGACCGGTCCCGCTCTGCATCCACCCTATCTTTGACTGGCAAGCCAGCTTAAGGGTTCAACAAGCGACTAAACTTCTAGATTACCAATCAGGACAGTTGTCCGTTGCACAGAAAATATGTCTTGGGTATGGACAAGGGAAATTCGAACGCTACTGCTCGAGGAAACCCGAGTTACGCCGAAGACGATGAATCTCGCAGACGCCAGAAGTTGTTGTCATGCTTCGATACACCCCATACGTAGCTTCGACTACATTACATTCTCGATATAAAAAGTGAGGAGTGACATAAATTAAAAGTGAGGAGTGACTTGTTTTACTTCGTGAAGGTATCGCGAGGATGCTTTGATCATCAAGACATGGTTCTCCACGAAGATTCAGTCCTCGCTTTCGACACTAGTCGACTCGCGATGGCGCATGTGTCAATGTTTTGCCCTCCAACTGATTTCTCCCTCCACAAACAATGAAATGAAGCCATTCGAACGTTAGGCACAGAAATTATTATACGATCAATGTACTGGTATGGTTATAAGATGCATTTAATGCAATTTAAGCATTTCAGCGGTTCTACACGACAATTTAAGCATTTCAGCGGTTCTACACGACACGCGCCATGAGCCTAATCGCCAGTTGGTGGGTCCATGGGATCAATGATCATCATCATCACCCCACCTCTCCGCAACTTGCTTTGCGGAGGGGGAATATCGGACATTCAATAACCCAGAATGACCTTGCACCTTGATGGAGGGTCAACCCACTCTTATCTCTCGATCATCCACAGGAATGACGGTCACAATGGCCTGCGGCTGGAGCCGATGGGCGCTCCGCCCACGGCCTCCGCACTGGTGCGGGGCGGCAGTGCTAAGGTCGCTGCTCTTGGTCGGCCTGCTTCAGGTGCGCGGTGACCATTGTATGACACAGCGATGACACTCTCCAGTTGCACGATGCGCTGATCAAGCCTCCGAACGCCCCCCACAGCTTCTTTGTGCGGCCGCAGTGCCCTTCGCGTGCAGCAAGCCCAACATGAATGACGGCCAGACGTACATAGTAGCCGCAGGCACTTACACCTGCTCGAGCCCCCTGCTGGTGCATGGCAACTCCAGTCTCATCTTCCAAGACCAGGTAAAGATATCGGCCCCGGTAGTATAAGTATGCCCGGCCAAACAACCGAACTGACGTCTCGATCCCATCGCCTGCCAACCTTCTTAGGACATCACCCTCACGATCCCGGGCATGATCATCGAGAATGGCGGCGTCGTGCAGATTGGGACCGAGGCCCAGCCAATCTCGACGGGGCATATTACAATAAAAGTATTTGGCGCGTGGTTGGACCCCTGCCTCTCCTCCCCAAACAACTTGTACGCCACAGACTACCTCTTCTGCCCAGGCAGCAGCGCCTACTGCCCGTCGGCACCTTCCTGTGGTAAAACTGACACGAATTGCAACGGCAACTATCTCGACGTGAATGGGCCCTCTTGTGGAGGTGTGTATGGTCGTACGCACGAACAAGCAGACGGATGGCGTCTTTGTCTGAAGTCGCACACACTGCCACTTACTCTTATACTCTAACGATGACTTTTACCTCCAACCATCAGGGGCCTACGGTGGCAAGGCCATCGCGGTCGGTCGTGGCGGCACATTAGATATCCATGGGAGGAAGGGCGTGCCCAAATTTGCCCCGGGCCTGCGCGCTTTCAACATCACGGGTGTGTGTGCCATGAGCATGTGTCTGTGTGAATGAAACATTCTCTCACAGCAACCATCACATCAAATCACACTAGGCGCACCCGAGTTCAACGCGTCAGACTGGCGGCGCGACACCTCTTGGGCCATTCTTACGGCCACTCTATACACCACACAGGCAGCGGCTCAATGTGTCCAGACCGATAGAGCGCTATCGGGGTGGCAAGTGGGAGACGAAGTTGTGATAAGTTAGTTGCTATTCTTTGTGTGTCTGCTGCACGTCACTGAATGTGCTCTTAGAAGGCAAAGACTCACACGTGACCCGTGGCAATATAACACAGCCACCACGGATTTCGAGCCATACCACAATGACCGCACGGTGCTGGTGGCCTGCCCTACTAGCCTGCCCTGCTCAAGCGGTCTTTGCGTCTCCAATCTCCAGGTATGTTGGACGTAAATGCGGCGCGCACACACGACAGAAAAAGAGGCATTCATTCCGCTTTCAATTCCCAACAATTAGTACAAGCACCAGGGTGGGTACCTTCAGGCGAGCAACGGCGTCGAGGTGGGCCAGGCCGCCTCCGCTCGCATAGGTCTTGTGTCACGTCGCATCAATGTACGTACGGCGACAAATTACCAGGCTTCCACTGTCACCGGCGTCTTTCGACCACTTCATGCATATCTGACTATCTATCTACAGATCTTGGCCATCGGCAACACGACGTCCCAAGATCCCTTCCCCATTGCGCCCTACAACTATTATGGCGTACAGATTATCATCCGGTGAGGACAGGAAAAATGTTTGAGTGATTTTTGATACCATCTGAAATGCATTACCATCTAACTGTGCGTCTTTCTGTGGTACTATGGTGGCGAAGTGGGGACGCCACGGCGTTTCGCATGGAGGGGGCCAAGATCCAGTACGGTGGACAGGTACGGGCATGCGTATGGGATCTACACGGACAGCAGCCAAAGCCTGCCGTATAATTGACTTCATGATTACTCTCGCTCGTTGCACTACCAGGGGGGCCTGCTGGGCCGCTACGCGGTGCATTTCCACGTCTTGGGCCTTGACGGGGCCCAAGGAATGTATGTGCACGGAAACGCCATCGTCGACTCCTTCACCCGGGCGGCTGTCGTGCATGAAACGCGCTACGTAGTTATCAGCGAAAATGTGGCGCACCGGTCCATCGGGCACATGTTTTACATTCAGAATGGGGACGAGACGATGAACGCATTCGTCAACAACCTGGCAGTGGAAGCGATTTCAGGCACAGACTTTGGTGTGTATCAGTCCAAACTCTCACCCTCCCTGGCGCCCGGCATCCACGAGGCGTTTGATTGCACAAAGGTGAGCTAGGGGATGTGATGGGGGGATTCGAATCTATCCAGCGGCGTGCTGACGATGTTCCACATATCCTTGCTCACATTGACAGCCGACGCTCTTCTGGATCCCAAACCCGCACAATGTCTTCATTGGCAACCAAGCCGTCGGCTCGTTCTGCCTAGGGGTAATGTAAAGGCTAGGGTGCCGAGGTCCAATATTTGTTTTCTCACGCAACGTGGGACAGGGCCGAGATTCCAACTTTCAATAAACATACCACAGGCAGGCTACTGGGCGTTCGGCACTGTGCGGCCTCGCCACCCACAGGGGGGCACACCGTCCATGGACTTCCCCCTGGAGGGGTCGCCCTTTGCCAATCAACTGGTCGGGTACATTGCCTTTCGGAATAATCACGCGGCTTCCTCGACATTTTGGTATGGCGTCTTGCTTGGATTTTCATTAACATGGGCGTTGCGTACACTCACCATTTTTCCCCCCGCACACACCATCTGCATATGCCTCGGGACAGCATTCACAACGAAGGTACTTGCTCCGCATTTGTTCGAAAGTCTTGCACCACAAGCCAGACGTCTCATTTCTGCATTCCTATCTAACGATCACAGGAAGTACGGCCGTCAACCCAGATGCTATCTACGCACCCGTCCCCGGCAACAACATGGTGTGCATCCCAAATCCGCGCAGCGTGGGACGGAGCTGGACCCCGTTGGATCCTGCGGGCATCGGCACTATGGAGCCCATTACGGCGCCCAATGGAATCATCTCCAGTGCCGCCACGAAGAGCATGCAGGTCGTAGAGAGGTTTGAATGCGTGCGCGCACACTCCACCCAGTCCTTCGGCTCCATCTGGATGCGCGACTTTCCCGCTGCCCTCGTGAGCGCCATCACAGTGGACAATCTCTCTCGCGGGCCCACCCTGGTCTCGGGCGGGTCCCCCACGCTCGGGTCTGGGGCTGGCTACAATGGCTTCATCACCAACCTGACGGCGGTCGGGGTCAGCGCGTTCTATCCCTGCGCCACCGTGTGCTGCTCTGTCTTTGACCGTGCCAATGGGATGTGGTGGCCGTCCGATGCTGTCAGCCTGCAGCGCTCGGCGGCCAACTTCTACGATGGACCCGTGCATCTGGCGCACGTCCACGTGGAGAACTACACGGATGGGCTGCGTTACGCTTACTGTGACAAGGAGCCCATCGGCTGTGATGTGCAGCCATGCCGCGAGGACGAATTTTGCAAGGCCAGCAGCCCCTGGTGGCTTCAGGGCCCAAGCATCGCCATGTCCTGGATGCTGCCCAACAGCCAGTACTATCCCGTCACCTTCACCTCCCGGGGCTTTAGCTTTAAGAACGTCACCAATAGGCACTTGGCCCTGGCGCCGTGGGCGAAGCTCGTTCGTGTACGTGATACGTATTTGTGATGTAATGTCTTAATGACTATATGATGTGATGTACTAATATAAGCGTACATCCTCCATTGCAACCCGCTTGCTACCCAACATACATACGAAAACTACCAGGCCCTGGGTGACCTGCCCTACGTGGACATTGGGCACAGTAACTTACTCACCGTGGTGCAAGACATTGATGGCACGCTCACCGGTGCGCAGGGGAGCGAGGGTCAGCCCGTCATCTCGACCACGTCTACACGCTTTCTGCGGCCCCCCCAGTGGCGTATCGAGTGCCTCTCGAGCGAGACCTGTGGAATCAGCAGCACGGCTTACGCATCCGTATTCCTCCAGCCGCTGACCTCGGCATCGCTCTACAACGGTCCGGCGGGTGCGCAGCAGCAGGACTCTATGGGGTACTGGGACCAGTACAACATCCAGAAGTGAGTGCATGCATGCGAGGGCGTCACCGTGCTTGGCTTTCGTTGTCTTACCATCTTTTATCACATGCCCTTTTCGCACGCCAGTGAAAATGTCGCCTTCTATCGCCTCTCGCTGAGCCCGAACGAGACCTCCATCCCAGGTAAGAGCAATCGTGGATGGCGAGATACCCAGCCTGTCATTCGATCAATCACTCATCTATGCTCGTTTCGTCTCTCTATTATGACAGGGATCGGGCTTTTCGACGTCAACCGCCCGATTGCTGATCAAACTAGCTGGGCCAGCCTTCTCGTCAATACCACCACCGCGCTGGTCTTTACGCGGCCCCTGCAGGTCTGGACCATATTCTTCACGAACCTCGAGGAAGGCGACTGGGTTGATTTGGTGGTGCCCGTCAAGCCTGGGGGTCAAGTGACGGTGCTGCACGGCTTCTCTGGGGGCATTGACATGCCGCGCATCTTCTACAACAATGGTATCACACCCACCAACGAGACGCTGACTCCCAACGCCAACGGCGTGGTGCACACGCGGGTCACAGCCACCTACCCGCTCAAGATTGGGGAATGTTGGCTGCCCGGTGTATGCGGGGGCGGGTTTCCCGAGTGCGGCTTCACTGGCGTTCCCTACATGGACATCGCCGCGGGCACGGCTGCACTCTTAGAAGAGGCGTGCCAGATCGGGAAGCAGTACGCGGCAGAGGGGCAAGACTATGTGCCACCCGGCGCCCAGCCGGATCAGCCATTCTTCGTCGGCATCAGCATACAGGGCGATTTGGATGAGACCTTCGATTGGAGCCGACTGACGCAGGAGGCTGTGCCGTTTCAGCCCGAGCTGGCGGCCAAGGGCTTCGTCTTCACGCCAGACGATCCGTCGTGCGTGCGCCCACGCAAGACGGCCGCCGACATCCCGAGCCCCGCCGTCTCGCTCTGTCCCACAGACTGGGCCGATTACGGCGCCGTGACCAAGGGAACTCCGCGGTGGGACGAGATGACGAAGTTCTACTGCAACCGCTGGGACTGGAACACGACCTACGGCCAGGTACGTGTGTGGAAAACGTCTCGAGGTTGACTTCGAGCTCATCAAGTCAATGCTCATCCACCCGACCAATGTCATGACATGCTTATGAATACATACATAGGCAATGTCCTGCCCTGTTCAGTCCTCACCCATTCCTAACGACGCCTGTGGCCCGGGCAGCAGCCTAACCCCCTTGGAGCCGCTGCCGACCCCGCAATCTACCCGCTACCAGCAGCCGGGCGCATGTCCGCTGCCAACCGGGGACCCGATCCTAGACCCTGACAACCTGCTCCTGCCCCTCTCGTTGAGCTGGGTACAACAGACGCCCTGGGACCCGGCGCGACCGGTGTACGTCGATAGCCATCCCTGGACGGGCGGGTGGAGCATGCTTCCCAGCCGTGGCTACGGGTGCAACATCGGGGGGTATTGTCCATACGCCTGCCGTGCCCCTTATTACGAGACGCAGTGGGACAACGCTTGGGCCGGCTCGGCTTATTGGTCGCTCTCCACCGGCGATCCCACTCCTTCATTCATTGGCTTTGGCCGGCGGTACGTATGGAGGGTTGCGGCCTTTCTCGCTTGTCATTCTACCATCTCTGGGCTCCCGCCTCCCCCTCCCCCTTTCAAGCCTTCAAGCAAAGCCCTTACCCCTCAAACGCACCACCTTCAGGTATATCCAGCCGAACGGGCCATGCACGGGCGGGCAGCAGGGCATCTACTGCAAGGAGACAGGGCAGTTGGCGCTCACGGCGCCCTCCTCCCAAGCGCCACAGAACTTCAGCGAGATGTGTGTCCGGGGCCCTGATGTGGTCTTTGTCGACAACCGCACACCTTGGAATATTAGCTCATGTCGAAAGGTAAAAAAGTCGTGTGCTACTTTTTATCCTAAATTAACAGACCAGGTCTTTTACTGCAATGCCTGTATGCCCATTCCACGCACAGGTCTTACCCGAAGACTATATGGGCATTCCCACGCTCTACTCACCCAGCAGTAACAGCTCCTTCCCCACGGTCAAGCAGGGCCCCCCGAGCACGGCCAATCCCCGCGTCCAGGTGCCCATGTACTACACCGACGGTGCGGGGGTCTACGGTGTTTCCCCAGGCTTCAAGCAGTATTTTACAATCCCAGAGCGGGACTCGTCCGCACCGCCCTGCCTGAACCCATGGTGTCAGCTCGTGCGGTACCGGCCGAGCACCGGGAATAACAACAGCGCGGTAGTGGGGCAGGACTACACGCCGTACGAGGTCGATGTGAGCAACACGGACATAACGGGGACGTTCAGCGTCACGCTGCGCGTGGCTTCGGTCGCAAGTGCGACGGGCTTCCCCATCGGGAAGGGGCAGAGCGCCTCCTACGACACAGCGCTAGGCAACCCGGGCTACGGTATCCGCCTCTGGTCTCCACGCGGCGAGGTTGCCTGCGAGGGCTACTGGGAGGGCGGTACCGCTACGAAAAGCGACTGTTCGACGTACTGCATGGGCGAGGACTGCGCCAACCCACCCTGCGACCCGCATCAGGCCGACCCTGCCGCCGCCGACGCCTGCTATAACTACCCGCCACTAGGGCCCGCGGGGCCCGGTCCCTACGTCAAACCGGTGCTCAAAGCGTACGATGTCGTGCAGCCGTACACAGTGCCCACATGCTCAGTGATTTTCCCCGGCAATCCAGGCACGGGCAAGGTTCGCATCGAGCTGTTTGTTGTACCCTAAGCGCATGCAGCAGCATTCATACGTATCATACATACATATGTAGACGTCATTGTTGCTTTTGGTATAATTACATCGATACTGGTCCATTTATTCCCTTTCTCCTAGTGTCTTTTCACCCTCCCCCGAAAAAGAAAGGTAGTGTCACACGATAACTACTCGCCGCTTGGGACCGCGGACCTGGTCCCTACGTCAAACCAGTGCCCAAAGCGTACAGTGTCGGTGATTTCCCCCGGTAATCCAGGCATGGGCAAGGTTCGCGTCGAGCTGTTTGTGGTACCCTAAGCGCATAAAGCAACATCTACACGTATCATACATACATATGAAGATGTCATTGTTGCTTTTGGTACAGTTACATCGATACTGGTCCATTTATTCCCTTTCTCCTAGTGTCTTTTCATCCTCCCCCGAAAAAGAAAGATGGTGTCCCTTCGTTTTCAAGCATTGGTCGTGCAACGTCTTCTTTCACACCACGACAAACCCGGAGGCAGGCACGGGCGGGGCAACATAGTAGCACTGCGCATTCTGCTGCGGTGGGGTGGCATTCTTGCACAGCGCCTTGCAGGTGCTCGTCGCGTTTCTGCGGCTTTTGGTCAACAAGCCCCACCGCGCGTTGTCTGTGGTCCGCGCACAGCTCAGGTCCTCGCACTGGGGCAACAGAGTGGCCGAGGAGACTTGCAGCGTCTCGCACGAGCGCACGACCACCGACGTCAGCGTGCTGCCGGTTTCAACGAAGATGTCGTTCCCGTGATCGGCGCTATTCAGCTCGAAAACGACGCCGCTTATGGCGGTCCGAGACGGGGTAGTGTAAGCGGAGAGATACCTGTAGAAGGAGTTAGCGTGCAAATGGGAAGGAAGGGGCATACAAAAGAGTCAGAAATGTGGCGGATAGCGATCTCGCTCCCCAAACCCAGCTACCCCTCCCACGTACAGCCCGCCACCCCATGTGGAAGCTATTCCGGAGACGTCCATGGCCTCGTTGCCTACGACCCATGAGCAGCTAAGATAGAGCGTCTGCCCATTGTAGATACCGCCACCAAAGATCTCTCCATTGACCCCCACATTCCCTATGAATTCGCTGTCGCGAACTGTCATCGCCCCCAAACCGCAAGGAAAGTCAACGCTCAATGTGGCCATGTCCTCGAGCGCCATGGCCCTGTGTGATTGGGTGGATGTATCGGGTGCAATATACATACGCACATGTCAAAAAGGGAGAAAGACGATGCTTTTCGTCGGTTCGATTCATCTACGGCAAAACTTACCCTCCGTAAAAGCCCACGGTGTTGCGATAGAAGCGGGAGTCCTCCACAGTCACCGAGCTATCGCCTCGCGGGCAGAAGTACAAGCCGCCGCCACCTTCAGCGGCCGCGTTCGCCTCGAAAGTGCAATCGCTTACATAGGCATTATCGAAGAGCGCCAGCGCCCCGCCTGTCCCTGTGCACTCTTCCCTGCCCTTGTAGAAATTGCAGACCCCGTGGACCGTATTTTGGACAAACCGGCAGCGATAAAACCGCGTAGACGACCACGGGCCCGCCACCACCGCCCCGCCGATGCGGTTCTGGTTGCCAGCAAACTCCACGCCCGTGAACGTGCCTTGGCTCGGGCCGCGGCCCGGGCAGCTGTAGAGGAGGATGGCCCCGCCGAAGTCCTGGGGCTGGGATGTGAAGGGCGTGGGGCAGAGCAGCGAGTAGGCGGGCAGCCTCGTGCCGGCAATCTCCGAGCCCAGCAAGCGCAGGCCCTTCAAAGCTACCCGCGCGCCCGCAACGAAGCTGAAGTGGCGCACCGCGGTCGACGCCTTGACGATGGTGGCGGCCGCCGCTGGGAACCCCTTGGCTGCCGCCCCGCGCTGACCGTCGGTGAGCTTGATGCTGTAGGGCCCGTCAAAGACGTACTCTTGGCTCAAGTGGTAGGTACGTCCTCCCTTGAGGCGGAGCGAACCTTGACACGCGCCACGCTGCGTCGTCCAGAAGCTGAGGATCGAGTTGAGTTCGTTGCTGTCCTTGACGACCCGCCCGTAACCGCCTGGGGGGAAGCTGCAGCGTGCGACGTCCTGTCGTGAGAGCGCCCCCGCCGAAACCGTCCAGCTGTGGGCGCTTAGCAGTAGAATAAGGAGGAACGGAGTAATGCGGCGGCCCATTATGTCTAATGGGTCGTGGGGTGGGTTCATTGAATTAAGGGTGGGTGGGTGAATTACAATGCATGCCCACCGCAACCAGGACGCACGCCCGCTGACAGCCACGCCCATTCAAACCAATAGGACGCATGCCAATGCAGGGGACAAGCTGCATGTAACGGGGCGCGCGCCTGGGCGGTGCCGGGGGCGCTGTTTTGCCAATCCCCCGCACCGCCTGGGGGAAGAATAACGTCATACAACCTTTGATTCGGGGCGCTCGATCTCCACGATTGCAAGAGCAGGAATTTCCGACGGTTCGCTCCCGCCATGTTAAGCCCTGCAAATAATCGAATTCGATGCCCTTGTTGCCAACAAGGGCTCGATCGACCAAGACAACTGCCGGCCCATTTGCATCGGGCGGCCGCGCCTTTTTTGCCCACCGCTGCGCCCTCGATCGCCAACTATCCCAACGGACAGCAACAGGTTGCGAGGGTGAAATTAAAAAAGGAAAAAAAAAAGAGAAGTTTTTGGGTTCTGGAGCTGTGCCGGCACAATTGTCAACCCTGAATATGAGGCCACACCGAGAGGCTAAGCGTGGTAATCGAAAGGGACGTATTCAAACCGCCCCGCCGCCGCCCCATGAAATCCGGACCGCCCCGTGCATTTGTTAGAAGTTGGGGTTCCGGTTACGTCTTCTTCGAGATGCAACATTGATCATTTGATCTATGTAATCTGATTGATGGAGCAACCGATGATTTTTGTATCAAAGTGCCTTGGTTGGCTACTTTGGAAAGAAACCAAGCCTCTCGGTGAGTTCTCGCCAGTGTACAAAACCTTTCACTTAGTCAGATCAGCTTGAACTTCTCCACAACTTTCCCCCCCCTATCTTCATGCAGACAAGAATACATGATTTGTATTTCCTATAAATTGGCTTCTGCCCCTCTAGCCCTCTTTGCCTCCCACGTCGAGTGTCAATCTGCTAGGCTTCCAGTCGTGCGACAACTCCAGGGCCTCGGCGAAAAGCATGCCATCCACAACAGATTGAAAGAACTTGTACAGTCGACCGCAAAAGGTGTGGAATAAGCTGGAGGGATCCATTAGGCTCTGCTTTTCTTGCCAAACCTGAGAATTACGCTAACCACAGTAAGATCTGTTAGGGTTAGGGTTAGAGTTAGGGTTAGTATAGAGCTGTTAGGGTTAGGGTTAGGGTTAGGGTTATGGGTTAGGGTTAGGGTTAGGGTTAGGGTTAGGGTTAGGGTTAGGGTTAGGGTTAGGGTTAGGGTTAGGGTTAGGGTTAGGGTTAGGGTTAGGGTTAGGGTTAGGGTTAGGGTTAGGGTTAGGGTTAGGGTTAG
>SDOX01000035.1:7386-55587 GCA_004565275.1 Nannochloropsis salina CCMP1776
TCCCTCCCTCCCTCCCTCCCTCCCTCCCTCCCTCCCCTCCCTCCCTCCCTCCCTCCCTCCCTCCCTCCCTCCCTCCCTCCCTCCCTCCCTCCCTCCACGCCGTAGAACAATGCTCTCTTCACCGTCGCCACGGACGGGGCCACCTACCAGCCCAACCCCACCTCCAGCATCAATCCGGACCACCTGGCGCATTTCCGCTTTGTTGGTCGCGTCTTGGGGAAGGCCTTGAGCGACGACCACCTCCTGGACGCGCACTTCACCCGGTCCTTCTACAAGCACATTCTGGGGGCAGCGGTCACGCACCGCGACATGGAGGTGCGTGGAAGGGGGGGCTGGAGTCGGTATGGGCCCAGACTGGGAGGACGCTGGCAGAGGGATGGATGGAGGGCGGAGAAGGAGGAGAGGAAAGGAAGAGGGGGGAGGATGCGATACGGAGATAGGGGCCGTCGGGCTGATAGGCTTTGCTGGAAACGCTTCTCACTCTCTTCGTGGCCGTCCCTCCCTCCCTCCCTCCCCTCTCCCTTTCCTTCATCCCTCTTTTTCTCTTCCTCCCAGGCCATCGATCCGGAGTACTACAAGAGCCTCTGCCAGATCCTAGAACATCCTCTTGAAGACTTGGGTTTGGACCTCACCTTCAGGTACCTCCTTCCCGCCCTCCTTCCCGCCCTCCTTCCCGCCCTCCTTCCCGCCCTCCTTCGCTTTCGTATTCCCCCTTGCTCTTTCTTTAGCTGCTTGCCCTCCGCATCCAAGCATACGTGTTGCCAAGGCGTGCAGCCGTCCGACATGAAACTTCCTCCCTCCCTCCCTCTTCTCCTTCCTCCCTCCCTCCCTCCTCCTCTTTCCCAGCTGCGAAGCCTCGGAGTTTGGTGAGGTGAAGCTCTACGATGTGGTGCCTAACGGTCGTCACGTGCCGGTCACCGACGAGAACAAGATGGAGTACATCCAAAAAATTGCCCAGGTATGCCCTTCCTCCCTCCCTCCCTCCCTTCCCCTCTAACTCTCCCACCCTCACTCCTCGCATCCCCTCGTCGGGGGACTGCGTGCTCCTTGCTTTTTGTGCGACATGGTCACCTTTCCTTTCGCTCCCTTTGCCCCTCCTCCATCAGTTCCGCCTGACTAACGCCATCAAGAAGCAGACCGAAGCCTTCCTGTCGGGTCTTCACGATCTTGTCCCAAAGGTGAGGTTTCCCCTCCCTCTTCCCCTCCCTCCCCCTTGCCCTCTTTCCCTCCCTCCTCCCCTCCCTCCCTCTCAACCCCTTCCCCTTCCTCTTCTCCTCCCTCGTGTCCTCTCTCCCTCCCTCCCTTCCTCCCTGCGCTGCCCTCGTCTGTCCCCGGGCTCAATATCAGATCTTTCAATCGAATTTCTCCCTCCATCCTCACCTCCCTTCCCCCCTCCTTCCGCCTCTCCCTTCTTACCTCCCTCCCCCCCTCCTTCCCGTCCTCCCTCCTTCCTTCAAGGACCTGGTGGCTATTTTCACCCCCTCCGAACTCGAGCTTCTCTCCTGCGGTCTTCCCTCCATCGATTTGGACAACCTCAAGTCCCACACCGAACTCCACCATTGGAAAACTTCCGACAAAGAGATCCAGTGGTTCTGGGAGGTATGCTCCCTCCCTCCCACCCTCCCTCCCTCCCTCCCTCCCTCCCTCATTTTTCGCCTGCTCCCTTCCATCGTCCTTCCTTCCCCTCTGTCCCTCCTTAAACACAGTCGACCCCCGCCAGTCCCTCCCTCCCTCCCTCCCTCCCTCCCTCCCTCCCTCCCTTTCTCCAGGTTCTGGAGTCGTTCGACGCCGAGCACAAGGCCCTCTTCCTCACCTTCGTCACAGGCACCAGCCGCGTCCCTGTCGATGGCTTCCAGGCCCTCCAAGGGCTGCACGGTCCTCAAAAATTCAACATTCACAAATTGCACGGGAAAACAGACTGCCTCCCTCAGAGTCACACTTGGTAACTCCCCCCCCCCCTTGCTCCCTCCTATTTTCCCCCTTTTATCTCCCCCGTGTCTGTTGTAATTACTTTCCTAGACCTGAAAGACTAGTGGGATCGGAATTACTACTGGACGTTTAGAATTTTTACCCGCTTTCGACGGATTACCGTCCTTCCTCCTCCTCTTCCCCCTTCGTGCACAGCTTCAATCAGCTGGATCTCCCCTCGTACTCTTCGCGCGAGGCGGTGAGGAAGACCCTTGTCATGGCCATTACGGAATGCAGCGAGGGCTTCGGCTTTGCGTAAGCGTCGTGGAGCCCGGGAAGCGGGAAAAGGAAGGAAGGGATGGAGAGAGGGAAGGACCAGGGTGGAGCGAGTACTTCAAGTGGAGAAGTGTGCGTATTACGCAAGCGGATTTTGGGCATGCGAGAGAAAGTGGATGGATGCATTGCGGGAAAAGGAAAGACAGCGCCATGCGCTGTGTGTTGAAAAATGGAGTGCAAGGGAGGACGATGGCGTGAAGGGGTGGGGTATGGAGGGGGAAGGATGACTTCGAAGTTGAACTTGGGGACAGACGGCAAAGCAAGAAACTTGCTTTGAAGGAACTCGCACTGAGTTTAAGAGACTACGTAAATGAAGCAGAGGAAATAGATGTGAAGAATATGGACGCACCCAAACGGGAATCGGGAAGTAGGGAGCCAGGGAGGTGCAGAGGGAGCGCCTAGCGTGATGGTACCTTCCAAAGAATGGGCTCAGGGGAAGATAGTAGTAATTTAGATGCATGAAAGAGTTGTAGGAAGTGGCAAGCACAGATCCAGAAAGATGCAAGAGCGCAAAAGGCATCAAATTAAGAAAAAGCTTCCCTTTACCTTGTGTCGCGCTCCTGGTGTTCTCTCGGCCGTCAAGTGATTCGAATGTTCTGCATGTGTAAAGCTTTTTCGACGCCGTGCGACAGGTTTCAGTGTATGAAAATGCCCGATGCATGTGACCCCTATATTCTTACGATTACGGGGGACAAAATAACGTATCTCCGCCGTTCCCAGAAAGTTTTCCTCACATTCCAATGGTGAATCGGTGCCAAAATAATGCGCAAGAAAAAAGGAAGCAAGTACGTCGGAATAAAAGACCAGAATCCATGCTGAATTTCCTTTCGGAAATGGAGATTTTTTCTAACCGAGGGATGCATGTCTCTCAACACTTGTGTCAATCCGTTCCTAGAGGTCACTTGGAAAAAAAACTCATAGAATGTTGGTAGTTTTGTGTAATTTCATAAGAGATCTTTTACAGAAAAGGGATCCAAAAGCGGAGTGCCTTCTGTTGTTTCCTGTGTTCCGAGACCGTTCCTGCCTGCTCAAAGAATCATACCCGGACCTTCAGCGGGAAACCGTCACATTCGTGCTCACACGACATACCCATGCTATTGACAGTCCACTCACTTTTGGTACAATCGTGCTGTACGACAGCAGCTTCGGGGTAGACATGATGGAGCAAGATCATGCGCACGCAGAGCAGCAGGAGGAGAAAAGTGCGGTGGAAGCGTCTTCAAACGGTGCGTTTCGGTGTCTTCCATTTTGGCGGAGCATAAAACCCTGACATCCACAGTATGTCTTCCCTTCGTTTTTTGGCAATACAAGTTCACTAGCCATCTTATCCTCCATACCCTGTGCTTGTCCACCGCTTTTTCCCAGGCACAGCCTTGTCCTCCGCGTCGGAGCGCACGACATCAAATCCCAAGACCCCCTCCTCCTTCCTTTCTTACGCCCCCCGTGACGCCTCAGAGGGCTTGGCAGAGGGACTGAAATCCATCGCCCTCGGCGTCGGCGCGGGCGTCGCAGGCTTAGTGGCCATGCCCGTGGTTGGAGCGAGGGAGAAAGGCGTGTCGGGGTTCTTCAAAGGGCTTGGGCAAGGCGTCCTAGGGGCCGTGGTCCTTCCGACTGTGGGGGTCGTGAATGGCGTGGTGGAGATAGGGGCGGGCATTGTGAATACACCAGAGGTACGTGACACTAAGGCGGTGTATAATTTTGATATTTTCGTGCTTGCAGCTCCGAGTTATCCCACAGCCGGGGGAGGGATTCAGCATTTTTTATGCGTGAGATGCCAAGCTTCCTGTGCGCTGAGGGTCTTAAAACGGTATTAGACCGGATGGAGGAAGGGGGGGATTAGGTGATTGCAACAAAAATCAGGGTAGAGGCAAAGCTTTGGTCGTCTTTTTGAAAGAAGGGCGATGGGAAACGTGGGGTCACGGTTTTCCTCCTCTCCTTCCTTTTCGCCCCTTTGCCCTTCAGAGTGTGAATGCCCGAATGGAAGGGCGTTCCTGGGACGAGAAACAGCGGAAATGGATCCGTTACGATTTGAAGGAAGAGGCCACCCGGGTCTTCCAGGAAGAGAAGGAGGAAGAAGAAAAAGAGAAACGGGCGCGGCAGGAGAGAGGGAAGGCCGGGGGGCAGGGGCGGGCGGGGGGAGGGGTCAAGGACACTACCTACTACGCCCTGTTGGAGGTGGAGGCGACGGCCACAGGGGAAGAGATCAAGAAAGCGTACTACAAGAAGGCTCGGGCCTGCCATCCGGATCGCCACCCGGGGGATGCTGAGGCGCACGGTAGGGAGGGAAGGGGGGAGGGGGAGAGGAGGGAGGGAGGGAGGGAAAGGAAGCAGGGAGGTTTCCGGGGCGACTTTTGTACGTCAAAAAATCTTTTCTTATCAATGTCCGGTGCTGAACTCTTGTCCTCCTTCTTTCCCTCTCTCCCTCCTTCCCTCCCTCCCTGGCCCAGCGAAATTCCAAGCCCTCTCCCATGCCTACCACGTCCTCTCCACCGAGTCCCTCCGGGTAGCCTACGATCGTGAGGGTGCGGAGGCGGCGGGTCTGGAGGAAAGCACGCCCTCCCTCGACCCTGCTCTCTTTTTCACCGTCTTGTTTGGGAGCGAGAAATTCGAGCCGTACACGGGCCAGTTGAAACTCTCCCACATGGTCTCCGCCTTTGGGGAAGGCTTGGGCGCGGTGCCGGAGGGCGGAAAAAAGGGCGGGGCGGAGGGCGGGCCCGAGGTGGACCTGAATGCGGCGTGGGACGGGGGCGACAAGGCAGCCCGGGTACAAAGCGCCCGTGAAATCCGATGCGCCTTGCACCTGATCCGTTGTCTGGCCCCATTGGTGGAGGATGGGGAGGAGGGAGGGAGGGAGGGCGGGAAGGAAGGTTTCCACGCCTGGATGCTGGAGGAGACGGCGGGGCTCTGCCAAGGCACCTTCGGCCCTCAAATGTTGCGGGAGTTGGGTTGGGCATACGAGAATGTGGGCCGAGAGTATCTGGGGTGGAGGGATTCCTGGTGGGGGGTGGAAGGCGTGTGGGAGAAGGTGACCCGGGAGGCAAAAGGATTGGGCCGTCGGGCAGAAGTGGCCGGGGCCGCGTTGGGGGCCTTGAAAGCCGCCAAGACCATGTCCGACAGCATGGGCAAGGTGGAAGCGGCGAAGCGGTTGGGGCGGGAAGGGCAGGGAGGGAAGGAGGGAGGGAAGGAGGGAGGGAAGGAGGGAGGGAAGGAGGGAGGGAAGGAAAGTGTGAACGGGCTGGGGCCTGGGAAGGAAGAAGCCACAGCCCAAGAGGGAGGAGAGGAGAATGTGCCGACCGAGGCGGAGATGGCGGCGTTGAACGAATCCTTGCCCGCCTTCATTCATGTCATGTGGAAAATCAGTCAGTTGGACATTCAAAAAACGGCGGCACGGGCGGCTAAGAAGATCGTTCGGGACCACGGAGTCTCCGAGACCGTCCGTCGGCGCCGCGCCCAGGGGCTGATTGTATTAGGGTCGAAGTTCAAGCAGGTGGGGAAGGAAGCGATGGTGGCTTTGAAGGCCCAAGTGGGAGAGAAGGGGGGGAAAGCAGCCGTGAAGCTCGATGCGAAGCACTTGGAGGAGGTATTAATGAAAACGATGGCCATTGGGCAAGGTCAAGAACTTTGAGATGGAAGAGGGATTGGGCGGGACGGTTTCTTGAGTGTGCAGGACGCGACGTCAGCATGGACATAAGCAGGCGGTCAATGAATGTATTGATATAAGTTTTGTCTCACGGGAGATATTTGTCGTCACTTTCTTTCCCCTATGTAAAATGCAAAACTGGAGAACATCTCGTCTTTCCCTCTTCCCCAGGGGTCCGGCCCATTTCTCGCGTTTTGCGCAATGTCCCAGCTTTCCAACGAGGAGAAAGTGGGCGCAGGGACATTGATTTAGCATCGTGAAATGTAAGGCGGCTGAATTAATTCTCTTGCGCCGGGATTGTCTGGAATGTATCGGTGTCTATATTCCCGGTCACGGTGACCGAGCCACCCTCCTGAACTTTTCGCGCAATTTTTGACTTTCTTCTATCGGAGGTAGGAGGCATGTGCCGAGAGTCAATCTTTGGTCATACAAAGGTCTCAACTACGCTTCTTGCTGCAGGTGCTTGAGAATTACTTCATGCTACATCAGAATTGATGGAAATGCTGTTGCTGGGTGTATGGAGGCTTTTCAATGTGCTTCGTTTTGAACACGCGCAACGGGCCCACCTAGTTTTTTGCTAGTATCCTCTTTCTTTCTTTTGTTCCCTCTGTCAACTTCACATCCACCTTACGTCAGTGCACAGAAGAGTCCTGGAAATGGCCTCAACATCGTCTCTAACCGAAGAACAAGAGATTTTAGCCGAGCTCGCGGAAGAATTGGGTTCGCTTTCCTCAGGTGCCCCATCGCCTTTGGGAGGGCCTGTGTCGAGTGCGAGAATACCGAACCACACGGCCGTGGAGGACAGCACCAATGGCAACCACGTGATAAGCGGACACTCAAATGGCAATAATGATGACGAGGACGATGAAGATGGCGGGAGCCTTCTGCTTCCTCCGCCGTCCTTGGAAGGGCCTGCCGACACGGGCGACCTTCACGACCTGGAAGACCCACTTCTGACGACGGAGAGGAAAAGCGAGAATGAAAGCGCCTTCCCCTTCCACACGTCCGCATCGTCTGGTTTGACGCTCTTGGATGACGCGGAAGGAGTGGACGGTGAGGGAGGGCACAAGAAAGATGATGAGAAAGGGCTCCAAGGGTTGGGTGACCTCCCGGAGGGTGGGATAGGACGGGGCAAAGATGAAGCATTGCTGGCATCCAAAGGCAAAGCCACCGTGCAAGAAGTCCCGCAACGCATGATAACCATGTCCTTACGGCCTCCTCGGCAACGGCGGCGGTACGACGGCTTCGCTATCTCGTTGCAGGGGAAGGAAGAGGAGGAGGAAGGGGAGGGCGAGGGGGAGGAAGGGGAGGAAGGGAGGGGCGGGAGCCGTGCGCGTCGAAACGGGCAGCCTGTCCGGGGCGAAACATCGTCCGCAGCAGTCAGGGGAGGGCGAAGTGGAGGGGGCGTGGGCCGTGGATCGGGAGTGAGTCGGAGCAACAGTGTGAGTAGCAGCGGGAGCAGCAACAGCGGAGGCATGCATTTTACCCAGCAACCCTTCAATTCTGCCGTCTGTAAAAAACGCCTGTACGGCCCAGGACGAGGCCGGTGGAAGCGTCGACGCTTCGATGGCAACGGTTTCATTGACGATTATACCTCGGAAGTCAGTACTCCCGCCCCTCCCTCCCTCCCTCCCTCCCTTCCTCCGCCCCTCCCTCCCTCCCTCCCTCCCTCCGCCCCTTCCTGCTTTCGTTTGTTCCTGCCACTCCCCGTTTTCTCCGTCGTGCTCCTTGTTACCTGTGTATATTCTGTCGCCCTCCCTTCCTCCCTCCCTGCCTCCCTCCCTGCCTCCCTCCCCTGCTCCCTCCCTGCAGCTTCTTTTCCGACAGCCTTTCCCTCGTCCCCTCTCTCCCCCAGGTCCTCCGCCTCCTTCAAACCCGGGGCCCGCTGTCCTTCGACGAGATCTACGACGCCCTCCCCCGGCCATTGCGGGCATTTGCCCACGCCCCCCGCTCCGTGCAACGCGTGCTCGACACTCTGCGGGCCACGCCCTTGGTGAATTTGGTCCGGGAGGAGAAAGAGAGGTAGGTAGGGAGGGAGGGAGGGAGGGGGGAGGGAGGGATGGAGGGGGGGCAGTGCAACAGTCCTGGAACGCTCACGACCAAGGTCCTCCCAAAGTGCTGACCACGGCCGTGCTTCTCCTCCCTCCCTCCCTCCCTCCCTCCCTTCCCTCAGCCCATTGCTGTACACCTTCTTGGACGGCCAGAAGGTCCCCAAACCCATTGAAATGGTCGGTCTCAAGGAGGAGGCAGACACCTTGGAGGCAACCGAGGACGAACTCCGTCGCCGCATCTCTCTCCTGCGTAGGGAGCTGACGGTCTTGAAGGAAGGGAGACGGGAGGGAGGGAGGGAGGGAGGGAGGGAGGGAGGGAGAGAAGGAGAGGGGGAGAAGCATACCCACGGGAGGCAGGCGGCGTTGGAGGTGTTGACACGGGTGATGGGCGAGGGGCCAGGAAGGGAGGGCGAGAGGGAGAGCGGGAGGGAACGGATGGCTGCGAACCCTATTTATAGGGCAGCATTGTTGGCGTTGGGGGTGCAAGTATAAGGTGGGAAGGAGGGCAGGAGGGAGGGCGGGAGGAAGGCCATGGTCAGGGGTAGGTTCAGGCCTAAAGCATCATCACTTACTCTTCCCTTTCAGCCCGGTGTTTCTCGTGGCTGGGGCGTGACGGCCTCTGTCGCCGATGCGGCACGATTGGCTGCAATGAACGTGAAGGAAGGCTTGGGCGTTCCCGCCCAAATTTTGTTAAGGTGGCAAGAATGGTCTATGTGGAGGGGACGCTGTCTTCCTTTGGAGACACGGTTCCCCACGCCTGGCACGCAGGAAGAGCATAGAGAAAGAAGGGGAGGGATGCCCCAAAATCTATGAAGAGCAAGGCCACAAATTATGTGAAGAAAAGGAATGCCAGAAATTATACAGACAGGATGGGTACCGACTAAATGAAAGAAATTCAGAAGATTTTGGTTCTTGCTTATTCCACGATGTCCGTAGCACCTTCTTTACTGAATTTCAAGCACGCGAAATGAACTTTGTTCCTCCCTCCCTCTTTCCCTCCCTCCCTCCTCCTCTCCTTCCCCCCTTCCATCGCTATTTCCCAGTTTATGTATGTATGTGTGCCTGGATATTTTTGTGCCATGATGTTTTACAGTTGACGCCTCTAAGGTACACAGAAGCTTTCCTATCTCCTCTCCCACACCCCCCTTACACCTCCCTCCCTCCCAAGTCTCCCGTCAGAACCCCCCACTGACACAAAACCTCTCCTTTCCCTCCCTCCTTGACTCCCTCCTTCCCTCTTTCCCTCACGGATTCGTCACCACCGCCTGCATCCCATCCATTTTGTACTCCTCCTCCCCCTCGTCGTAGGAATAAGCTCCGTCTTCCTCCCCCGCAGCCAGACTGTTCTTACGCAACGCCGCCCTCTCAGCCGCACGTTCTTTCCGGGAGGCATGGGCCGTTCCACAGAAGGCAAAGAAGGCAATGGCGCTGGAGACTGGAGGGTTGAGGGAAGGAGGGAGGGAGGGCGGGAGGAAGGGAGGGAGGAGGAGAAGGGGGTCGGGTAAATGACGGAGGGACTGGCGGCGGCAGGGGTGGATGGAAAAAGAGGAAGCAAAGAGAAGAAGGGAGGGAGGGAGAAAGGGAGGGAATGAGGGAGGGAGGGAGGGAGGGAGGGAGGGGTACCTGTCATGCCGAACCAGCCCTTCCCGAAATAAAAGTCGGCGTCGGGGAACGTCACGTCCAGGTCGGAGGCGGCGATTTGGTTCAGACACACCCAAGCCACCACGCAAACCCCTGGGGGGAGGGAGGGAGGGAGGAAGGGAGGGAGGGAGGGAGGGAGGGAGCGTATGAGGAAGCTTGTCGGACGGAGGAGGGAGAGAGGAAGGGGAAAGAGGGAGGAAACGAGGGAGGGACCGAGGGAAGGAAGAAGGGAGGGCGAAGACGCACGAGTGCCGCGAGGAACTGGAAGAACATGACGGAGGCAAGGAGGCCGGTGACGTGCTTCCGCTCCTTGTTCTTGATGCTGTTGCAGGCCAACAGGAAGGCAAGCAAAAGGCCAGCCACGCCCAGGACGCATGCCACGACGCCTGAGAGGGAGCCACGAAAAGGGAGGGAGGGAGGGGGGAAAACAGGTGGTGCTTGGTGAGGAGACGTCGAGTTCTTCATCTCTCCTCCCACCCGATGATGTGATTGCGCCCTCCCCTTGGTCAGAATTTCATGCGCCCCCTTCCTCCCTCCCTCCCTCCCTCCCTCCCTCCCTCCCTCCCTCCCTCCCTCCCTACCAGCGATCTGTGAGGTGGTCAAAAAGGAACAATAGGCGACCTGGTGGCTGGGCTCGTCAAAGATAGGGCCCGGATCGGTCCGCGAGCACCAATGGAAGCCATCCGCCATGTAAACAGGGACGCCGGCCTGGGAGGGAGGGCGGGAGGGAGGGTGGGAGGGATGGCGGGAGGGAGGGAGGGCGGGATGGCGTCGCGTTAGAGAAAGAGGAGAGGCAACGGAACGGGGAAATCGCTACATGGCGTAATAAAAGCATGCGGGTCACAAGCCACATGGCCACTTGATGCCTCACACACCCTTTTCAATAGGCATCGCCATCCTTTTCCCTATTCCTACCCTGCCCCTTCCCCTTTGCTTTACCTGGCTAACGCGTGCCTTCATCCCGAAAGGACCCATACGCATGAAGATGGATGTGGGTAGCCCGTCCACTGTCAAATAGGGCTCATCAGAGACAGACCAGCCTGGAGGCCAAAAATGGAGAGAGCGTGGACGGTCAAGGGAAAGAAGCGTAATAAAGGTGGCAGGCGTGGGCACTCCAGTTCGCATACGCTCACGACATGTCCGGATGAATGCATTGATTTCGCAAGCAATCCACACATTTTTACAAGAAAGTTTGAGGGAAGTATCGAGATGCTTTGAGGTAAGTAGGGAGGGACTGAGAACAAGAGCGAATGCCACTGACACATATTTACCTCTGATTAAAAGAGCCCATGCCGCCAAGACCACTGACCCCGCGTACAAAAATGTGCCTGTGGTGGAAGTGGAGACGCAGTCGGAAAGACACATAGAAAGTGAATAACCAGGGATGTGTGACAACACATGACCAGAGTGTCTCGGTCGCCTCCTGCCTCCTCCATCGACCTGCGACACAGCCACCCACGCGGACAAGAACTTCCCGACAAAACGTACCAAAGGTGCTGCAGATACGCATTATTACCCTTTATGTACGGTTTCCTGGTGGTGAAAGGAGGGTGCGAAGGTAATGGAAGCACAACGAATCGTGAGCAAGTACTGTTCAAGAACAGCGAGGGACGTCCGAAGGGCAAAAGTCGGCTATGGCACCTACTTCCCGGCCTTAATAACGTCCCAACACCACCACAACACTCGCGTCCCTCACTTTGTACATGTCAGAGAGCTGTTCTTGTCGTGCAAAGTGGAAGCACGGTCTTTTTTCGCGGGGAGAGAAGTGACTGAGGAGGAAATTTATCGAGGGAGGGAAAGGAAGGATTTGTTTCCTCGGGAGGACGACAGCATCGGAGGTTCATTTTTTCGCTTTTTTGGTCGCTTTTATTTTACTTGTTTATTCTCTTCTTTCCTTTTCTTTTTCATAAGATATAAGGATAGATTAAAATTATCGCTTTAAATACTTGGAAATGAGCCATGGCAGTGTATTGGGAAATAAAAGTACGCGTGACATGACTTTCTAGCGGGATATAAGTAGAAAAACCCATTACTTCAGGATCATAACTGTTAATGATGATCTCAGTATTTGATGGTCGAGCATTAAAAATGAGAATGGCCTATTTCTAAAAAAGTGAGGAGGAATAGCTAAATGTTGCCAAAAGACTAGCCTTGCTTGCCACGAAGTGATCAGGCGAAAAGGTCTGGAGAAAGGGAAGGATAAAGACACTTTGTCATTCCTACAGACGGAGAACTCCTGTTGATTAGCCGCTTACAAACTAAGAACAATCATATTGTGTGGTAGCGCTATAGGAAGACATGAGGATAAAGAATAAAGCCCACGTTCCACTTTTTTATCTCCTGCGTGATGTGTATGGTCAAATTCAAGGCGTGACGCCATGTGTCGACAAAGGTATCAAGGAAAGGGTGAAATGATAGAAGGCATTCTCGCGTGAACCTCTACTGATCCAAACTTTAAAAAGAATAAGCACATCGGAAAAGGATACTTTTCTGTGTTGTGCTACAGAAAGCAGTATTATCCGTTTGCATCACGTACTTTGCTTTTGAGAGGTCTTACGTCTCCTATTACATGCTATTTCTTGAGCTCATCTCAACTTACTTTGCATCTGACCTGGTTTGAAACCCAGTCACCGGTGCAATTTCAAAAAACATACAAAGATGTTTCCAGCTACAACATAATCAGGGCCACCTGGTGGCAACGTGAGGGCATCTGTGCGTCGCCAAGGCGTAGAGATTACCTGCATTGAATAAAAGTTGATTTGATGATTTGAGGGTGGCAGGGCCACAAGCGACCAGAATGGAAGTCACGGTCTCCTGTATGAAAAATGAAGGCCCCACCACTCCTACGTTAGCCGCGATACCTGCTCAGCCGGACTCAGATGTGGCAGTCCACCGTGACCCCCCAAGCAAGGGGTCAATTGCCTACAACCACATGGAAGTCCCGTACAGCTTCCGTTTGCGACCCTCCCTCGACAAGGCAAAGACGTTGGACATGCCGTAGAGGATTCCCCCGTGTCCTTCCTCACTCTTGTCCTCTACGGAAAGAACGGTCGCCCGGATTTGGTAGTCACCGGGGGGACACGCCAAGGGCGAGACGATGCGCAAGTCGGGCAGCATCGCAAACCCTTGGTCGTCCGTCTTGACCATGCCCAGAGGACAACGCCAAGGCAGTTGCCCACCCGCCTGGTGCCTGACTTCCTCCGACGGCGCGACGCGCAAGCCCACAAGCTGCACCCGGGCCAAGGCGGGAAAATTCCGCAAAGTCAAGTGGTAGTTTTTCTTGTACCCCAAGTGGTCAAGCGGCAATAGGGGCAGGTCAGGATCCAAGAGATCCACGCTATACGCGCCCACGTCCTGATAGAAGGGGCTTTCATTCGCAAATACATCCGGGTCGTAGGCAGGGATGTATAAGGTCTGGTCAAAGTGGACGTCCACATTTTCCACGCTGGCCTCCACCGCCCCGCCCTTCTCCTGCAAATACTTTGCGATTGCCAAGCCCAACGCGGCTTCCTCCGCCTCTGCAGCCTTCTCTGCTTCGGCGGCCGCGGTGGCAGCTGCAGCGAAGGCGACAGGGTCGTCTTGGACCGCTTCCATATCAGCTTGCAACCGCCTGCGCGCCGTTTCTCGGGCCAAGGCTGCCCGTTCCCGTCGGTCTTTTTCCCCCGTTGCGAGACGCAAATGCCGAGAACCCCCGACCACAGGATCTCGGACCCCCAACGCCCGGAGCGCCCGCCGCGTTTGGGGTCGGGAGATGGAGGTGAGGACGATTTGGTGCTTCTGCACTTGCAATGCCACTTCTTCCTCCTCGTCTTCCCCCCCACCCTCGGTCCCTGCCTCTTCCGTCGGGGACAGGTGCCGGCGACGGCGCACCCGGTAGGTGTATCCACCTTCGTCGCCCAATTCTTTCGGATACATGGCAGCAAACATTTCATCCACCGCCAAAGAATAGACCTCGGTCTGCATGGCATCCTTTCCCAAGACCTGGTGGTAAGGGTCATCTACGTCCGCGCCCAAGGCGGAGGAAAGCGCCTCCTTCAACAGGCTCGTGTCCAAGGACTCGTTGAGGATCCGAGTGGTCACGTCCAGCCTAGCCAGCAGGATGTAACGGGCTTCGGCTCTGGGCGGAGTGGATGGAATGTCTTCCGATTCGGCCGCGGCGGCCGCCGCCAGGGCGCGGCGGGTGAGGGGGGAGGAGGAAGAGGTATAGGAGGTGGGAGAAGCTGAAAAGGAAGAGGGGGGGAAAGGAGGTGAAGCAGTAGGAAACAGATCGGGGGACTGCTGTCTTCTTCTTGTCGTCGTTGCGGGACTGGGTGTTCCCTCCGCTTTGAGAGGTAAGCGCCGCGAGGTGGACGTGCCTCCGCCCAAGGCCTTCCCCAGTGCCGTGTCCTGCAATGTCTGCAAGAACCCGGGCTCGCACTCCTCGTGCACGTCACAGGCACCGACGCCGTCTCCCTCCACCACGTCCACGCCGCAGATGCTGCAGAGGCCTTCGCGTTGGCCCCCGACGTGCATGGTGACCGGTCGCGGTTGGAGAAACGAGGGCCGGGATGGGGCGGAGTCCGGTGTAGGCTCGGTCTGGTCGGGGATTTTCGGGTCCGAGGCGAAACGGATGCTGGAGAGGGCGTCCTGCAGGGATTGGACGAGCTGGAGCGAGCAAAGAGGTAAGAGAGGGAGGGAGGGAGGGGATGGGTGAGGGAAAAAGCATGCGCAAGGGTGGTTGCTACCCTTGGCTCTTGACGTGCCGGTTGGGGGGGGGGGGGTTGGTCAAGATGGTTGGAAGAGGAGGCGTTACTTCCGGGTGACGGGGGAAGGAAAGCATGCGATGGACAGAGGGAAAGATGGAACAAGGAGGGCCACGCGAATAAATCAGGGGTGGGCAAGAAGAGTACGACAATGGGAAGGAATAGGACAGGCGAGGGAAAACACACACTCTGGTCGTGACGAGAAATAGCGACATCTGCGTGCCAGCCCGTCCCTTCATGCCCCCGTTCTTCCCCTCACTTTCCTCTTGCCTACCTCCAGCCTGGTATTCCCGAGCACGACCTGCAAAAGCGGATCATCGCTGAGGGGGATGGCGTCGAAGATCTTGTCCGGTCTGCTTTTCGTACGCGGGGACATCCCAAAGGCGATCAAGGACGTCTATGGGACACGCAAATGTGGAAGTGATAGGGAAGGTAAAGAGTGAAAGAAAGGCACGGAGAGGACGAGCGAAAAGCGAAAGTGGAGATGCTAAGAGGGAAAAAGAGCAGAACGATCATTCCATCAACCAAAAACATGGAATAAGGCACAGACAGACCGAAATCGAATGAAAGTCAAACCGCGCACGCCTGTGCATTCTTGTCGATCGACCACCTCTCTTACCTTCGTTGAGATTCTCGCTGCCTCCTCCACCCCTCTGTCGCTCGACATCGGTCCGCCGGCACTGCCACCCTTCCCCGTCGTGTCGGCCATACGGCCGTCATCGTAACCCCCGTTTGTCCCGTTTCCATTCATAGGTGGAAGAGTGGTCTGTGATAGCTGCCTTTTGCCTCGATACCCTTGGTCCAGAAGGTGTCGCCGCTCGTCGCCGTGATAGGAACCCCCTTCTTCGGACTCCGGGACCTATGTGAGAGAAGTGGAAATTTGTAGGGAGAAAGGGATGACAAGGCAGCCGCACAAGTCCAACGTTAATCCCTGTCTGAGTCCTTCCATTTCCACGCCGGCTATGAATTTATAATCTCATCTCTCCCACTGCGCCATCCATTTTTCCAATACTTCTCCTCTTTTTGACTCGGCACCATCCCTTATATATTCCTCCCGGCCTGTAAGTCTTTGTCAAGCTGGCATGCTTACCTCCTCGCTGACGTTGCATCCCTGCAATGGCGCGTAAAACTTGATGGGTCCTCCCGCCCATGCCTCGACGAATGGTTCGCACGATCCCTGTTTTGGCCGCCGGGACGGTATGGGATTAATGTTCGTTCGCGCACGAATGCTCTCCTCTACAGGGAGCAGAAGACGGACAAACACAGCAAAAAGAAGCCTGTCTGAATCCCCAGGGCCCTCCAGAGCTACACCAGTCCCATGCTCATATCGACGCTTTACACATCTAACTCCCATATCAAATTGTTCCTCTATGCACACGAGAAGGACATGCTACGGTTGGACCGCGTCCGAGGCACCTCACAAGCGATACGCTTGGAGCGTACTACAAAGGACATTAACCTCCCAGAAAATCTGGGAAGACGCTACCACTACCCCACCTAAACTGTATCACTTCCGTACCATAATCCAGTAGTCTGCATGCAAATTTATGATGCGCATGATCTCTATCAAGGGTGACCTTCCCATCACAGCCGCCCCGGCCCCGACGAATATGGTACCACCCCGACCCCAAAAGCTTTCCACGCCGGAAACTGCCACAGTGGGACAGTAAATCCACACCAAAAAGCCTGCTGGAACGCTTATCATTCCCCCATACATGAATGCGCTCCAAGTTCCGGCGAACGTGGTCACAGAAGACCAATGGAACGAAGCAATGCCGACGTTGTATGCGTAACCACCCTGTGTGTTGACGAGAAGAAAAAAGGTCGCTACACGTTAAGTTACAGACATCCTTTTAGAATGGGAACATGGCTGACACCGAGGCGTGACGCTATCTGCCTGACCAAGGAGTACACTTCTGCCACAAACAAATTCTTATCCTCTATGGGCATACACGCGAGAGCACTTACCGCGCCTGCCTCTATCCCGCAGCCTATCATTGAAACAAAGGGTGAAAAGTGCCCGATATACACTCCTGCGCCGTTGAAAGCAAATCCCCCCAGAAGACCGCCATACATGATGGCTATAAACTGTGCCCATTGTCACACAGTGCGGTTGAAAAGGTGCATAAGTTGATTTGTAATCGTGAATCAGTATGAATAAGGTGGGTAGTAGTCAAAGTAACACCCCCTTTATGTCTGGTATACAACAAGTCAAGCGCTTCAAACGCGCGAGGGACAAAATTGTTGTATCCACTCTTAACGAACTCGTCCGCACGAACCCGACACTGCCAGCCTTTCCCTCCTTTTCCCGATTTCGAACCTGATTGGCTGCCACGTGCACATTGACAAGGACGCCTGCGCAATTTGTGATGTCGAATCCGAGCCCAAAGGCCGCCAATATCCCATACACATCTTGAATCGCTGAGGCGGTCCAAATGCTTGCTCCTGTTCATCAAGATGGGGATGGTGGTGAACGAATGGACTCGTATTAATCTATCGATAATCAGCGGACACGATTTCACCATGGAATCTACTATCACGACACTACAAATATTCAATACGTTGGAGGAACATTCTTGGCGAATCATTATTTGTCCATCCTATTCTCTCTATTCGTACCTGATCCTAATGTGGCTGCTCCCATGCCGTTGAAGTTTTCAATCGCACTATCGTCGAAATATAGATACGAAGATTAATATTTTTCTAAGAAATGAAACACATGCGTTATGAACCTACTTGCTGCCGTCTCTCACCTATTGAAAATTAGCTCCACCGCCGTGAAGACCATCACTCCGCCCGCACAAAAGATTGTCTGTATTTTCCCGGTGGGCAAAAAATGTCAAGAGCTGCGGCACCATTTGAAAAAGGGTGCTTCACGCGTCTAATTATCTGGGGGTCAAGGGTCGAAAGACACAGCTAATATATATTCGCCGCACAAGATTATCGGTGATAATTGACACGACAAGGGAGTGAAAATTTCATCTACATGATGGCCCCTATGATTTTTTCCATTTCTTGTCTGTCCAGCTTCTCTTACCTGTCCGGCGACCGCAGTTAGAGAGATTAAATTGTTCAGCACGATGACAGAAAAGGTGAAGACCAAAAGCCCCCCCCACTGGGAAATATTTAATCCTGGTGGGAAAAAATTTGGAGGACGGGGTTAGAGATGTTCTGTCTTGCTTCTCCTTCGTCGTATATTTTTCAATCCATACTTTGTCTTGTCGACTCGGGAAAAGAGAGGAAGAGGAAGAGGAAGGAAAGTAGAACGCATGGTGGGAGGGGAAGACACGTACCAAACCCCACATCAAGGCCGATGATGGTGTTGAAAATCAGGATGCAGCCGGTGAAATAAGCTTCTCCTCGCAAGAGGAAGAGGTTGTCACCGAAACGAATGTGGTCCGTAAGAGGAGCCAAGTACTGAATGGAAAAAGTAGTAGGGAAGGAGAAAAGATGAGACGTGCTCCTCTATTCGCCGATCAAACTAGCAACTTGTTCGAGGTCGAAGAAAGAGGCTGTGGAATAGAACACGGTACAAAGCTCCTGCACCAGGGTGAACAACTCCTACAACCATGTGAATGCGACAGGAGGATCCTTCCTTCCCATGGTTGATGCCATCGCTGGGTGCATTGCGAGGTGCTTCTGAACCACGCGCCATCTTCTCGCCCACGCAAGCATCACTCCCGCCACCCCATTCTCATGACCATGACATATTTATGTAAGCTTGCACATGGACGTCGGGTAAAAACGGAAGCATTGCTCCAAAAAGCTCACCTGGAAGTCCCAAAAAGTACAGCGGACAAAGTTGGCTCGTCCCCCCGCCATGAACACCTGTGTACGAGAGGGAATGAATCAAACTCAAGATTCTCAATCCTAATACTGTTCATCTTTCTCCCTCCCCAACTGTCTTCATCCGTACATTGCCTCCATAAACGCGCGACCCGTACTGTCCAAATGAGCGGGAGAGCGCATCCTCCACCTCCTGTTGTGGTTTTGATCGGTCAGCATGACTCATTTCAAGGCTTACCCACCGGTATCCCCTTTGAAACGACTAAATACGCAGAAGGCACAAGCTCATCCTTCCCTCAACTGCTTCATTTTTTCATCCTATCTCGTCCGTCGGGCCCAGACTGGACTCACCTTGCGCGTTCCCTCATCGCCAATGAATGTGACGCCAATAAAATCTGCCCCTTTCGTCCCTGGCTCCAAAAGGACCGTGCCCCCCCTCACTTCCACGACTTGGTCCATGAAAAAATCACTCTCGTTGTTCCGCGACAGGGGGAAAAGCCTCGGGCGGAGCTCTCCTTTACCCGTGTTGATCCGCACGTACCGGAGGGTCAAATGGGCACCAGCCTTGGAAGAGCACAAAGGAGGCATCAAAAAGAATAAGGATTCCCCAAATAAGGACATTGAATTAAAAAACATTATGACATGCTGCCCTACCATGTTGCCGCATGCCTTCCACTCCCTCTGTCCCTCCCTTTTTACCTTGACCCGCAAACACCTGACTGCCTCATCGCAATTAATCCTAGGCAGGACTACCGAATCCCCCTGAATGGTCAACGTGCGGCGGATGACGATCTCCTTGTAGAGCTCATACTGACCGTTCCTCCCCCCCATCCCATCGATTTCGTCCAGCATGTCCATCTCGTCATCCTGAGGCGGGAAAGGAGGTGGGAAAAATAGCGGAGGTGCATGAGCCACGTGCAACTAGGAGAGTGGCATCAAAGTGAGCGGTGGTCTGGGCCCTCTTGCCCATGGCGAGAGCTCAGGGGGGGGAGATTGAGCAAACTCGGATGTGAGAACACTTGGGTGATGAATAATGGCTTATCGTGAGGTAAGTGGAGGGAGGGTCAAAGCGAAGAACAGCCGGTACCCAGATATGAGCTTTTCCTATGCCCTCCACCCTCTCTCCCTCCCTCCTTCTGTACCGTCTCCTGCTCCATCTCCCCCATGTCGTTGCTCATGGACGCGAGCTGGATCATCGAACAAGTCTCTTTCACTATCGCCTTCCGAAGCTCGATGGAATTCTCGACGAAACACACGCCCGCCACCTCATCCACCTCCACCTCCTGGCCTTCCTCGTCCATCAAATCCGCGTCCACCTCCTCCGCCTCTCCGTCGGCGGAAGGAATTTCGTTGCCCCAAAAATCGGTCGTGCTTTCCGCTTTATCTTCCGCAGGAATACCGTGGGTGGTGGTAGCGTCCAGGAGGTCTTGGAAAGAGGTTCCCGACGCCCCCATCGCCGGCGGGGCTCTTACCTCCTCCTTGTCGCCTTGTTCTGACATAGTTGTTGCTTCCCCCCAATCCTGGGAAGGTGGCTCTCCGACGGGTGCTGAGGCCGGAAGCCCCGCACCAGAATTAGGCAGGGGATCTGTATGGTCAAGGACCTGCACGCCAGCGGTATTGTTAATGCCGGAGCGCTTGCTGCGGCTTCCAGCCACGAGAAATGACCCCCCGACTATCAAGAGGAGGGCCACGGCCATTCCCACACTCCAACGCATCCATTGCCAGCTGCAGAGATGGCGACATCCCCTCGGTGCCGGCGCGGTCTGTGTGAGGTAAGACGTGCGGGGCGAAGAGGCAACGGAGAAACGAGTAAGCATCTACCCTCGTCGGGAGGAAAAACAATAGCCGGGAGGCATTTGCACGGTACGTCGTTGACCGCTGCTCGATTTTTGGATGCTCGCGTCAGGAACGCGATCGTACAGGCAGGTCCCAAAGGGTTCACGCTGGCCAATCCCAAGTGCTTAATGCGGAATATACGGGGGAAGGGACAAAGCCTTCGAATGCATCTACGTCATCCTTCGCATTCATGCATGCCCGATCGACCACTAACCAATGATGGCTGTGCACTTTCCAATCTCTTACCTCTCGCCACGGCCCATGCTTCCTCAACGAATTCTCATGGTCCCTCGAGCCCCTTTTTGGGGGTGCGGTGATGGACGGCTGAGATTCAAGATTTCCTATCATGGATATGTTACATTCGCGGATACCATCTGCGCTTTCCTTCGAATCGCTTGAGCCGCCTCCGGTGCTCCCTGCGAGCTGCGGCGACAGAGGTGTTGAATGACATATATCTGATCCAGAAGTACCAGCCGTTTTCCCAGCTGAAGCTACTTCGTCACTCTCTGCGAAAATTATCATAAGGAGTGTTCAATCAGTGGGTGAGAATTACTGCCCAAATGTTGATATGTATTCGCTTATCTCTCGTCCTCTATGTGCTGGCTTCTCCCTCATCGCAGTCTCAGTCATCGTCCATTTGACTTGCTTTCCCCTTTCTACTGTTGTTCGCATTCTACCAAAGGACATGACCTACGACCTCCACGTCATAAACGAGTAACTTAGTACTGCTGATGTTTTTAATCGGCATTTGGCTTGTACATACCCATAGGTCACCGCTCGCCCCTCTGGGCGCGTGCTAGGTGTCCTCAGCCTCTGCTCAATAGAGGTAGCCCCTGATATAGACACATGAGATTCTGCTGCTCTTGAAAATGTGGCCGCGAGCCCGAAATCCTGTGAAAAATGTTGGACATGTTTCAAATTTAATTCCCGCCCAATTCCAGTGAAAGGATAGCTGCCGGCCTGAATTCCGAGAAAGAGGGGTGGGACGGAGGGCCGCCGCCGGAGAGTGCAGAGGAGGCACGCGCCGGCCCATGTGCCCCGCCCTTCGTTCATAATTTTTCAGGTTTTTAAACCGCGCTTTTTGGCCCCATTTTCCATAACTTATGGCCCGTTCACGTTCGAATTGGACGTGATTAACGAATATGTTTGTATATTTATGGCTTGTGTGTGTGGTGTCGATTTCACTTTCTTTCAAAACACATCCAGACTATTATAAGAACCATGATCATCGAGGGGGGATTAAGGAGGAAAACAAACGAGTTCGTAACGATACTACCCGTTCATATGCATGGATCAACAAAGCTTTGGCAGCTCATATATAACTGATATTTTAAGGATATACCATTCCCTGGAATTGTGGGAAATTGCCGGGAGAACAAATAAATCTCCGCGGCTCTGTTGTGAAAAGTGACTACATCAGCGAAGAGGCACTTTATCTTCGCAAATTTCCTTTAAAAATGTCCATGGGTCAATAACGAGCAATTTTTTTATACTTATGAAAATTTCACATGACGTCGATGCATTTGAAATCATATCTTCGAATAAGAAGACATTAACTAGAGGACGCATGCTTCTCCCAATGGTCACCGAAACAGTTTTGTAGGAATAGCAGGCGTTACATACTCTTGCGCTATCTGTGCTCAATCGTTCTAAATTCCAGCATATTACCGCGAGATAAAGTTGCTTATAAACCCCCTCCTTCCTCAAAAAGGGGTTACACAAGACGGCGGTGATATTGATTATCTTCTAGCGCGAGGATGGCTGGATCCGTCCGTGCTTTTTCTTTTTCTCTTCCAAATAATCGACACACGTCCTAACAACGATCGATGTATGCAGTCTATTGGTAGCCGGCACACTTCTATTGCACAATTAAGATGCGAAGGATCGCCGTCGATGCTTGCGATAGTCACGCGGTGATTCATGTATTCAGCGAATTGTAGATTAATTTCACGTCTTGTGAAGTACACCGTTTCGAGCGCGTGTGGTACTTAAATTCCGAGTCCAGTCGCAGCAAGGTGCAGTCACTTGGACGACGCGTTTTCAGATCAAAATTAGCGACCCTTTTGGTTGAAGTAGATCGTTGCTAGGGGAAAGACGATGAAATAGAATGAGAGAATAGATGTCGCGTTGTGCAATAGTGTAAGGGTATGGACCCTAGAAACCTGTTTGATGAATGCACTTTAATCTTCGTTTGGCTGCATATCTGAGCATTCAGGTTAAAGTGGACACAGGCAAAATTAAAACTAGGACGTTGAGTGTGAGTATGGCACGATTGCGAGCTGCGGCGCCCCCGACTACCATTCTCAAGCCATGAACTCTTCACTGCCAAGCTATTCGAACAACATCACGCCCGTGTTATACCCATATATTCAGTCGTACTCCTGCGTAGTGAAGGGATAGACGACGACTCCTGTCGAAGGACGTTGTATCAAACTTATACTGGGCTACATGAAAGGGCCAACGGCAATACACCGTGAAAATCTCCAGAAAGCTACTTATTGATAATCTACATAGTCTCCAATCTTCAAGGCTTTCCTGGACAAGACGCAGTTGCCCAGCAAATGCAGGCAAAGAGCTTAAAACAACCTCCAATGCTCAAGAGTTTTCACCGTTTCCTTATTTTATGACGCACTCCAATTTCGTCTTCCAAAAAGATATGGAAATAATCGTTTTTGGGACACCGCCTCTCATTTCGTCG
The DNA here is from genome assembly GCA_004565275.1 of Nannochloropsis salina CCMP1776. NCBI lineage: Eukaryota > Eustigmatophyceae > Eustigmatales > Monodopsidaceae > Microchloropsis > Microchloropsis salina. The sequence goes on from SDOX01000035.1 coordinate 30,025, forward strand.
TATATCGCATGCGGCCGCTGACTAGACAGGGGATGTGCATTTAGGCTTGCCTAAATATGGGCCGACAGCTGACGAACAGCCTTCCAGTTCAATTTGAAGCCTGTTGATACACAATACCACATGTTCCAAAAGAAAGCATTTTTTTTCCATTAATTTGAAATGATTTGGACGCACGATTGATTATTTTTTTCGTCACACGATTGCGGCTTGTTGTTACCTGACCCTTTCGTACTGCCAAACTTGCTTAAGACTTCTTTCGACCTCCCTCCTGATTTGTCCAAACCCGTCGCCCGGGCCTTGTGCCGTGTGTAAGTTGACGGGACATATGATGTTTAATCAATATATATATTTCCTGTCGTACCGACCATTTCTACACCTCTGCGTCTTTACAAGAAAAGAAAGCTCGTACGCGAAGCGAAGTGGTCAACATTACTCGGTACTCACTGTCTTTTTTCCTAAAATTTAGTCCAGATACATCCCGTACCACTGGTAGCGGCCCAATGAAGTGCATTACAACCGCACTAATCGTACTGCCATGTATCGTCAGTGGCTTTCTTGTTCCAGCTGTACCCAGCATCACCTTTTCGGATAGTCGTGCACCCACGCGCCTGTACGTAGGCTCAAATGCCAAAATTGATGTCCCGCCCGACCTGGAAGGAAGACTCGATCCCAAGCGGTAAGCCCATCGTCTTAATCATTTGCAGCGCTGAAGCATTCAAGCTTTGCCACTTCTTAAATGTAATGCGACTGTGACGGTCTACGTCCGTGTATGTGCTGATATATGGTCATATACCTCGATACCCCTGGCTCGTTCCCATTATCGCAGGCACTGGGATGTCGTGATGAGCCTGAACGGCGAAACGAAGACAGTTTCCGTCAGTGAAGGCACCTCGCTTCTAGACGCCGCGGAAGAAGCCTTCGGCGACCCCCCTTGCATGTGTCGAAATGGGGTGTGTACAACCTGCGCTGCGGAAGTAACTCGAGGCGGGCATGGGTCGTGGGTGGCGGCCATCGAATCCCTTTCACCAGAACAGCAAGAGAGCGGCTTTATCCTGTCTTGCCAAACTTATCCATGTGGCCCGGGACTGGAAGTACGCCTCAACGCCCAGGAGGAGGTGTACGAGAGCCAGTACGCCAAATATGAGACGAAAGCTCACGAGGAATTGGAGAAAAAGAAAGGATTTAATATCTTTGCATGATAGGGCGGGCACGTCGCTCAACGACCGAGAAACCCAGGCGTCTTTCGCATGCGATAGACTTGGCAATACATCTGAGAATGAAAGCAAGGAGGAAAAGACAGGGTGTGCACTTCTTGCGGTGGGGGAAAGGAAGACACGAGCCAGACCGTCACAGATTTCGCTGACATGAAGCATCCTCCAAGAGGGCGGGAAGCTCCTTCAGGAAAAAATATCGAAGGGAAAAAATTAAAAAAATTGCAAACTCCCCTCAGAGTGTGTTTAAGAGGTGCCAAGTGATGTCTTTGTTATGAATTTTATGCTATAATACAGACGGGGATCCCTAATACGCTTCACCACACTGTCTTATCAACCTCTCTGCAGCACCTTCTACTACCCCCTGTCCCTGTTCATCGCATCAACTTCCTCTGTAGGTGGAGTAAGCAAAAGGATTAATTAACAACGGCACATGGTAATGTTCCTCGTGACGTTCCACTTCAAATTCGATTGTTACACTTGGGTAGAAACTCTTGGTGTTGATAGCGCGAAAGTAAACCGCTACGTCAAAAGTGATTTTATAGATGCCCGGTGACAAAGTGTGGGAAGCTGGTAGCAAGTCTTCAACCCTTCCATCTGCATTCGTCAGCCCTTCTCCAAGCAAGGTCCATGTAGCGTTTCCATTACCTATGCCATGCTCTCCTTGCTGCTCCAGACGAAGAGGCATTCCCTGCGCTGGCTTTCCCAGTGTGGTGTCAAGCACATGGGAAGTAATTGGACTGCGTTTTGGGCTCATTTTAGGGTTGCTTGTGACAGAAGCAGAGGAAAGGTGAGCAGCTAGGGCGGTGAGACGTGACGTCGCAGGCGTGATCGAAGAAGCAGGCATACACTGAGTCCGTAGCCTGTCGAAAGAATGGTAGCCAATGTCACGTGTGAACAAGTGCTGTAGGTGGAAGGAAACACAATCGAAGAGGGCTGTTCGAAGCTTTTGGCCTACATAAATACAGTGTCAGTTTGTCGATGCATGGAGCGATCGGGTTACATAGCTGGTATCAGAGGTGAGGGCTTGTTTATTACCGCCTTATGCAGCCTTGACTACGGAAATAAAGATGCGAAAGACAGAAAAACAACAAAAAGCCCAATGTCTGTCCAAATTTCTATGTAGTTTCTAACTAGTGCACTTTCCTTTCTCCAAGACATGCGGCCAGAATTGACACAAACAATCGTTCAGCAACGCCGCAATGTCAACAACCTCCCGTACCACCACGAGAGTTGCCCCGTATGTGCTATGCTCCCGCAGCCCAGTGGCCATTACAAACATCCATGTTGTCATGAAGTTATAGTTACATGTGGGGCAAGCACATACGGGAGGAGAGAAAGCGGTGATTCAGGACTTGACGTTGCAATACAGACGACAGGAGGGAGTGTCAGACCGTCTACGAGTAGCTCGACGCGAAAACGATATTCACTTGCCTCAACATGTGGCGCATAAGGGCTCATGACAATGGAATGCAACACATTCGGCATGGTAGGAGCACATTTGGTCGGCATCCCCCGTTTTCTTCCTTCGGAAATTTTCCTTTTTTTAATGCACGCTGTCTGCTCTTGGCTTCTTGTTCGTTGACAGGGACAACGAGCTCGTAATCAACACCACGCTTTTCAGCTCCCAGGTAGCCGCTTGTTTGCGGGTAAAACCCACTTATGTGATGTGCCACAGATGTACAACGATAGAACATGACATAGTCTGGATGTTGTCGATGATTCCCTCCTTTTATTCTGGTGTTCTTGCTAGCTACGGGTTGAGGGAAAACCTCCTCTGGAGTCCAAAGCATGATGTCACATTCCCCCTTTTTATTTCACGTCCTCAATGATTTGGAGGGGAGAGGCGTCAACGACATTTTGCAACATGGTTTCAATCCTTTTTTGAGGAACTTGTAGTTTATGTCCTGCATTTGAATGTTTTTCTACTTCACTTCCAAAACAGACGGGCGCCGCCGGCCTTATAATTCATTGACCCGCAGGATGGTTTCAATTAATTTAAAAACCATACAAGGCCGCGAATTTTCGGTTGACGGTGTCGAGCTTTCCCAAACGGTACGGTCGTCGACAATAATGTAATGTAAATGTTCGGAGGGGGAGAAAATTGTCGTATCTCGGGCCATGTCTGCCTTATTCCAGGCTTCCTGAGGCAAAACTCTCACCCGCTCAAAACCCTACCTTCGTCCATTTTCGAAGTTATGTTCTCCTTCCCGACATCTATGAATACTTTATTCATTGATTGGTGTCAATCCTCTTTTGGAACTTCGTCGTTCTACTTTATTTCTTTATGGAAACAGATCAATGACCTGAAAGCTGCTGTGGAGGCATCCCCTCCTTCGGGAGAGGTCTTACCCGCGGATCGACTGAAGCTGATCCATCAAGGTAAGAGACATACACAGGCAAACATGGGAAAAGCCGTTGCTCGGGATTTTCGCGATGTCGCGGACGGTCATCATGAAGGTGTTCAAGCCTTGATCCCCGCTTTAAGGGCACCTGCCTGCGAATCCTCCTCAGTGCCCCCCACATCTTCCCCACGAGTATTGCTCAGCTCCTTTCCTACCCCCTGAATCCTTGTTCCCTAGGCAAAGAACTGACCCAGGGTGATTCCACCCTCTCTGCGTATAACATCGCGGACAATGACCTGGTCATCGTAATGCTCACCCGCCACAAGCCGCCAGCTCCCTCGCAATCCAACCCTGCGCCCGCTCCTCCCCCTCCTTCCCTCCCTCCTTCCCAACCTCCCTCAAATCCGCACGTGGAACAGCTGAAAGAGATGGGCTTTCCCGAGTCGCAGGTCACGGCGGCCCTCCGGGCAGCGCAAAACGATGCCGATCTGGCTGTTGAATTTCTTTTCAGTGGGAACATTCCTTCCTCTCCTGCCCCCTTGTCGGCCTTGGAATCCGCGGTAGGAGTGGAGAGGGATGCAGAAAGGGCTGCGGAGGAAGAGACAGGAGCCGGTACGAACGCGACGGTGGTGGCGCAGTTATTAAGTCACCCGGAGATGGAACGTGTAAGTAAGCGGGGAGCGAGAAGAGGAAGGGAAGGGAGAGGAGGAAAGCTTACGAGGAAGCACACAAGCTTAACTCCACACAACAATTTTTTTTATTCCCAATCTTGGTCTCCTAGATTCGCCGCGTTGTCAGGGAGAACCCGAGCGGGATGGAGAGCATGGTTGCTGCCCTGGCCGTCACCCACCCGGACCTCGTCCGTATCATTAATGAGGACCCTGCTAGCTTTTGGGCAGCCTTGGAGGAGAATGAAGAGGGGATGGAGGAAGACGAAGGGGAAGAAGAGGAGGAGGCGGGGGTGTTGGGAGCTCTGGAGTTGTCGGAAGCAGATGAGGCTGCCATCGCGCGTTTGATGGAGATGGGCTTCGGTAGGGAACAAGTAGTGGAAGCTTATATCTTGTCTGGGAAGGAAGAAAACGCGGCGGTCAATTTCCTCTTGGGAGGATGAAGTTTTTAGGGGGGAGGGTAGAGTGGGAGGGAGCAAGGGGAGGGTCGGGGGGAGGGCATGGTGGGTGATGAACCCAACACGGGGGAGGCAAGATCAAGGAGGTCGATGATGCAAAGAAGCTTGTGCGATGTAAGTGCATTAAAACTTGTAGTGATACAAAATTTAATCCTCACGTGCGTGGCGCATCCAGTGTGTAAGAGCACCTTAAAAAATGCGTCGAGGAGTGTTCGGAACCGGTATTGATGTTCTCTGGGACAAGAACCCGTATTTTCAAGAGAACACAAATTCTTGCTTGAATGTGAGGTCATTGAATGTATCGATCTGAGGTTTTCGCAAGGAAAGCCCCCTATGGTAGAAGGCGGGAATGTAGCAATATTGAGCGTAGCTTTAGAGCTGAGATATATTTAATTTGGGGTTGACTGATAAAATCCTCCATTGGATAAATGGTAGAAACTCTTAGCCGAGAGCAGCACAATCTTGGCGTCGCTTGAGGTGGCGTTCCCCGGCGCTCATTGTCTTGTGATTGTTGCTTTAATTTACCTTTCACCACATGAACTAGTCTCCTGAACGGTACATCATCGATAAATTCGAGCCTCTGCCTTCGTGGACGTGGTATTCAACTTTTGTGCAATGTTTGTAAAAGGCTGTTGAACTCTGTGGTATTGGCCTTTCATTGGAACAGGTTCATGTACATGTATACTTTCTGACACGCCTAGCGCGTTCTTAAGTTGTGACGTCACGTCTTGCTACAAGCTAGTAGCTACCCCCGAAAAGGACACGTTCCCGATACGTGTGACACGATATACCGGCACTTCCCTCCCTGATAATATGATTCAGTCACGTTCTTTCACTAGGACATCAAATTCGGTTGCATATGCTGTACTTAGTCGTTTTCCCCCTTTCTGGCTGCAGAAATTTGGAAGTTGCTTTTCGAAGTGACCTGCTTACGTTCCCACTTTCTTACCGCACCCTTTCTTCGCACTATTTTGCACAGTTAAAGTCCGAGATATGCCTCATAAACGGATTCTCCTTAATTTTTTGTATAATTTGCCGGTCATAGTTCTGTTTTACTTCACGGATGTTGCTGCACAACAGAATGGGACGACTTCAAGGGCGTATGCCTCTTGCAAGTCAAAGAAAGATTATGTAAATGGCACTGCACATCTTACTTTATGCCTGCAAGGCCGCAAGGTATGGAAGGAACGTCACAATAATGCTCGTACTACACAGGTTTATGCGACCATCAGCAATACGGGTGACTCCCAAGTTTGTGATCTTCGTGTGGAAATCGATGACATGGAAAAAGCTCTGCGGTGGTGGCCGACGTGGTTTAACACGACAGTATACCCGTACTTTGCTTTCTCTCCTGAACAAACAGTATCGGTTGGTGCTATAATTCCCAAACGGAAAGGCTTTCCCGAAATTCGCATCCGGGAAATGCGTCCATGTGATGACGAATCGCCGCCATTGAATGACGAAGATGCCGCCCTTGTCTCTCAAACGACTCCAACAACGACTGTGAACATGGGGCCTGGAACAGCCACTCCAAGTAGTAACACAACAGCTTCCGTGTCAGGATTAATAGTCTCCCTCGCCCCTCCTTTATCAGCGTCTGATCTGCCCCCGGCGATGGATTTGCCACCTGCCCCGCTGTCACCACTCATCCCTCCTCAACCTGTAGCACCGGCCCCCCCGCCTTCCGTGCCAGAAAAAGATGCCGTGTACATGCAGCCACCAAAATACTCTCGCGTAAATGGAACAAGTCGAAATTTGGTCGAAGCTGCCTCCATTGCCGCCGACCAACCAGCAGGCTCACAAGAGGTCTCCCCCCTTCCATCTTCTCCAATGGAGGCGCCTGGTGCGACAGAAGCAGAGGATGCCAAGCCCACCAACGAGACCGCAGCACCCTCAACTAGCACATCTGATGTGAACCCCGCTGATACGTCGGCAGGGGCAGGAGAGGAGGACGAGGAAGGCGACGAGGAGGTTCCCTCCAACCTCAAAGGAAAGAAAAAATGCGAAGTGCAGACAAGCTCCCAGGGACACCGGGTACGGTGGTGCGTGGATCTCTCCCCAAAAGTATGGAGGGAGCGAAAACGAAAACGGCGGTATGTTAGGGTAGTCGGGGAAATTGCCAACCTGGAAAGGGACGTTTCCATCTGCAACATTCAACTTTGGCTCGAAGCGAATAAATCCGCCGTCTCGACCTGGCCCGAGTGGTGGCCGAACAGCAAGGACGAGGCGTTGGACCCAGGAAATACTTATGTGGTGGGAGCCAATGTCCGGCGCAAGAAAGGCTTCCCCAAAATCAAATTGGTCTCGTTTGACGAGTGTCGGGACCTCGGCGCTCTCCCTGACGGTGCGGCCTCTACAGACGAGATTCGATTCGAAAGTGTTGAAGACGAGGAAAATAGGGACAGTGAGGACAAGCCGACCGAGCGAAGCCCGGGGCAAGATGGAGAGGGAGAACACCTCGAGCAACAGCAATGGTCCGGTGGGACTGGTGCTTCGACCGGGGCGAGTGATGATTACGCAGCCGGCCACAACGACAATGGGAACGAATGGAACAACAATACTAGTGATGGCCACGACAGTTATCAGGGTAATAGTGGAGGCAATGACGGTGGGGGTGGTGATAATGCCGCGGGCAACGGTGGTAACGGAAACCAAGGGGACAACAACAATGGCGGCGGCAACTGAAATAACAGAGTAGTAAAGCCAGCCAAGGCAAATGAATAGGATATCAGAAAGAGGAAAGAGACAGCAGATGTCAGACTGTGTTCGCGGCCCAGCATGAGTGTTAATATGCATTGGTAGACGGTGCAGAAAAGCGTCAGCAATGCAATAAAGTGCGGAGGAGGCAGTCGAACGACTTTGGAATGTGAGGTATGTAAGGCAATTGTACCGTTGGCTTGTGCCTGGGAAAGGAGCACAGACTTTACATAGATGTGCGGCTCTCACGATGCATTGGCCAGTAAAGTAGCAACTTGGCAATGTGGGACTCTTTCTCGCAAACTGACCTTACGAAACAACGCAAAACTGAAAGAAGAACAACTACGCAAACACAACAAATATTACGCTTATTTGATCTCAAAGACACAATCAAAGAGAGAGAGGGACTTTTTTTGAAAGCGGCACCCCGGTTCTCTACCCCGTAACTTAGCAGCTTGTTCCTCTCTTTCCCCACATCCACATTCTCGCCTGGTCCAGATGTACAAAATACATTTGCATTTAATCGCTGAGAGCTGGATCAACTTTGTCCCTAGATCTCCCAAAAATGGAAGTCCTCACGCAATCCGATCGAGAAAATATCAAGCACGTCGCAAGCCTCGCCGCGTCCCCATACCCGTCTCTGAACTTGCCGGCGAGGACGATGATAGCCGGGAGGAAAGTGGGGAAGCGACGGATGCAACCTCTGGAGCTGCCATCTCAGCCTCCCTTTTCTTGCTTTCCACCAACTGTATCGTCTCTTTCTCATGCACGGTTGAGCGAGGGAGGAAGGGAGCTAGTACGTCAGCACCCCTACGAGACTCACCCTCCGTCGCAATCAATTTGTTCACAGCAGGATAACGTTGCAAACCCATGTACTCCGCGTCGCTGGCCACCTCTGCCGGAGTTGGCGGCACCCGTCGAATAACCATGCCTACGTTATGTACGAAGAGCTTGGGCCGGACATCGACAGCCATGACGGGGACGGCCTGTCGCAAATCCAAATGCACGTATCGCATTTGCTGCACCGGTGTCAAATCGTCCAAGGCACCCACCTTCACAAAAGAGGTGTCGAACACGAATTTCTCCCCTGCCCCGGGGTATGTCCGTGCCACTGCTTCGTCTTGCACTTCTGCCATGATCGAGTCTCCCACTGTCTCCTGCCCCTGAAAGTTCACCCGGATTTCTGCACCCAAGGGGATGCTCGGCAAATTCTCGGGGGCGGCAAGCGTCAACGTCACGTCAAAAAAGTAGAGCGTGTTCAACAACGCTTGGTCTGCTTCTTTGATGCCAGATACCATGGGGGTGACCCTTCCAATCCCATCATTTCCATAGCTGACCGGAAATGGGTTCCCCATGTACGTCAACAGGGCCTGGGAGCAGTTCACCATTACTTCCGCGCCGGCGACGCGCCAGAGCTGTGCATTTAGGACAGGGGGCAGGAGCATGGTGCCTTCCACTTGTTCCACGTTGCCGGGCACTTTCCCTTGGAAAAGATGCAGGCGGGGAGGAGCAGACAAATCCGGCCCCGACGGGTTCAGAATGGCCGGAGAGTTCTGAAGTGGATTCGGTTTGTTCGGGTCAGTGTTAGTGCCTGCGGTAGCAGCCACGTTGGCAACGGCGGCAGCAGATGGAGAGGTGGGAGGTGCGGGTTGAGCCCGTTCTACCACCACCGGTTTGTCTTTGTCCGGAACCTCTTGACCTTCTGGAACGATGACAGCTAAGCCCGCGGGGGTCTCAACAGCTTGCAAGCTCCTTTCCGTCCCTGCGACCGTCGGTCCTTTTCCTTTCTGTCCGCTCCTCGGGCTGCGTTCAGCCTCCCTCAGGCGCAGGTAGTACTCTTCTTGCTCAGCCGCCAGGTCGGGGGGAACGTAAATAGTCTGGCCCATGATAACCGCATGAAAATCCTGAGAGTCCAAGGCCAGGTGGAGAGTCCCTTCCTTGTATTCGTCATCCACGTGCACATGTTGCCCTTCCAAAGACGCTAAATGCGCGAGTGTCGCAGCCTGGTTACCCACGGCCTGTGTGGTCACATCCCCCGCAGAGGCAAACCCTTGCTGTCCGCCCAAGCTGCTGCCTTTCCCGCAGCGCAGCGAGCCATCGGCAGCGACCTCGCAACCCATGCCAAATCCTTGTCCGCCTCCATCTCCACCTCCGATGCCAAATTTGACCGTCCCATCATTCATGACGTCAGCGCCAACCCCCATGTTTATCCCCATGGGTGTCTCCACTGACATACCGCATCCGTACAGATGGCCATTTCCGGCGTTTTTCACGTTACAGCCTTTGTTGACCCGACTCCCTACCGCGCTGTATGTCTCTCCAAAATTAAGAGAAGGGTCATCGCGTAGGCCAAGCGGGTCCTGAGGTGTGGAGGAGTCGGGTAGTTGGCCATACTCGATGTCTCCTATGGCAGATGAGTCGATAGAGGTTGTCAGTCTACATTTGCTGCTCTACAGCAGAGCATTGCTTGTCTTTATAGAGAAGATTTTTGAAAAGCGACATCTAATTGAAACAATGAAGATGGAGGTCTCATGTATTTACATGGAAGGGGGGCATATAATTCAGGTCGAGTTCAGGCACCAATTATCGGCCGCAACTGGACGTAATAATTGATTATAATCGCTCTTATTTTGTATTTGCTTCAGTTGGCTTATCAAAACTTTCAAACACGTGACAGAAATTGGGTAACGGGAATTATAGAAGAGTTGATACACGTCGACGAGAAAGCATCAGCACCAACAATGTCCACCTGATGAAAAGTATACTCTTACCTTCGACACACGATGCGAATAGAACAAGTGTAGTCAATGCTGCACCTAAGGAGAGCATTGAACGACGCATTTTACCAAAATCGTGAATTGCTGGGAGTACCTACTCAGCCAAGGAAGGGTTCACCGCGACTTGGTGCTTGGTGCAGGGCAGAAATTACTCGCTCGAGTTTTAATTGCTTTCTCAGTCTTGATGTAAAAGAAAACATTGTGTCAGTAGTTGTCATAATTCTGATTTGAAGCCAAAATCTGTAGAAAATGCTTACGTGGACTATCTCCACAAGCATGACGGGAAAAGCCGAAGCGATCTCTCCGAGGCTTCTGGTCAAAACCTAGCAGGGCATCGCAAGATATTTGAAAATTTGAAAATTTAAAACGGGTCCCGGTCACGAACCTGGAAATGAAAAGAATTGAAAAAATTAAGTCATGAGTACCAATAATTACTTGTTAACAGAATTAACAGAACTAAACAGAAAAGAATGACACCGCCGCCCACATTGCAGGATATCTAGTAAAAGTCTTGTACGAGGAGCACCCCAAAAAAGTAAGTAGGCACGTTTTTGATATTTTTTTCCTTGTTATTAAGTATCTTGCTGCAACTCTTCGGTATCAAATTCGTGTTCTTAAAAGCGCCACGGATGACCTTCATGTACAGACACCAATTTAAGACATTTCCGATTTCTTTCATGCTGGTTCACAGATCAATCTTGGATCACTATTGGTTCCCACACGATGATATGATGCTTCTTTTTGAAACTCACTACCTCCTTGAAAACAACGTTGTGTATTGCAGGCGTCTTCCAAATCCTTCTCGCTTTTAGACATCCTTAACTCAGTTTCGTATTTTCACAGACCTACACGGACACTGCTCGGAGCCTCCACGACGGGCACTCCTGCTTGACCACTCTTTCCCTGAATTTGTCCCTTTGCTTTCTTTTCGCCCTTCATCTTTTTCTTCTTTCCTTTTTGCATGTCTTCGGGCGACAAGACTCGCTGAAATTTGGGTTTCTTCAAAGCAAGCATCAAGTATGTTAAAAGATAGGAGACTCCTGCCAATGCACTTTGTCGAACGACTGCACGTGTCACCGTTGACTCGTGAAAGTTCAGCCTTTGTAAAACTTGCTCTCCCTTTGCCACCTGAGGAGGACCTGTAGGACAAGAAGGGAGAATAGGACCCGAAAGGATGGATAATGAATACTATGTTTGGGAAATAAAGCTGATAGCGAGACTAAGAGAGCTGCAAATGTCGTCAAATCGACTCTACACCCTACTCCCTGATTTCCAGCCTTCCCATCTTTTTCATCTTTCTTCTTCTCAATTTACCAGGGCCCAGCCGTTTCTCTTGCTCGAATTCAAGTCCTTGAAATTCGTTGATGCAGAGAGCCTCAAAAGCATACTTAATCAACGACACCTGTTCAAAAATGAAGGTCGGGAGAAAAGGTAGGAGACAATGAAAAGATTAGTTAGAAGATCTATTTCTGCTCCATGTTCGAGAGAGACACAAAGCAGAAGATGGAGTGAAAGGAGACAGAGGATTTAAATCGGATCAAGGACACGTCCCCTCGAGCTCTACGTGCAAAAGCCAACATGAACTGCCACTTCACACCCATCCTCCTCTCCCCACTACTTCTCTCTTTTTATTCTCCTTGTCGCCTTAATCCCCTTTCCCCTCCGTTTCTCTCCACGTACGTCTTGAATCCAACGCAAGGCCACAGGAACCGATTTTTCGTTCACATAGTAACCTAAGGTATAACAAAACAACAGTTACGGGGATAAAAAATGGGAAATAGAGTCAGAATTGCCAGAAGAAGGTGTGGTGGAAGAGAGTGGTCGAGACCCGCCGTGTCGAAATGACGTAGTAATAAAGATGCAGGCATCTTGACATATTTTTGGGGGGGGAGGGGGAGAAAGAGAAAGAAAAAAAAATATTCTTACCCCCTAACACAATAAACAGGACCATCACTGCAGGCGCCACAGCCAAACCAGCATCTACGCTGGGCACGAGGGTGCCAACAAACATTCCAAAGCCGGCGGCGGCGTAAGACTCAATGATGAGGACTCCCAGGAAAGTCAGAAATTTTCGAGTGGTCATTTGGAGGCCTGCGAGGGTGACGATAGAGGAAAATAATGATGCGTCAAGGATATAAACGGCCTTATAACGCAACTTTGATTCGAGACAGAACCTGAACGAGCGGATTGTGTCCTTTAAATCAGATAGAGGCTAGCTAACGGTCCAAAACCAGGGCAAAAGGCGACCGGATAGGAAGGGAGGGAGGCAGGGAGGATGAGGGAAAAAAAAACACGCACAAACACCAACCTGCTAAGGGGTACATGATCCCCCCAAAAAGACAAGGGAAAAGAGCAGTAACAGGGAGCTCCGCGGCAAGTTTGCTTATAAAGTAGGGACCTGGCCCATAGCTCGAGCCTTTCCCACTGCTCCTTTCCCGCGCCACAATCAGGCGTTCCTTGATGAATACCTGCGGGAAGATCAGAAAAAGAAAGCCAGGCTCAATAAAAGGGAAGGAAAAGATACCCTAAAAACATTCCAGGCATCCTCCGCCCGTAGGAAGAAGGGAAGAGGAAAAGAAACGGCAGAAAGTGAAACAGAGAGAGCAAGTGGTCATCAACGCAGCCGTTGAGGAGACAACACTGGCCCGCAAATCTTATCTCCATGCAGCTTCCACGTACCGTGATGGTTTTGATCAGACTGCTCATCGCGGCATTGATGGCGGCCACCTGGAGTAAGCCCATGCGGTCTTGCACCGAGCTTTGCCCCCGCCCCATTTGGAAGAAGAGAGTCCCAAACACCAACGCACTGAAGATATTCGACGCCGCCCTGGCCATGTTCGCGCCCGTGGACCTGGTAATTTGCCGCCAGGACCGGGTGAAAAGGAGACGGCATTGCTCAAAGCGTCCCGGGCGCTGAAGACGGGTGCCCGCGGATTTTACTACCAAGCCCCCTCCGTCGGGGGAGGATGACGTGGACGATAGGGCATGGGCGTCCCGGGAGCTTTGGATGGAGGAGAGGAGGGACGGGAGGCGGGCCCGGTGGGAAGCAAGAAGGGCCGCCACGCGTGTCCGGGAGAGGACTTCGGATTCGGAGGTCGTGTAGTCGACCGACACTGGCGTTATCGGGAGGGAGGGAGGAGGGGAAGGAGGAGGGAAAGGACGGAGGGAGGGGAAAGGTGGATGGCGGAGAAGAAAAGAATAAAGCCAACGGGAGAATCAAATGGTCAAGATGGAAGAGCATAGAGCCACGCAATTGAACAAATCTTCTCGTACGATCGACATCACCCAAGAAGGGCGAGGGACCGGAGCGGGAGAAAACCAACCACCCATCCGCCCATGCTGACCCGAGAACACAAGCTTATAGCACGAGCGACGCCATACGTCGATAGTATACCTACCTAGGTCCAGCACATGTTCTGCCGGATTGAAGTTTTTCGGGCAAGGGTAGCCCAAGGAAGCGAAGTACGGGACCATCTTGGCCGCTTCGCCTGCGTACACTACCTCTCCTTCTGTCATGAGCACGACGTCGTCGAAGAGGGTGAAAATGGAGGAGCGGGGTTGATGGATGGAGATGACGACCGTGTGTCCGCCTTGGGTGGCCAAGTCCTTCAAGTTTTCCATCACTCGGAGGGACTGGTAGGAGTCTAGCCCGCCTGAAAGGGAGGGGGGAAAAGAAGAAGAGGGTGTAGATGAGTGAGCAAATAAAAATCCAAACAACAAGAGGGAGATATGGAAAAATATTGGCTGGAAGGCTGCCTTATGGGAAGAGCGAAAAAAGCAAAAATGGTGCTAGGGGTGAGAAGGATATTGGGAGGAGAAAGAGGAGGTCGCGTCCCGCGAGCTCGTACAGGAAAGACACCCGGAGGATAAAAACAGAATGGGATACATTGATAATCCCTTCCTCTTTGATGATTGTGTACCCTTCCTCCCTCCCTTTCTTCCTGTGCTTACTCGTCGGCTCGTCCGCGAATATGAGGGAGGGACTTCCCAGTAGTTCACACGCCAAGGAGAGCCGCTTCTTCTCCCCTCCACTAATCCCCCTGACCTTGTCGTCTCCAACGATCGTGTCCGCGGCTTTCGCCAGTCCCAAGCGTTTAAGAAGCCGATCGACCAGGCTTGTTTTCTCCCGCAGGGTCAACGAGGGAGGGAGGCGGAGGCGAGCAGCCATTACCAAAGTCTCTCGCACAGTCAGTTGGGAATAAAACAAGTCTTGCTGACGGACGTAGGCCTGGGTGTAGTCAACGCTGGAGGAGAAGGAGGAAGACGGGGAAGCAGAAAGCAGTTGGCCGTTAACATAGAGGCGTCCCGAAAGAGTGAGGGCATTGGAGGCGGGCACCTGCCCGGCCAACACATTGAGCAATGTGGTTTTCCCCGACCCGCTAGGCCCCAAAATCGCAAGAAGTCGGCCAGGTTCTGCATGGCCCGTAACCTGTGTGGGAAATTATGCAGTTCAACGATCCGGGGCGATTAGATGCGTGTGCATGGACGGAGGGACTTGGCTTCTTGGAAACCACTAGGTGAAGGTGTCTGCCGTAACTCGTCCTCGACCAGGATTCTCCTTTTTTGATGACCGATACGATGTCATCTTGAAACAAGATCGACTTATCTGAGATCATGAATGGGAAAAATACCTGAGAAAGAAGATTTTTGCTGCCTTCCTCTGTCTTGACTTGCAACTCGCAGGTTATTCCTTCCCAATCCAACCGCACAGGAGATACGCGTTCATGCGACGTTGCCGACAAAGCAGTGTTCGAGTTGCCTTGCCACCAATATCCCCCGTGCGTGAATGGGAGAAGAAGAGCGAGCAGAGTGACGGCAAGCAGACCGGGAAGCTTCACAGCGGAAAGGAGGGGGACATGGTGGGGAGGTCGAGAAGGTGGCTGAAGTTGCCCTTTCGTAGCCCTTGGACGCATAGTGCAATTTCAAAGGTCCGTACTAGGTGCGTAGAAAAGAAATATGTTTGAAGCTTGTGAAATATTGGGCTTCGATTCTCCGTCGTTGTTCTAAATGGATCATATAATTATAAGGAGGTAGCCCTGTCATTTGTCACTTGTCAGGTACAAGTACCTGATGCTTCAATACACAGCCGAGTCGATATTTTGTCTTGCAAGTACAGCGGAGTACCTGTATCAAGATTAATATGAGCGCTCTTCATAAGACGAAGGATATGAGCTTTTTTAAAGACTCTTGTATCAGTGTGTTGTCGTCCTCTACACTATCTGGCCTTTAGAACCTCCGGGTATGTTCAAGAGTAACGTATTCATCCACACGCCATTTTAATGAAGTGGACGAGCCCAAGCATCGACCTACAGGGAAAGAGAAAGATATTGATCTTGTTAACCGAGGCATAATTCAGTTGCGTGTAATCAATCAGACGAAAGACTGGCGTTGCAATGATGTCTGTTTCCATGTACGATTTGACTTGGCTAGCTAAGATGACCCGCTCCAAAACTCATCACTGGACGTTTATTTCTGCTTAATCTAGATAAAATGGATAAATGTCTCGCTGCAGATGAAATCGTTTTGACAATCAGATATATCTGCTATCCGAATTTTTCGATCCTTCATCCACACAAAAGATATTTTGGAAGTGGCTTACCAACTTGCTACGTTAATACAAGAGAGTAATTTGATATCGGTCATGAAATGTGTCCTTTGTTCAAGATTGCATGTCGTATACATAGGATTTCTTTGTTCATACCGCATTGTGCAGATCACACGAGCAAAATTGAGAAGTCTTAATGAAAAACGAAACATCGAGTGAAAAAACTCTCAGAAATTGAGGTTCAGCTCGACGTGAGAAGTAGCACGAAACATCCTGTTGAAAATTGTGAGGGATAGCGAAGGCATCGAGGTTACAATGCAAAGGTGATAACATGAGTCTTAATGCTGTCATCTGATTATCAAAATGCCCACAAGCAACTTTCTTGACGTGCTGCACAAACTTCCTGACTTCCATGATGGAAGGAAAAATATATTGCTGGCTATAGGGGTCAAGGGCCGTTCGAGCTAAAAAATATCATGGCGGACCTGGAAAACACGCATTTTTAAATATAATAGTCAGGAATCCCATTTGTCTAAACAACAGTATAGATCATGGTCTACTCCGATATTCTCGACAAAATTATTATCGGGGGTGACCGGGAGGGTAATGATAACAAGCATGTAGTATGAAGACCATGAAACTTTCTCTGTAGATTGGGAAGATGGTTTTCCAGAATTTCACATATATGCGTGTACTATATTTTGGCCAATAATAGGGGATTTTGAAATGCCAGCCTCCCTCCGGCAATTAAGGTCTTAATTTGTAGATTGTCTTTGCCCGTATCAACATTTCCCATCATTAAGCATGGGAAAATCGACACTGACATGCATATAGCATTTCTCCAGCGTAGGAGAGATATAGTTATGACTGGGAAAATTATGCTTGTGCGTTTATTCGTACCGCTATGGGTACCTATTTCATCGCCCTAAGGAACAAATACAGAAGACGACGAAAGGAAGGATTCAAGCATGCAAGATGGCCCAGGCTTGCCCTCGACTCGTCCATGCTCCTCAAGCTACAGGCCAACAATCTCCATTACCGGCAAGAAATTAATATTCCATTATACGCACACACAAATACATTAACATTTTAGAAGATGGATGGTCTCTTGGAGTACTACGGAGGCCGAAGAGGAGCGATTTCGCGCAATGCAGCTCATCAAAATTTCAAATTCAATTTTCCGTTAGGTAAACGCGCTTCGACGGTTGAGAAGGCCAGTGCCCCTCGCGCCCTATGTCCAACCCACGGCCTGACGCACCGTAAAAGATAACGTGGAAGCCGTATACAAAGTTCAGTAAAAAAGTAAATTGGTCGGTTTGATTTCAGGTCGCGGTCGTGACAGGATAGTTTTTAATACCTCTCAATTTCGAGTCTTGTAGTAGATGGCGTAGTCGTATGTTCTCTCAGAATTATGCTGGCTGTCTTGAACCCTCTTTCATTGCCATTTGCCTTATATGAACTTATTACGTAGATTTAATCATTATTTATTGAACCAGAACACCCTGTAGTAACCAGGACGTGCGGAAAAAAAAGAGGTTACGGAAGGAGGGCGATTAAAAAAAACTTTACAGCTCGCTCCCGTCCTTCCATCCTCACCTAACGCCTACGTAAAACAAAGTTCCCTCTTCCGTCACCATCCATCTAATCATCACGCATCCAACACACAGCTCTTAGTGGAGAAATTCGCCGAGGGTGTATCTTGCTCCTTTTGTATATTCCTCTCCTGAGCGTCGCCCTTCGACGTGTCTGCGGGTCCATTGCAAGCAGGCGCTTCGGAAAAGAGGGGGTACTACAAGAGTAGGGCAAACAACCTGCTTCGCAACCACAGAGTCGCGTCCACTGGAATTGCCAAGCCGAGACGGGAGTCATGAAAGGGAGCCCGTCCCTCTTGAGTCCCGCACGCCTGAAGGCGGCATTTCGGTGGCCTGGCGGGTCTAAAAAATCCAAGAACGGATTTCCCAGCTCACCTAACAGCAGCAGCCCAATCAGCAGCCCATCTACTTACGACATGGAAGGTCCGAACAGCGGGAGAAGCATTGAAGAGCCTTTGGATTCAAGGTACGTGTGCAATGCCTGAAGAAGTCCGTACTGATTTTGGAGGGAGTGTGCGTCGAGAATGCAGCGTATAGAGAGCTAGCTACCTGAATGTATACAGAACTCTGCATTAAGGCATAAACACGCGCCATATTTGGCCTCCCTCTAGCCGGCTCGGGAGGTGCATGGATAACTAAATGTCCACACGATAATCTCACCCACCCACCCACCCGCATACATACACACATACACAAACGTACACACAGCCCCAAGGGTTTGGTCAACGCAAAAGTTTTGCCTGAGTCGTATTTCGAAAGAGAAGGCGAAACAGAGGCCTGTGGAGGCCTCGGCTGGGACGCACCAGGCTTCTCACCTCAAGCTCGTGGAAAGGAAGGAGCGATCATCGAGATGGAGGAGGACGACGCGGAGATGAAAAAAGGGATAGCCGAAGGGAAGAAAGAGGCAGAAGGAAGGGAGGCGCTGGAGGAAGAAGGGAAAGAGGAGGGGGAGGGCGGGGAGGAGGACATCCTCTGCGTCCTGGATGTGGCTTACGGGGAAGGGGCAGTGGATCGGATCTCTTTGAAGGAGGGGGATGACCCTGCCTTGTTAGCCACGGCTTTTCGAGCGAAGCATGGTTTGGGCACTGAGAGCGTGAACATATTGAGCGAGGTGATCGCCCGAACCATGAAAGAGCACCAGGAAGGGGAGGTGGAGGCCGTGGAAGCGGGGGAGGGAGGGAAGGAGGGGGTGGCGGAGGGAGGGAAGGAGGGGGTGGAGGAGGAAGAAGGCGGATGGACAGGGGAAGCGGAGCAAGGGCTGGGAACGGGGGGCCACGCGTTTAAGGAGGAAAAAATAGGAAAGGAAGAAGAGGAAGAGGAGATCGAGGTGGTGGAGACGGTGGGGAGAGGAGAAGCGGGGGAGGAGGAGTCGGAGGAGGGACAAGGGGGGCAGGACGAGGAGACGAACGAACGGGTGGCCCTTGAGGAGAATCGGACAGAAGGGGAAGGAGGACTGGAGAGGGAGGATGTCCCTACAAAACACGGAAAATACGAGGGGAGTTCCGGCACGGGTGCGGCGACAGCCGTGCCCGGCAACGCGGTGCCTTCCCCCTCGGCCAGTCCCTCCCTCCCTCCCTCGCCCGAGGAATCCTCCAACGAGGCTCTCTTCAACCGGCTGAAGAACGCTTGGATGAAGAACAAATCCCCCTCCACCCCTGGTTCCTCCCCTTCCTCCCCTTTCTCTCGGCGGGCCCGTGGGAAGGGCCATCGCACCCCCGCTTCCCCCCTTGTCCGCCCTCCGCCCACCCTCTCTCCTTTCCTTCGTCCGCTTCCCCGCCCTGCTCGTCTGGACAAGCTTAAGGAAGCTTCACCCAGTCTTCATCCTAGCAGCAATGGCAACGATCAAGGCCAGAAGGCCTCGCAGGAGGGACTCGCCCCCGCCGTCGCCAAATCGGAAAATTCTTGGCTTTTTCTCACTCAAACCCAAGCCAGCGACACCTTTTGTCCAGCCAGTCCTCCCTCCAAACCTCGTCCCCCAACGTCATCCCCTCCGCACTACCAGCTGCCACCATTGCGCTTCCTGCCTCCCGTTTACAACGAAGAAGGAGGCAGCTGGAGCCCTGCCAAGGGGAAACAGCGACGGAAAAAAGGTGGCGCTTCGCACCAAGAAGCCTTTGCCCGTTTGTATGCTGAGGCCAAACTACGGCAAGGACGGAAAGAGGAAGCCTTGAGGAGACAATGCGAACGGGAAGCAGAAGCACGTCGGGCGTGTATGGCCGCCATGGTGAACCGGAATCGGGAGGTGACCGGGCAGGGGACGGAGGGTCGGGAGAGCGAGGACGGGAGGGAGGACATCTGCGACCGTTTGTACGCACAGGCGAAAATCCAACAAGAACGCTTGGCCAAGGCGCAGGCGGACGCGCAGGCTGCCAAAGCCAAGGGTCCCGGGGAAGGGGAAGAGACGTGGTCGTGTCCTCGGTGCTTTCACGAGAACGACGGGACGGAGGCCCAGTGCCGCAACGTGTTGGCCCGGAAAACCCCGATGAGCGACCTGGTCCCCAACGCCTGGACCCACTACCCCAAAGATACCACCGTGGTTTACAACCGTCGACTGGTGAACGACGAGGACGTAATCCGGTGCGCCCACGCCCGCCCTGTCCTTTTCCAGCCGACGAACTACGGACGGGAGCAGTATTCTTCCGTCTACATTGCCCCGTTGCCCTTGTCCGTGCGGGATCGCCCTGACAATGTCTTTGAAGAATTATTCGCGCACCGTCGACACCGAGATGAGGAGCGTCGACGCCTGGTGCAAGAAGGGGAGGTCAAAGCCGCTCAAGCTTGCTCATTTCAACCCAGAATAAACGAGCATTCGGCGAATTTGGTGGAGGCCCGTGAACAGGAGGAAGAAGCACAAATTACCTTGACGGAGGCCGAAAGCGAAGGCTTGGAGACTCTGGAGGCAATTGTCGCCAAGAAAAAGGAAAAATTTGCCCTGATCAAAGAAGCACGGCGGGCCGCTCCCTACTTGGCCCGATGCGCCCATGCCCGGTGCGTTTCCGAAGAACGCTGTTCATTCCAACCCCAAGTGGGCGTTGGGCATTACTACGACGCGGATTTCCATCCGGCATGGATGGCAACGGCTCGTGGGGCCCCGGACAGCCCCAGGGGATTGGCGGATGGGTGGGAGAAAGAAGGGGAAAAAGACCGGAACAACACGGACGTCTTCACGCGTTTGGCAGAGGCGGACGTGGAGAAACGTCGGCTGGGGAGCCAGGCGAGGCAAATTGAGGTAGAAAGCGCCACCTTCCAACCGCAAACGACGGGCATGCCGGCCCCGCAACGGGATGCATTGGTGTACGGGAACAGCGTGTGCGAGTATTTGTACGGCGAACGACTGTCCCGGTGGGCGAAGCAGCGAGAGGCGGAACAGGCGTTGGAAAGGCAGGAACGTGCCGCCCGAGAGGGGCCGTTTGCGAACGCCAAGAGCCGAGGCATGATCAGGAGGATGAAGGAAAGTACCTACCGAGCAGTGTTTGCGGCGCTCTTTCCCTCCAACACGGATTCAAGTCCCGGACAGGACGCAGGAAAGGAGGGAGGGCAGGAGGAAGGGGCACTGGTCTTGGCACAGGCATCGCTCCAGCGGATCAAAGAGCCGCGGTTGGCGCAGGTGCTGACCCTGGTGCTCACTCGTACGACCCCATCCACGGCCTCTCCCTCGCCCTCGCCCTCCCCCTCCCCCGCCTTGCCCACCATGCATTTCCAGGAATTTTCCCGCCGACTCGACCAACACCTCCGTCACTCCATCCCCTTGATGAGCGACCTGATCATGCACGGGTGCCGGCCTGGGGAAGGCTTGGACCACGAACTGACCTTTCATCCCCGCTTGGCCCCCAAGACGCACAAAATGACCCAAGACCGGTGGACGACCCGAAGCCGACAGGAGGCCTTCGCGCTCTTGCACAGCGAAGCCGCCCTGTGGGAAGCCCGTCGAGAGGACGCTCGAAAATTGAAGGCGGAACGTCTCTTGGACGGCCATACCTTTCAACCCTTGCTCTTAACCTCCCGACCGCCCGGGTGCAAAGGAAGAGGCCGGACAGGGCGCTACCGGTACCCTGTGGAAATGCTTCTCCTGGAGCAGGAACACGGGCAGATGCCCAAGGTGGGCCGGGAGCAGGTCAAATTGGACGCACGTGCCCGCAGCGTCCAGGCCGTCCGGGGCCACGGCCGCATCGCCGGCAATCCCCGAACGCGGTCCACACCCGCCATTCGGAAAAGGGGCATCTACAATATCACCCTTACCAAGGTGGACGACGGCACCTGCGTGCTGCCCGGGGGGAATTTGCGGAGATTCTTGCAGGAACCTCCCAGGGAACCTTCTTCCGTCAAGAGGGAAGTGTACGTCGATTTATATCGGCCCATGACCCCCGCCAACCCCAAAAGTCATCAGTCTTTCCCCCTCCTGGAGCATCGACCGCTACCCTCGGAACATCGGACCCTCCGACCCCGCAAGGAGGCTTGGTACGCGGCCGTGCGCCGGCAAGAAGCATGGCAACGACAAGGTGGTTCAAGAGACGCCAGTGCCTCCCGAAAACAAAGCTGAGGCCGGGAATTCTATCGGAAAAGAGGAGTTGCGGCCAGTAATAGCAAGGGGAAGCGGAGTAGAAAGGGGCCCACAGCGGGAGTGTCAGCCCTACGGACGTCAAACGGATGGAAAAGGAAAGGAAAAGCAGGTCCGGGTGTCTTTGGTCCCGACTTAATAACTTTCCCGTACAGATATGCTCCCCACCATTAGCTTTTTGTGTGTGTGAGATAGATCTCTTTGCGCGTAAGGATGCGTGAACCAGATCATCCCTCATTATATATTGCATATTTTATATCAACAATGATGGAGTGCACGATTAATATGTACGATAAATATGGTTGCTCTCGCAATGGATCATCAGGATAAGATCCGGGTATCCTGCGCAATGCGAAGGAGATCAAGAGGCTGAGCATGCGACGCCTTTACAAGAGGTGAGACAGGGCCTGAACTGGAGACCAAAGGGAAAAGGGGGGAAAAGAGAGTATTAAGGCAAGGAATAAGCATTTATACACCGAAGTCTGTCCTTTCGACGCAGGAGGAGCGAGACAGGCGCATGTCGAATAAACATAAATGTGGGATGATTTTTGAAGGGGAGGAAGGAGATACTTTCTCTTGTGAATTTAAATAGCAGACAGAAAAGAGTGAAAAGCAGGCACAGAAATTGGGGACATTAAGGGGCCTCACTGCGATATGCCACCCTTGAAAGACCGGAGGGAAAGGATCGCGGTGCTGGAAGCAAATTTATAAAGAGGGAAATGATTGCAACAGAAGGGACGGAAGAACCAATTAATTGGTATTCTATTGCTCCTGTCGTCGCCGTTCCTTTAGCTATCCTCCCGTCGCCCCACGCACGTCTGTATCAACTCCGTGTGGACATCTTCTCGGATGATTTTCCACTTCCGGATCTTGCGCGCCCCCATAAGGCCAATCCTCACCCTTCGGCCTCACCTTCTTTTGTCAGGTGCAATACCGTTTTAACCCTTTTGTCAGAGATAACATGAGCGTCCATCCTGCCTATCGCCGCCGTCTTCACTTCGCGCCCCCCACGCCCTGGGCATATACCACCATCCACACAAAGGAAGATGAAAAGGCAGCAAGGTAATCAAGCACTCGGATGCATCGTCACGGATCCGAACTACTCGTTTCTCCGTCATATTTCTTTCGCTTCCGCTTCCAGTCACTCGAAAGCTCATGGACTACCTAGACATGACATGCCTTAGTTTTCTTTTTCCGATGGATGTTTTGCCACACGTCCGTCGTCCATCGATTGCTCCGTCTTGCGTCTGCCGCAACTAGCAACCGCCGAGTACGTCGTCATTCGCGCCATGAAAATTCCCATGTCCCTACACCGCATCTTCAACTCATTACTGACAAGTCATTCAAATCGTTTTTTATCTTTCCCTTATTTCCCGGGCACTTCTTTGCTCCCTTCTGGTCCATCTATACACAAACCAATCCTCCGTTAAGAGGGTCATGGACACTGTGGGGAGAAAGAACGATGATGACTGTACTGTCCTCATCCCTAAACATCTCCGGGATATTCTCCTTCCCTGGCAACCATCCCCGCTTTTTCTTTTTCAGGGTCATAGATTTCAAACGTGTAGCTCATCCCTGCAAGTAGGAAGAAACAGAGGCGCGCACCCCATGAGCGAAATTCCAATTCTTTCTTTCCTCCCATCCTCCCTCCCTTCCGCCTTCTCTCCCTCCCGCCCTCCTTCCTTCCCTGACTCTCTTCCTTTCTCCCTTACCCGTGTCTGAATGGGCAAAAATGTGGCAGTGTGCGGGCGCTTTGCCCGTATAGTCATCAGCTCGCCACCGGATGGTCACGAACCCACCTCTGTCCAATAAAATAGGGGAGGAAAGGAAGGAGGAATGCGTAGAATGTGATGAGCAAATTCCAGACCTTGTCGGACGACCTCTCTGGGACCAAGTCATGGAAGGCCTCCCTCTGCTCCCACCTCTCCCCCTCCCTCCTTTCTCCCCTCCTTACCCTGCTGGGAGCAGCGGCAACGAGATGGAATCCCGCCAGTCCCCGACGGCGTAGTCGACCCCCTCTCCGTGAGACATAGCCACAATCTGGAGGGAGGGAGAGAAAGAAGAGGGTAGGTAGGGAGGTAGGGAGGGTGACGAAACGGAGAAGAAAGGTATGTAGTGTATCTCGCAGAGTCCTCCGCCCTCCTCGTCGTCGACACTCTCCCCCCCTCCTCTCTTTCGTATGCCCCCCCTCCTCCCTCCCTCCCTCCCTCCCTCCCTCCCTCCCTCCCTGCCCCTCTCCCTCCGCCCCTCCTTCCCTCCCTCCCTCCCAATCTCCATCCCTCCGTGCCTGGAAATGGTTCACGTGCATGTGGAAAGGGTGGTTGACCACCGAGGGAGTCCCCAGGTCGGACTCCGAGAGCTGCCACTCTTCCAGCGCGCCCAAGGGGATGCTGAGGCAGGCAGGGAGGGAGGGAGGGAGGGAGGGAGGGAGGGAGAGAGGGAGGGAGAGAGGGAGGGAGGGAGGAAGAGGAGTTGAGCCGGGTACGGTAGTGACCGAGGGAGTCCCCACGATGCCACCAGGCCGCGAGGGAGGGAGGGGCTGCACCAGTCAAAAGACATTGATAATAAAAACAAATTTTCCCCTGAGAGGTTTCATTCCTTCTCGGGAGTCTTCAGCCAGGAAAATCACCCGAGGCGAAGGGAGGGAAAGAGGCAGGGAGGGAAAGAGAGAGGGAAAGGAGGAGGAAAAGGAGGTGAAGACGAACCGGCGCTGGACGTGTAGAACGGACAAAGTCTTGTTATTGACACCAAAATTTGAGTACACAAATCCATCTGCGCGCTTTCCCTACGCGCCATGAAGAAAGATGGGTAGAAAGGGGCGGGAGGGAGGGAGGGAGGGAGGGAGAGAAGGCTCGAGTGAGACGACTTGAGAAGGCTCCAGCATGTTGAACAACCCCTGCCTCCACCTTGCCGCTCTTGCCCCTCTCCCATCTACGCGTCACACCGCCCTGCTCCCGGTCCCGTCCTCCCTCCCTCCCTCCCCTGTCCCGCCCTCTCTCCCTCTCTCGTCCCCTCCCTCACCTTCCCCGCTGTGGTAAACACGTAGTCCAGCCGACGAGCGGGGTCGACCGGCTCCCTTGTCCGCAAGTCTTGAAATTGCGGATGACTCGGAGGGCGGGGGGGAGGAAGGGAGAGGGAGACCAACGAGCCTGACTCTTCTTCCCCTCCTCCTGTCTCCCCCAGTGCCTCCTCCTCCCCCTCTCCCTCCTTCCCTTCCTCCACCGGCCGCTCCACGTGCAATGTCATGATAGTACCTGCGTGTCATGCGTTAGGTGTACGAAGCACGGTCAATGAGTGCAGCTATAGATTCCTGATCAGCACTCCAGGCGTTTGGCGCCAAAAGCGAAACCTCCTGCACGTCTCTGTTCATCCTCCTCGCTTTTCCCCCCTTCCTCCTCCCCTTCCTCCCCACCCCGCCTACCTTCATAGACATCGGTCCCGTTGCCCAAGTAGCCATTTATCAGAGACTCCTGCTTGCTCGAGCTCAGGGGGTACTGGCCAGAAGCAGGACAACGCACCTGGGAGGGAGGGAGGGAGGGAGCGAGAGATGGAGGGATGAAGGAAAAGAGGGAGAGCGAGGACCGTTGAAGTGTGAGAGAACACCGTCGCAGAGCTGTCCCCATCCTTTCTGTGCAGCTGCAGCCTTCAATATAGTCGTCCGTAGTACAACATCCCTCCCCTCCCTCCCTCACCACTTCCTCCCTCCCTCCCT
>SDOX01000035.1:55687-66217 GCA_004565275.1 Nannochloropsis salina CCMP1776
TATATAACCGGTCGTGTCTCTCTTTCTCTCTCTTCTTCGCTTATCTCCTTGGCCCCCTCCCTCCGTCCCTCCTTCCCTCCCTCCCTCCGTCCCTCCTTCCCTCACTCCCTCTCCTCACCTGCCATCCCCCCCGCCACTCTGCAGAGTGCTGCTCCCATGGTAGTGTGGATGGTAATAAAATGTGCCCGGCTGATGATCTTTTCGGACTTTATACTCGGAAAGTGCTCTGTCCCCTGAGGCCAGGGTGCGATAAATGTTGTCCGCCTGGGCGACGGAGGGAAGGAAGGAGGGAGGGAGGGAGGGAGGGAGGGAGGGAGGGAGGGAGAGTGGAAGAGGAAAAGAGAGGTACAAGAGGAGAAGAAGAATAAGTCCGTTGCTAGACAGAATGAAAGGAAAGCTCTATGCTCCGCGAGCCCACGATAACGGGAAAAAAGGGAGGGAGGGAGGGAGGCAGGGCGGGAGGGAGGAAGGGAGGGAGGGAGGGAGGGGACGTACGATGCCACTGGGATCGATGTGCAAGCCGTGGGTGTGGATGGTGGTGGTGTTGGGCCAATGCAGAGTCTGAGGCACGACTTGGGACCGCTTCAATTGCTCGGGCGCCAGGCCATTGATCTGAGAGCGGGCGGGAGGGAGGGCGGGAAGGCGGGGGGGAGGGAAACGAAAGGGAGTACGCGCGATGCGGTCAGAGACGACTCCGCGGGTACCGCGAACCAAAACGTGGCAAAAGGCAGGAGACAGGATAAATGAACAAAGAGGAAAAAAGGAAGGGGGAGAGGGAGCAGAAAAGGGGAGGAACACACGAGCAAGGTAAGGAGGGAGGGAGGGAGGGCGGGCGGGAGGACGTACTTGGTGTATCCGTAACGTCTCGCCGGGACGCAGCAGGAGCGTTGGACCTGGCACCGTGCCCTTCAGTAGAAATTATTAATGATTAATTGGTTCATTATGTCAGTGACCAAACTGTCACGAGTGAACCGTTCCACCCTCCCGCCCTCCCTCCCTTCCTCCTTCCCTACCTCGTACGTCCGGGTACTGTAAGTCACGGGGCCATTTGTGATGCGCGCGGGTTGGATCCGCAACGTGGTGTCCAGCACACCATCCACTGCGCGTCTGTTTACCAAAGGGTGGAGTCTCGATCAACATTTAAAATTTGGAGACATGCCAGCACAAAGCGCATACGAGATGCGTCTACGACGCTCCCTCAGACAAGTCTACCTGCCCCCCCACCCCCTCAAAGCACAACGACCGCATGTATACCCAGTCACGTGCGCCATTTCCTTCCACCTTTCCCCTGGCCCCCAGACCTTTTTTTAATTTTAATGATCATCCCGCTGCCCTGGCATCCAACTTCTTACCTGATTTCCGGCTGCCGCAGTTCCTCGGGATTGTGAGAACCAGGATTGGGGCGCATGGCCATACCCTCTACCTGTTCCTCCGGCACAGACGAAGGCGCAATCGATCCCTTTCCATTTATATTCCGTGCTCCAAAGAGTGCCACGCACGCGCCTACTGCGACTACCAGACCTACGCGCAACCCCACTGTTCGGATGCGACGCTGCGGGTTCTCAAAACGCCCTTGCTCTCTGCCTACATGTTCCGTCACCGAAATGATAGGAGTTGTGTCTGTCATTGTTTTCCCTTCCTCCTCCTCCGCCACTGCACCGTCCGTCGCACATGCTTCCGCGTGCTTCTGGACATCACTTTCCTCTACGCTTTGATATGTATAGCTCGAAGAGATTTGTTGGTCGGGCGATCGCACTTCGTACTTTTCATTTCCATCCGCCTGCCCTTTTCCGGTTCCAGAGGTGCCGTATGTACGTGGCATGGAGTCCTGGGAAATGGAAGATCGTGTGGAAACGGATGGGTGAGTTGAACAATGAAGGAGTGCTCTCATAAAATATAGCCGCGTGCATCTACCTTGTCAGTGCCCGACATCACGACAAGAGGTGAAATTTTCTTCTTCATCACAGTTTTACTTTCATGAATTTTGTAATTGTCAGATTGTGCCTCTAGACAGATTTGGTACAGTATTTCCCCGCCTCAGTCAGACGGACACTTACGTGGCAAAACGTTTATCACCAAGATTCAGTCTTAGCGAGACCATTTGCTTATTTTGTACCGCCAACTTTTTCTTACGTCCGTTTCGTGATGGCCAGGTTTGGGTGCCATGCATACTTTCACATAGTTTATATTTCATGCTTCGTGGATGAAAATTAACTGCACAGTGTCGTATTTTCTGGGGAGTCATTTATGCTTGCGGAGACGTAGTACGTGGTCTGCTCTAACCTCCTCCTTGTCCTGAGGAGAGCCTAAGCAGGAAGCGCAAAAATCGCATTGAGTTTCATTTATTTTCATCACCGCATATTTTCCCTGGGATCTTGATTTTGAGCACTGTAGATTACTGGCCTTTGATAAATTGAAGATTCACATGGTTTTCGTTGGTGAGCTTGAAGGTCGTCCCGAAGCGCGAAAGCTTAAATCAGTCTTTCCGCTACATCATTCGTTGACACTCACGAGCTCAATTCTGAAAAAAAAAGTGAGCTCAATAAAACTGTTTAACGTTGATTGTGATGTCGCACCTATTCACAAAAGCAAAGGAAGCATTGTGGCAGTCCACAAAAGTCATGGAAGAGCAAAGCCGGACTCAGTAGCGGCCCTTGCGTTCCCATTCCAAATGCGGTACTACTGTTTCCGGCCGATGCCGAAGCATGTCATGTTTTCTTCAGCTTCAGCTCTGTTGTCAAAGGCGTCTGCTATGGAGGAAATAAGGATGTTCAGGGGTGTGCCTGAAGGGCAAAATTTCTTTTGACGCGGTCAAGAAAGAGCACATCCATGATCCTATGACTCTCATGTGGGTGATAAGGACGAGAAGTATCAATATTAAGAAATTTCGACTTGTTTGAATATTTATGATTTCTTTGTACATGTCCACATCACCCATGCACCGGAGCAGCTCCTTGCCTTCGGGTTAAATACAGTCTACGAGATAATCGCTTTATACGCGAAAGCAGCTTTAAAGCGTTGAGGCAAGTAAATGAGATTAGACATCCTTCAACTTTGTTGTGACGGCTGCCTTTTGAACAATCCTGGGAGCGGCCGGAAATGATGTGATGTGAGGAGCCACAGATGGCGAGTCAAATAGAATATGGAAAACGACAAAATTCAGTATCTTGATTGCTTCGAGAAGCTTCCGCGTAGCCGTGCCAGCGCAGTAGACCTGGTTATATTGTTAGATAAAAGTAAGAATTGGTGTTGCGTGGCTGGTAGTTTGCAGCAAAGTAACGAACGGCGAAATCATCATACCAATGAAGGAGATCAGATCCTTGTAAACAGGACAGGGCCCCCAGGGCGTGCGTTCCGGGATCGGACTGACATTTCTACAAGATAATACCTGTAAATAGTGCGTTCTGAGATCGTATCTTTGTAATTTTGTACAAGATGACCTGAATTTCGTCATCAGACAAGCGTATGCCGGTAATCTAGGAAGAGCATGAAAGCCCATCCCACGTTGTTTCATCCTGGAAAATGGCTCGAAATTGGCTTATCTGTTTGCTTCTAGACCACTAGACGATCAAGGAGGTTTCCGCACATGGAACAACGGGTGCAAGCCTTCCTAGCCGAGTATACTGATTTTACTGATTTTCGAATTTCCATCTTTCAACGGCTCGGGATCTCGGAAATACCGTTCCTGGCCGAAAAACTCAAAAAAAGGCGGGAAGGACGATTCGAAAGCTCTACGTGTTTGGAGACACAGAGCCAGCACTCGATCTTGGTGCAATTTTTTTAAAACTTTACGCGAAATAGTATATATGACAGGCTAGTTATTGGTATGTTTCATAAATCATCTTCTCGGCTACTCGTATGCGCTTTCCATGGCTCCAGCACGTCTCTATCCAGTTTCCCGCCCTCACTTACAAGGCATTGCAATATAACGCATTTTCCCCACTAGTTATTCCATCTAAATGGAAATAAATGTTTCACAAGGGATTGAGGATTTCGATGTTGGCCAGGTATGTTCATACAGCGGAATTTCTATCAAGCTTTCTTTCCCTGCAGCTTTGAACGTCCTACCTACCTCCCCACCTTTTCCATCACGCATTCCTGAATTTTTTTTCATGTCTCCGACCGGAATAGGTTATCGGTCGTGGAGGTTTCGGCCGCGTCTATCGGGCGCGGCATCGTGCTACCGGGGAAGAGGTGGCACTGAAAGTTCTAGACAAGGCATATATACACGCACATGGCCTGACGCAACGTATTGCAAACGAAATTCAACTCCATGCTCGCCTTTTGGCTGCTGCAGCCACAGAGTCAGAAGGGACCATGGGCTCATCGGGAATAGAAAAGTCCACAGCAGAGCATTTGGACCCGCAGCACCTAAAAGTATCGGCGCAGAGCACTGCCCTTTCGAGATCAGCACCTGGTTTTTGCGTAGGCCCAATTCTTCGTAGTCATGGAGAGGCTTGTGAAGATCTGCAGCAACAGCAAAGGGGCAAGAAAGGCGAAACTTCCCATACTACTTCCTCGCTCACTCCTTTTCAGCCCT
Organism: Nannochloropsis salina CCMP1776; assembly: GCA_004565275.1. Taxonomy (NCBI): domain Eukaryota; class Eustigmatophyceae; order Eustigmatales; family Monodopsidaceae; genus Microchloropsis; species Microchloropsis salina. Next base: position 60,228 of record SDOX01000035.1, read on the forward strand.
CCCAGCACCTTATTGGGCTCCTGGGGTGCTTTGAGGACCGAAAGGCAGTCTACCTGGTTCTGGAGCTCAGCCGAGGGGGCGATTTGCACAAGTACCTGCGACGACACAACGGGCTCCTGGAGGAATCCGAGGCCAAAGACATCATAGTTCAAATCCTTTCGACCGTGGCCTTTTTGCACCGTCACCAGGTCCTCCACCGAGACATGAAACTGTCGAATCTCCTCCTAGAGGACTCCCACGCCCGACCCCTCCGCGTCAAGCTCTCCGACTTTGGGCTGGCCGTGGCGGTGGACGAGGATGTAGAAGAGGAAAAGGGGGGCTTTGAGGGAAGGGAAGGAGGAACGTCCGTGACGATGCGGCATACATGCGGGACGCCCGACTACATGGCCCCCGAGGTGCTTTTCGATGGCGCTAGACATGGGCCGGCTTCGGACGTGTGGTCGGCTGGCTGCCTGTTTTACACCCTCTTGGTGGGCCGGGGGCCTTTTCGACCATCCTCCAGTCTGTCAGGCGGTGAAAAGGCGGGAGGGAAGGGGGTTGAGGGGAGAGGAAGTGGGGCAGGGCCGTGTGATGGATTTGGAAGGGCCTGGAGGGAAGGTGCGGTCACGGACATGCCCAAATACGAGGAGCCGACGCAGCTCTCCGAGATGGGAAGAGATTTCCTACGCCGTTGCCTGGAGCGAAACCCGCTGGGTCGCCCCTCGGCCCAGGCCCTTCTGAACCACCCATTTTTGGCGGGAAAATCGGGTCCCCACGGGACCGGTTCCCTCCCCCCCTCCCCTGTCTGCACTCATTCACCGGCTGTTAATGCTGCCTTCTCAATCATGAAGGGAGTAGCTCTCGCTGTGGAGAGCGAAGAGGTGACTGGAGTAAAGGGCGAGGCTGAAGGGGAAAAAACGACGGCGGAGACGGAAGTGGCAGGGGAGGAGGAAGAGGCAGTGAGCACGGAGACGAGACCTTGCTTTGGTTCATTCATGGAAGCCCCGAACGGACCCGATGCTTCCACCGCTTCCATGATCGCTTCCTTCGCTGCTTCCACCTGCTGTTCTCTTTCGGTCGCCACAGCCGAGCCTACCCCTCCCCTCCCTTTGGCCGCCCACGCGCCGTCTCTTTTTGGCAAAGATCGGGAGGGCCAAGCGCACCAAGGGGAAACCACCACAGCATCGACTGCCGCACCGACCTCCCTGCCGACGGGAGGGCAGGCAGTGGCACCACCACCGCCTTCTCCCCCCTCGCTTCCTCCTCCTCCACCTCCGCAGGCCCCGCCCCCTGCGCCATTGAGCGATATCCCTCCCTATTTATCGCCGCCCGAAGGGAGGGAGGAGGACGAAGGGAGGGAGGAGGACGAAGGGAGGGAGGAGGACGAGTGGCTTGTCCCCCCTCCTCCCCGTCAAAGTCGGCAAGCCGCTTCGCGCCCGACGACGGTTTCGCCCTTCCTTCCCCCTCCGCGACGGGCAGCGAGCCACCGACTCAAGCAAAACGGGCCCATACGACGACCGCAAGAGCCAGGGCATGCAAGGAAATCCCAGGAGAATCTGGCAGGCAGGCAGCTGGCAACGCGTGTATGGGCCGACCGGGCGCGTTGTCGACCGCTTCGACGCCTCCCGCCCCCGCCCGCCTGGGGAACCGATCCTCCTCCCTTCTACCCCGACCTTGGCCCCGCTTCCCTCCCCCCGCGCTCCTTCCCCGCCCCGTCCCCACTCCGCCCTATCCACGCGTCGGAGCTTCCCCCCGCCCGCTTTTTCCTTCCCTTTCGCCATCACCACGGTCTCCTCCGTTTGCACAGGCATGGCCGAGTCTCCCTTCGAGTGGTTTCGACGCAGGGCGGGAAGGAGGGAGGGAGGGAAGGAGGGAGGGAGGGATGGGCGATGAAAGTCTCCCATCAGGGCCTGCGTGTCCTGGTCTGCCACGTGGCCATGGGGGAGGGGGACAAGGAAGGGGGGGATAGGCAGGAAAGACAGTACATGCTAGGAGAGCTACCGTTGGGTTACCACGCGGCCCATCGATACCTCTATAGACTTGTGGAGTGCATCCGAGCACTCACGCCCCGGGTGACCCTCTTTCTCCATGAGCGGCAAAAGGAAGGCGAGGGCGAGGGAGGGAGGAAGGGCGCGGGAGCACTGGCCAAATGCTTGTTGATGGCGAACGGACCGTTGCCCGATTTAAAAATCCGTTGGACGGATGGGGCAGTCTTAAGGTACAGTTTGGGAACGGGTCAACTCTCCCTGACGCTAGGAGAGGCCCCCAACCTCTCTCACCCTCCCTCCCTTCCCTCCCATTTCCCTTCGCGGGGACTGGGAGGCCGACGGCACGTTTGGAGCGTGACGGGTGGGGGATCGTGCTGGGCCCTAGGGGGAGGGAGGGAAGGAGGGCGGGTCTGGCAATACCTGCGGCAGGCGCAAGGTGCGATGCAACGCTGTTTGGAACTTGGGGCGGGCGCCGACTGCACTAAGGGAGGACGGGAGGGAGGAAGGGAGGGTGGGAGAAAGAAGGAAGCGGCGTATGAGATGACGGTGGCAGAAGCGGTAGCGGCAGCGATGGACGCCGGTGCTTGGCGCGGGAATTTCTCCTTGCGGGAAGAGCCAAAGAGAGGGGATCAGGGAGGTGGAGAGGGAGGGAAGGAGGGCGGGAAGGAGGGAGGGAAGGAGGGCGGGGAGGAGGGAGAGAAGGAAGGCGGGGAGGAGGGAGGGAGGGCGGCACGCATGCTGCAGGCGTGTAGGGGAGGCCGCCCACAGGTATGGCCAGTGTCCGACCCCGTCATTGACATTAGCGATAAGGCAAATAGCAGGGCCGCTTTCACGCCACTTACGGGGCGCTACCGCCCTGACCCTCCCCTGACTGGCGGCGAGGAGCAACTTCCCACAACCAGTCCCAATGGCAGGACAGGACGGCGCGAGCACGACGGTTCCACAGCTGCCAGCAGGATCGTCACCGACTCCCCCCGAGGGCATCCTCACGGTCAGTGCCGTATGCCTTTCGATCCCAAGTCTCCTTGTCCCGCGTCCGGCGGCGTCATACACCTTCCTGGGGTCGGGCGGGCTCGCAAAGAGAAATCGGGGACGCTCTCCGTCTGCTTCGACGTGGATGGGAGCGTGGTCCGGGTGGATGCCAGCGGGTCGTGCGTCTATTACCGAGAAAGCCCGAGGGTAGCCGAGCAGTCCTATTCCCTGGGTGTCTCCACATCCGAGCAGGGAGGCGCTTGGAAGGGCGGGCTAAGTGGCACGGCGCTGCCTAAGGAGCTCCGAAGGAAACTGAAGATTGTGTGGAAGCATTTTTTGACGTAGCGGACGATGTGTCCAAAGATAAAGTGCAAAAAAGAGAAATCAAGCGGGCATTGAAGAACGAACAAAAAATACATGAGGTCAGCCTGTCCCGTGGATATCAAGGACTTCTAGATTCAGTATTTCTTCTGGTTGGCAATCCTACATGTTTTAATTTCAATAGAAAGAGCCCACTTAGATCTCTAGACTGCGATGTGGCTCGTATAAGCGTGCTCTTCCAAGAATACCTGACAGGGAGATGAAGCGCAATAGTGAGCGTTAGGAAGTATCCGAGTGACGAGCCACACTTAAATCCGCCAGTGCCAGCAGACCAACTCCGCACCCTTCTCTAGTGCTCGAGAGGTCAAGAAATCTCGTGGGGGTTTTGAATTTTGAAATGCCACGCGCTACGCATCCGTGTATTCAGTCCTAGTTTGCCCCTGGGTGAAGCACACAGCCCACACTCAGACTTCTTTCACACGACCCGACCGTGCCGGCAAACGCAGGAAGAAAATGCGTCCAACGCCCTAAGATTATTAATCTTGAATGTAATGGTATGCACCCACGGGTTTCAAAGGCCGGTCACAGCCCACCCTCCTCTCCGTAATAGACGCATTGCTGCGCCTGGAGAGGAGGGGAGCAACGATCCTGCCGTCGTCAAGGGGCCAAAGAGACCAAATATCATCATCGGGCACAGGTTGTACATAGCTCCAGTGTACAGGATCTTGGTTTGGCACGCAAACTTCGTTGGTCGGAAAACCTCTCTCTCCCGCCCGTCGCCTGCGCGCCTAGTTCCTGCCCTCGTCTCCCACTACATCTTACCTTGCGAATTCAAATGCCGTGGATTACAGAAGCGATCACTCAAAAGTACTTTCAAACCGATAGATTTTGGAGAGATAGACCATTATCGCCGTCCTTTCTTCTGTAGATTATTCATGTAAAGAAATTGCACGACTGAAGACTGTAAGGGATAGGAGGAGGTCGAGGATGGCATCATCACAATACAAGAGTGTCTGAAGCATTAATGACGCCGCCGAGGTAAAGGCCCCAAAGGAATGCTCAGCGACGTAAAGTGAGGGCTTCATATATATGATTGTTGGCATGCAATGGAAGTCAAACTCGATCCATGGACAGAGGGACGAGAGCCTAATGAGTACATGCCGCCACGCGAATCGAACCGACACCACTGACCAAAACCCCATCGCACCGCCCCCACCACCCATGCACGTACCCGTCACGCAAATTCTCCCCACCTACATGCCAGGTGGTTGCTGCGCAAGGTCCTCTCTTGTGTGCGGTGTGTGTGTGTGCGTCGTCCCCTCGCTGGCATATCGCCCAGCATCGCCATCATTCCTTCCCTCCCTTGCGTGCTTTTGCTTGGACACCCCCCAAGGCTATTCCTCTGCGTGTCCACCATGAGCGCCAGGCGTGACGACTGCGCGTACATACTGACAGAAGCACTGTCGTTTGCCAGGCACGGGTCCTTTCTTGTGCGAGGTTTTTAAATCTTCTCGACTACCACCCTCGAGTTCTAGTTCAGTTTACCCCGGCTGCAGTACTCTTCTCCTTGGTTACTACTTCGCAAGAACCAATCGATTGTTGTAGGGCTATATACAGCCGAATGGTGGGCATCGTCATTTTTTCTTCGTGTCCCTCTTCCATATGTCTCAGTCTCATGCAAACGGCTGGATCTATTTCTTTCCCTCCTGTCCTTTCCACTCTTTCTCCCTGCAGTATACATGTCCGAAAGCGGGGTCAGCACGGCTTTCCTTCCCGACCTTCCTCACGATGGCGACATGATGGACACGGTCGAGGCGAGCGGAATACCTCTGCGGGACAGCAGGAATCACTCTCTTGCCGCCGAGTTGATCGCCGGGTCCTTGCCGCGAATGGATGAAGAGGAAGAGCCTACTCCGGTGAAACGTTTGGACGCGGCTTTCGAGGTGGTCACGCGGGAAAACCCGTTGGACAATGCCCCAGCCTTGCAAGTGGCCTTGCGGGTGCGGCGTTTGCCGCCTGGGGCGGAGGGAAAAGCCTCCCTGCAGATCGTCTCCGAGAAGAGGGTTCGCACCACGACACCTCCCACATCTGGTGAGCAAGAAGAGAGGGAGGGAGGGAGGGGAAGGAAGTCAAACAAAGATGGTGTTTCCAAGAGGTGTAGAGCCGTCGTCTGACCCGCATTTTTCTCCTTCTCCCCTTTCCCCCCCGTTGTCTGGCTTCCCCCTGACAGTGAACTTCAAGGTCACAGGCGAGCAAGTCCGGGAGTTCACGTTCCACCGGGTCTTGGGCCCCGAATGCCGGCAAGAGGAGGTGTATCGCCAAACCGCACAGCCGCTCGTCGATGCCCTCTGGATGGGCCAGAGTGGCTTGTTGTTTGCCTACGGCGTGACCAACGCGGGGAAGACTTATACTATCATGGGGAAGGAAGGCGACGCCGGTGTCCTCCCCCGGGCATTACAGGACCTCTTCGCACGCGTGGAGAGGGAGGAAGCCGGGCGACGCGAAGCTGTGGGGGAGGGAGGGGGGATCGTGCGGAGGGTGGTGTGCTCGTACTTGGAGATCTACAACGAGCAAATTTACGACCTCCTCTCGGGTGAGGGAGGGGGGGAAGGAGGGAGGGGTTGGTCGAGGGTGGGACAGAGGGAGGGAAAGGCATCGAAGTACGGTGCTCACTGTCACATCCTTGTCTTCCTTCGCTTCCCTCCCCCCCTCCTCCCTCCCTCCCCTCTC
>SDOX01000035.1:66317-83967 GCA_004565275.1 Nannochloropsis salina CCMP1776
TGTACACGCTTGGCTCATGGCGTCTGCAATAGGGAGGGGGAGGCGACTTACTCCTATTCATTTGCTTATGTATCAGCCCGGACCCCAGGGTGGATTTCACGAACGACCCTCCCTCCTTCCCTCCCCCCTCTTCCTTCCTCCCTCCCTCCCGCCCTCCCTCCCTCCCTTCAGCTTGCGCTCGTGAAACAAGGCTCGCAAAACCGGCGGATGGCCGCCACCCGCCTCAATTTAGATTCCTCCCGGAGCCACTCGGTCTTCACGGTGGAGGTGCTGCGGGAGGGCGGGAAGGAGGGCGGGAAGGAGGGCGGGACGGAGGGCGGGAAGGAGGGCGGGACCTTGTGGGTAGTTGATTTGGCTGGCTCGGAGCGCGGGAGTCGCACGGGCCATGGGCTCGACAAGAAGCTGCAGCGGGAAACGAATGGGATCAATACCTCCTTGATGAAGTTGTGGAGGTGTTTGGATTCCCTGCGCCGCAATCAAGCCGCTACCGCCGCCGCTGCGACCCTCCACGCGACTGGGGGCGGGCCCGGGTCCAACCTCCCTCCCTCCCTCCCTCCCTCCCTCCCTCCCTCCCTCCCTCCCTCCCTTCCCCCCTCCCTGGCCGTCATTCCCTTCCGGGAATCGAAGCTCACCCATTTATTCACGAACCACCTGGTGGGCAGCCAGGTGGGGCGGACGATCATGTTGCTCTGCGTGAATCCCGCCGAGAGCGACTACGACGAAAGCTTACATGTGCTGACGCAGGGTGCGGGTGTCCAGGAAGTTAAGGTGGTGAAGGATATAGGGCGGGAAAAAAGGGCGGCGCTCTTGTTGGGGGGTGTGCGAGGCTTTGATTTGCACGGAAGGAGGAAGGGAGGGAGGGAGGTGGCAAGGGAGGGAGGGAGGGAGGGAGGGAGGGAGGGAGGGAGGAGACCGGGGAAGCGGCGGAAGTCGGTGGTATTGATGGGGAGGGAAGGGAGAGGCGGGAGGGGAGGAGGGAAGGTAGGGGCCAACATGGTAATGAGGGGGAAGGAAAGGAGAAAGGGAGGGGGGGAAGGAGGGGAGGGGGAAGGGGAGGAGGAGAAAGGGAGGAGGGAGGAACCCCAGGGCCAGGAGGGAAGGGATTCGGACGAGGCGGAGGATGAGGAGGGAGGAAGAACGTCAGCCCTGTGGGAGGAGAATCGGGGTTTGTCGGAGGAAATCGGAGAATTGTTGGAGGAAAATCGGGCGTTGCGGGACACGATCGAGGCTTTGAAGGAGGCCTTGGCCCGGACGGAGACAGAAATTCGGGAAGAAGTCGCGGAAGAAATGGCGGGAAGGATGGAAGAATTGGAAGGGGAGTGGAGGAGGCGAAGGCAAGCGCGGGAAGGCGGGAAGGGAGAGGAGGAAGGAGGGGAGGCGGCGGCTCGTATCCGGGTGGCGCGACTGGAGGAGTGTGTGAGGGACCTGGAGGAGGAGAAGGAGGAGGTAGAGGGGGAACTGCGGCGACTCCGAGACAGGCACGAGGAGGAAGCAAGGGCGTGGAGGGGGAGGGAGGAGGAATGGAGGGATGGGGAGGGAGGGAAGGAGGAGGAGGTTCGGGCGTTGCGGGAGGAACTAGCCACGTGGCGGGCGAGGGCTTTGGCGGCAGAGGAGGGCAGGAGGGCGGGAAGGCGGGAGGGCGGGAGGGAGGGATCGACGGAGAAAGAAGGGGAGGAGGAAGGGGTTCTACGACAGGTGAAACGAGGGGGAGGAAGGGGGGGAGGAAGGGGGGGAGGAAGGGGGGAAGGCGGAGGGCGAACGAAGCGCTCCAAGGGTGAAGCGAAAGCGGAGGAGGAGGAAGAAGGAGGAGAGGAGGAGGGAGGGCAGAAAGAGAATGGGAGAACTTCGCACAATTCTCTCCCTCCTCTCTCGGATACTGAGGGTGGAGGAGACGGGGGGGAGGAGGGAGGGACTGGCATGGAAGAGGAGAGTGATGAGGAGGGAAGGCGGGGAGAAGGTAAGGCACCTTCGAAGGAGGAACGTCGGATAAAAATCCAGCGCCGGATGCGGAAACACATCGGTGCGAAAGCCCGAGCTCAGGGTCGGCCCATGGAGGGGAATCCGACGGGCGAGGGGGAGGCGGAGAAGAAGGAGGTAGTGGGTCGACGGCTTCGCAGCAGGCATTGAGGGAGGGAGGGAGGGAGGGCGGGAGGGAGGGAGGGGAAATTAGACTGTGTGGAGTGAGCAACCAGGACCGGAAGGAAAGCCATTTTCTAGAAGGAGTGTGTCAGATATGTAAGAAGACGACGGACATGAAGGAGGAGAGGGAGGGAGGGAGGGAGGGAGGGAGGGAGGGAGGGAGGGAGGGAGGACGTGGAAAAGAAAGGAGTGTGTACTAGCGGACTGGTGGGTGGTCTCCAGGGGATCATAAAGTACGCGTTCGAAGCAACATGGCAATGTGTCGGCATCATGCATGAATTGCGTCGTTTCTCGCTTTCCTTTAACAAAAATCTTGCCCCCTCATCTCCTCATTTCGGCGAGGAAGTCCCCCCACATCAAAGAGTCCTTCCCGTTCGCCCATTCCTTCAACCGCCTCTCCATCAGCCTTGCCGTCAACCCTGCACTCTTGCTCCCTGGAGGCAACAGCTTGTCCCACAACCACGCGGCAGTTTCGGATTCCAACGGTTCGTCGGCCGTAACGGTCACGGTCGGGCCGAGGGGGGCGAGGAACGGGAGCGCAGACAACCTCTCTGCCAGCACGGTCGGGGAGGCTAGGGAGGTAGGACCGGCGGTTTCCATGTTGAACATGTCTTCGTCCGACATGGGTGTGGAGGAGGTGGGTGAGGAGGCGGGAGGATCAAAAAGAGCTGTCCATTTCGCCGTGTGCGCGTCCGAATCGAATTTCCGTTCGGCATAGGTTACCAACCACTTAGGCCGGGCCGCCCGCATGATGTCGAAATCGTACCGCCACTCGCAATTGTCACACCCGGAATGGCAGCATTGTCCGGCACTTTCGTCCATAAAAATAGCCTTGTCGGCCAAGCGGCCGAAAATTTTGGCCCATTCGGCCTCGGAAGGAATGCTGGCAGGGGACGTGGAGGTGGAGGACATGGACGGAGGGGAAGACACGTCAACGGAGGCCAAAGATGCGCAGAATGCTGTCGATTGTTCCATATTGCGTGTGATAGTGGGCAGGAGGAAAGCGTGGATGTGGCAAATGAGGAGCGCGGAGAGGAGCAAGGAGGAGAGGAGAGATCGTGGCATGGTTGACGATGCAGCAGGGGAGATGGAAAAAAGGAATGCGTGGCCAAGTCCGGGCGCGCTGGGCTATCCCTACGTAAGTAAGTGGTATCGTTGCCAATAGCGTAGCTAAAGTGAGATATCTGGTCGTTGTTGCAAACATAAAGCATAAAAAGTAAGCATGATGATGGAACTATCGTGGAAGCGGCACAGACGATGACGTACACCCTCCCAAACCCGTGGCAAGTAGCCCCAAAGTAAGATCACAAGGTGATTCCATGACCCGCGCCATCAACATCTGCCTATTTCGTCATCATGCATAAGCACTGCACCATAGAGGATTCCAAGACGCAGATGAAAACAGGCGTAACATGACATAGGCGTTGTATGCGTCAGGTCCTCCTGATCGCGAGGCTGTGATGCTGGCGATATTTTTCTTGGAACGAATGAAAACCACCTTTGGAAAGGCCTAGTAAAAGTTGTTTCGTACCATGCCACAGGTAGCCTCCAAGTGTACACAAATGTTGTAGGGGCGCATGTCCAGTGGTAATTTTACCCGTACTATTTGCCTGTGGGGATACTTCTACTTCTGCGGCGTCGTGATCGCGGCTGGTTTTATTGTTTACCGTCCGAACACCCCCAATGTGCACACGAGAGATGCCTTCAATTTTGGCAACAAATATAGGGGTCCATGCTCTGACGCATCACTAAGAGCTGCGGGCCCGAGAGTATCCAAATGTGCGCGACAGAGGCAGTGGGATAATAAAATACCTCCCATGTTGGCGGCGGCGGACCCGGTAGTACATCAAAACCATGAGGTAAGGTGGGCACATGGAAGATAAAAGAAGGGCAATAGAATATATTATGCATATCAAAAATGCAGGGTAAGGGATTTTCATATGAGGCGGTGTGCATTTGGTTAGGGATGACAGACTGCGATACCATCGGCATGGCAAGAAGAAGGAGGATGGAAGATTAGCCGCACGCTATAGACGTCGAAGCATACGTCCTTGTCGTGTTCCTCACAAGTGATGGGCATATATTCGTCGTGTATTCCTAATACTCCACTCTTAGTCGTCGTCAATGGTCTGTCCCCTCACCCCTCTCGCCCATCGTCTTCTTCCCCGCCCCAACCCGAAAGGCTGGCAATGCCGCCGTTCCCCCCTCCTCGTCCTCTTCCCGTTCCCATCCTCGTCTCCTCCTGGCCAGCGGTGGGTATCGAGAGCCGTCCCGTCGGGAATCTTTTTCGGAGGAGCTCCGTCAGTTCTTGGGGAAGAACGTGACCCATCTCCTCTTCATCCCCTACGGGGTGCGAGACTACGACGCTTGTCTGAACATGCACGTGGACTCGGGCATGACGGGGGGATACAGGTTACAGCCATTGCACAGGGAGGACGACCCGGCGGTGGCGATTCGAGGGGCACAAGGCACGTGGGAGGAGAAAGGAGGGGGAGCCACCTTCAACCCAAGCTCTCTCATCTCCCCAACGTACCACCCCTCAACGTCACCCACTCTCTCATCTCCCCAACGTACCACCCCTCAACGTCACCCACCCAATCCTTTTCCATTCCCCTCCCCTTACCATATCCCACCCATTCGATTCCTTCTATCCCTTGACCTGCTTCCCGCCCTCCCCTCTTTGTCCTCCCCCCCCCCCCCCTGTCCCCCATCCAGCTATCTACGTGTGCGGCGGTAACGTCTTCCGCCTCCTCCGTGAGCTCCGTCGCCGCAACCTCCTCCAACCCCTCCAAGACGCCGTCCTCTCCCACCGCGTACCCTATGTCGGCATCTCGGCGGGCACCGTCCTGGCCTGTCCCACTGTGTGCACCAGCAACGACATGCCCGTGGTGGACCCCAGCGACGACTCGACCTCCGCCGGCTCCTCCCTTCAGGCCTTGGGCCTCGTGAAATTTCAGATCAATGCCCATTATTACGGCGGTGAATTTTACAGCCGGGAGCCCGGGACCGGCGCGTACGAGGCGCACGCTGGGATGCGTCGGGAGGAACGGATTCAAGAGTTTCTGGAGGAAACGAGCGAGGCGGCGCCGGTTCCAGTCTTGGGTCTCCCCGAAGGCTACCTCCTTCGATGTGAAGGCGAGAAAATCGAGATCCGTGGAGGGCCCAGTACCCGCGGCAGTGCCGTCACCATCTTCAAGAAAAACCAGTCCCCACTGGAGGTGGAAGGGTTGCCGACGGAGGACATCGCGGCTTTGGTCTGGGGACAAGCCAAGCCCTCCACTCGGACACCGGGAGGGATGGTGCCACTCCATGTCTTGTTCGGAAACCCGGTCAGGAGCCAAGCGCGGCTCTCCCCCGACGGTGTGTACCTGTCGTTCTTGGCCCCCGACCCCACCACGGATGTGTTGAATGTCTGGGTAGTCGAGCGTGCAGCAGGAGTCGTGTCCCGCACGGCCCGCATGGTTACCTCCGACCACAACCGGGGCATACGCCAGCATTTTTGGGCGGAAAATTCCCGGGAAATTTTATATTTGCAGGACGTGGGTGGCGACGAAAATTGGCATCTGTTTTCGGTCCCTCTCTCGCCATGGGAAGCCGCCGACGCCCGCCCGGGCCGTGTGCCGGTGCGGGATTTGACCCCATTTGAGGGGGTACGGGCGGAGAATGTGAGGCGGTGCCCGCGCCACCCCGATGAATTGCTAGTGGGTTTGAATTTGCGGTCCCGTGCCGTCTTTGACGTGTATCGGGTGTCGCTGGCCACTGGGTCCTGCGTCCTTGATACGGAAAATCCAGGGGACGTGCTGGCCTGGTACACTGATAAGGATTTCGAGGTGCGCGGTGCCTTTGCCGCCGACGCCGCCGAGGGGGGACGCCGGCTGCGGGTCCGGGACAAGGGGAAAGCGGCCTGGCGGGAGATTCTTGCCTGGGATTTCGAGGAGACGAGTGAGGTCGTCGGATTTAACCCCGACGGCGACGGGATCTACGTCTTGACGTCCGTCGGATCGGATACGACTCGTTTGGTCGAAATCGACTGCGCAGATGGGCAGGAGCGCCGGACTTGGTTGCATGACCCTCGGTGCGATGTGGGTCAAGTCCTGATCAACAAGGAGACATTGGCACTGGAGGCGGCGGAGCTCAATTACTTGACGCGGGAATGGCGGTGCTTGGAAGAAGGGGAACAAAGCGCAGGGACGCGGTCGGTGGCCCAAGATTTTGCGGCCATCGAGGCAGCCGTGCGCCGACAAGCGGGGGGACGGCGGGATTTTCGAGTCGTTTCCCGGGCGCACAAGGATGCCCTCTGGGTCGTGGCGGTCTCGGGCGACACTGTGCCCACCGAATTTTTCCTCTACTACCGCGCCACCCAGGCCTTGGATTTATTGTTCGTGGACCGGCCCCAACTGCTGGAATATTCGCTTGGGCGCATGCAACCCCTAGTCATCCCTGCGTCGGACGGGGAAGAATTGGTCTCTTACCTGACCCTCCCCCCCGCCCTCCCCCCCTGGACCCCGGGAGCGGAGTCTTCTCCCCTTCATCTCCCCCTGGTGCTCCTCGTCCACGGCGGGCCATGGGCCCGGGACTCGTGGGGATTCAGCCCCGTCGTCCAGTTGCTTGCCAGCAGGGGCTATGCCGTCCTTCAAGTCAATTACCGGGGCAGCGCCGGCTTTGGCAAGAGCTTTGTGAACAAGGGCAATGGAGAGTGGGGGATTGGAAGCATGCAACGCGACTTGACGGAGAGCGTCCGGTGGGCGGTGCAGGCTGGGGTGGCGGACCCGGCGCGCGTCGCCATCATGGGCGGAAGCTACGGTGGGTATGCGACCTTGGCCGGTTTATGTTTCACGCCGGAATTGTACAAATGCGGCGTGGATATTGTCGGGCCGGCGCATTTAAAGACCCTTTTCGGCAGCATTCCTCCGTACTGGGCCCCGATGAAACGACAATTGGTCAAACGCGTGGGCAACGTGGAGGAGGAAGAGGCATTCAACCGGAAGATTTCCCCTGTATTTCACGCCAAACGCATCCGCGCCCCTTTGATGATAGTCCAAGGGGCCAACGACCCCCGGGTCAAGAAAGCCGAATCGGATCAAATGGTGGCCAGTATGCGAGCGGAGGGGTTGGAAGTTTGCTACCTAGTTTACCCGGATGAAGGGCATGGCCTGGTGCGCCCCCCGAACAAGATGGACATGTACCATCGGATCGAGGCCTTTTTGAAGAAGCACTTGGGGGGGAAAATGTTTGCAAGTCGGGAGGACAAAGCACTTTTTGACGGCACGTCCGCCCTGATTGAGTAAGACAAGCATTTGACAGGGTATAGAAAGAAAAGTTGGACGTGGAGGAAAGGAATGAATTGATAAGCCAATAAGTTCAAAATTTATAGATTTTAGAATTGTCATCTAGAGACGCTGTATAGCCGGCTTATATGGCATCTCTGCTGCTTGATAAATTGCTATGGGCAGATGGCCCATAACAAATCTTGCTTCCAGTGTTCACATATGAGTATGTCTCCGCGTTTCATTCAAAAGAGAAAGGTAATGGCTGTGCTCTCAGCCCCGCGCCACCCCCCTTCCCCGCTTGTTCCGGTTCAAAAAAGGGATGGCTCGTATTTCAAAGTAATTTTGTGCGGGCCTCTCATTGTACGTCCTACCACAAATCAGATGCATGTAATTTTGTGATAAAAAGACCAGCACGCGCGTGACGTTTGGTGTTGTCTCGTACCGAGGGCAGGTGGAATAACCTCCCCCCTACTACTGCATTAAACGGCGCATGCGTGTGCGGTTTCGGATTTTTTTATGTATTCATTTACTGTCATATTGCGCCCATTCCGGTCGAAGGAGGAGAGAAACGTATGTGGAAGGAATATCGAGACTCATTGTGTCGTTCGTGGTAGCCACTGTTGTACGAGGTTACAGTTGGTTGTTCCTCCATCGGTCATCGGACTTGCAAAACCTCCCGCCCAGCGCTACTTCTTCCCTGCCTTCTGCTTGTTATTTTTTCAGAATTGTCGTCTTTCGACCTTTGTACTCCAGTTCGACCAAGAGGCACAGTGTACTGTGAGTGCAAGTGTAAAGCATTTGTTTTGTGATCATGGCCCGGTATCATCACCCCATGCCTCAGACTAAACGGGTATTGATTGCGTACCCGGCAAACTTTAGTGCATGTCCTGATTGCAGGCGCCTACCTCCAATAGGGAGGAGATCGAAGTGCAAGCGAAAAGTGCTCTATTACCATACGGTGGTTTATGTGAGCCTTTAAACAGTGGAATCGGCTGATTTTCACCTCGGCCTTTCTTCCTGCACTGCCCGGCAGTCTCTCTGTTCCACAGCACTCAGAAGACCTTCCTCAAGGCTCAGTATTTTCGGGGCCACTATGGCCCCTATCCATCAAGCTTCACGCGCTCCACCGCCTTCGTTACCCACTAAAGTCCGCCGTAAGCTTGTTGGCCACCGCGGCCCTATCTACACAATCCGTTTCAATGGTAAGGCGGCTTCCATGTGTTTTTCCCTTTCACGCCACAAGGAGATATTGGAGCGATGGGAAGAGGGCATGAAGGGGTATGCACAATAAGATCCTGCTTCTGATCCGATAAAGGCCTGTCGTGCGGGGTTTTTAACGCCCGTGTTGTTTCCTCTACGAGGAAGCCGTCTCGCAATGCTCATGGCCCTCTCCCTTCTGCCAGAAAAAGGCACCTATTGTATGACTGGAGGGCAGGACAAAAGCATCAAGCTCTGGAACCCCTTTCGCCCGAGCGCCGACGCCAACAAAGCAGGTGGAGAGCCCTTTCCCTACTTGGAAGGAGAGCTCCCCAGACCCTCCCTTGATGCCCTCCCTCCCTTCCTCCCTCCCTCTTTCCCTCCCTCCTTCTTTCCCTCCCTCCTTCTTTCTTCCCCTCCTTTTTACCCTCCCTCTTCTTGATACCAACGCTCATTTCCTCCCTCCCCGCAAACCACTTCAGGAGAAGCAATGCTCGTCCAGACCTTCACGGGCCCCCACGGCTACGAAATCCGCGATGTGGCGATAACCACCGACAATGCCCGGTTCGCCTCGTGCGGGGGCGACACCGCCTTTTACCTGTGGGACGTGGCCACGGCTCGGGTCGTAAAGAAATTCAGTGGGCACGCTCACATGATCAACAGCTTGGCGTTCAACGCGGAGGGTACCGTCGTCCTGAGCGGGTCCTATGATCGGACAGGTAGTGCCTGGATTCCATTTGCTTGTCAACCCCCCCCCCCCCAAAACTGAATTTCATGATTGGATTCGACCTCAGACGAGACCAGTACAGCTGATGAGTGGGTAGTAATTCTAACTCACAGATTATGACGCTTCATCCGGGTGCTCTTACAGTCAAAATCTGGGACCTGCGAAGCAATAATCGAGACCCCATTCAGACGTTGGACGACTTCAAGGACAGCGTGACGCGTGTGATGGTTTTGGAAGAGGGTGGTCGGGCGGGGAAGGGGCCGGGAGGGAAGGAGGTGCTGGCCACTTCTGTGGATGGGTGTCTGCGCACGTATGATATACGGAAAGGGGTGATGTGGATGGACGATTGCAAGGAGCCCCTATCTTCGGTGAGCGTTTCCGGGGACGGACAATGCGTGCTAATGAACGGTTTGGACGGTGTCGTCCGTTTGTTGGAGAGAAGCACGGGCGAGATGCTGAACAATTATCAAGGGTACGATTGTTGGCAGGAGGTATCTAGGAAGGTAGTCCCGATAGCTAAGTCCACTTTTTACTTCCATCCTCTCTACACACGTCAGACATACCCACCAGGCCTATCCCATTGAATCGTGCTTCGACAATACGGACGGTTTTGTGCTGTCAGGCTCGGAGGACGGCTCCCTCTATGTATGGGATTTGGTAGAGGGAGGAAGCGAGGGAGGGAAAGAGGGGAAGCCGGTCGCTGTCCTGAAAGAGCACAAACGGGCCTTAGGTTCCATGTCTTTTCATCCGTCCGAACCTGTCCTTGTCACAGCAGGATACGATGGTGTAGGCTGCTGTTGGTTCAGGGAGACGCGATGAAGTGTGGGGAGGGAAGCCGGGGGAGGAAAGATGTCTCGCACAACAAGTAAGGCAATGATGCGTGTAAATATTTAATCGCTTGAAAGCAAAAGTAACAGTTAATGAAAATTTTAAGCCGTAATTGATAATGTGTGCCTGCAATGAAGATGCAGCGCTGGTAAATGACATCGCGACTTGAGTATTCAGGTTGTAGCGTATGTGGTGAGGGGAGGAGGTTATACCGGGTTAACTCAGGCATCGTTTCCTCCTTGGTCACGTCCACAGATTAGTTCGCAAGGGACAACAGTTTTAAAATCGGTTTTAATGTCCGGTCATGTGCGAGAGATTTGTCCCCTTGTCTGATTCCTCTTTCAAAGTCGAAGCTTCCTGCTTTTACTTTCCACGTTTCCTCCCTCTTGTTCGCCGACGGCCAGAGGCAGCTCGCTGAGCGTCGGCGGGCGGGACCTACATGCATGACATCACACGCCTTTGCGCCGTAGCTATAAATGCGCAAACTTGGAAGGAGAGAGTGGAGGGCACCAATGGTATGGCAAGGTACTCATGGTAGGATTGGATGTGTTCCGTGTGGTTGCGGATGTACGACTTTTTCTAGGGGTAGAGCCCTCACCGGGGTTGGACCTCGTTTTTGGCTTCCCACAGAAAGTGCTTCACACAACCCATCATTCTCCCCCCTCAACAACAGCTCCAATCATGAAAATCTCGTCCCTCTTTATCTTTGCTGCCACTGTCCTCTCGGGCACCGTTTCCGCGTCCGTGGCTGGTTCAAAGGCCTCTGCCCACTGCCTTCCTACCGGCACTGAAAACGAGCTCCTCACAAGGCATCGGGGAGGTTTCAAACTTCCCTCCAAAGCCACCACCGCCGTGTCCCCGCCGGTCAAAAAGCCAACGGACGTGAAAAAAACCACCAAAAACGCCAAATCCATCGAGTGGGGCGGGGTCTCCACGGTATTGGGCGGGGCGTTGGCCCACCTGGCTCTGGGCACGCTTTATTGTTGGGGAAACTTTCAATCCTACGTGCCGAAGCATCTGCTCTTCTTCGACGGGACCCTCAAACCGGGACAACCAGATGCTGCCCTGGTTTTCCCGTTGACCATCACGGCGCAAGTCTTGGGGCTGCCCTTGGGTCCAATTTTTCAAAAAAGAATCGGGGAACGCAACGCCTTGCTACTTGGCTGTCTTCTGATGGCCACGGGAGTGTTCTTGTCCTCCTTCGCGACGAGCTTGTCCATGTTTATGCTTTTTTACTCCCTTTTTTTCGGCGTTGGTGTGGGCATTGCCTACACGGCGCCCATCGTGGCGGGCTGGAAATGGTTTCCTGACAACAAAGGCTTGGTCTCCGGCGCCGTCTTGACCGGCTTCGGCGCCGGTGGATTCTTTTTCAACCTCCTGGGTACCAAAATCATCAACCCTCTCAATGAAAAACCCATCAAAGGGGCCTTCTCGCCCGCCCTGACCGCGGGTTTCGGGCCCCTCTTAAGGAAGTTGGCGGGATGCTACGTTGCCTTGGCTGTGTTGGGTTCCCTCTTGGTTTCCACCCCCAAGAGCCCAGCATTCCAAGCAGGAAAGAGCAAGGCCAAGCAAGCTGTCATTGGACCGGACTACACCCCTGGACAAGCCCTGTCTTCTCTTCAATTCTGGTGGATTTGGGCGATTATTTTGTTGATGTCGAGCGGCTCCCTGGCAACGGCAGGGGTCAATAAGGCCTTTGGGCTGACTTTTCCTGAGCTTCGCTCCGATTCCTTCCTGTCGATGGTCTTGGCGCTGTCTGCTTTGTTCAATGGAGGGGGTCGGCTTTTTTGGGGCAGTATGTCGGACAAATTCGGGTTCAAACACGCTTTCATCGCCATGGCCACGGTTCAGGCCGTCACCCTCGCGCTCTACGACAAATTGGCTTCGTCAAAGTTGACCTTTGCCCTAGGCACCATGTCAGTTTACTTTACCTTAGGCGGGGTCTTTGCCATGTTCCCGCCCGCAGTGCAAAAGCGTTTTGGGGCGCGCAACGGGGTGACCATCTACTCCTACCTCTTCACGGCCTTTGCCTTGGCCTCGGTCGGCGGCAGCATCCTGGCCAAGCGTTTGGTGGCTTACTTTGGCGGGTATGAAAACGTCTTTAAGATATTCAGTGCATCCTCTGTGGGTGCCTTGGGGCTTGCGGCATTGTTGCCGGAGGTTTAGAGGGATAGGCATGGAGAGGGGGCGAATGAGAGGGGAAGAACCTTCCCCTCGAGCAAGCGTCTTTGTGTGGGATTGGAATAGTGCATATCGAGGGCAGATATACGCTGGTGAGGATGGAAACAGAAAGCCCTTTCAAGCGCAGCGGAGGTGTTGGGTTACCTTCATGTTTTGGTGAGCGCTATCGTCACTCAGTTGACGAAAAGTGTATGTCGCGACCGAGAAGTTGTGTGTGAGCCACTCAATAAGTCTTGGAAGATTTTAATTATTCGCTAAGTCGTACGGTTGGTATTTTAGTGGCCTTTCTTCCATGGTTTTTGCTCAGTACTTCGCAGTGATTTTATCTTGTACTGGTGACAGGGGGGTACGTCATGCTAACTTGCATCTATCCATTCCACTCAAAGAACAAGCCCCAAAACGCTTTTATACATGGCTCTCGTACCAAAAAAGTCTTTTCCTGAAACATCGCTGCGTCACTACCTGTGCACAGAGCGCCGCGAAGGCGTTGGATTTGGCTTGTGTGTGCCTTGTAAAAACGCGACCGAAGCAAGGATGCCGCCGTCGCCATCGCCCTTCTCGCCTGGGTGGGAACATCCCTCCCGCCCGCACGATAAATTGCACCAAGAATGGAAAGAGTGCACGCCCAATTCCCGCCATAGAAGCAACACATTCATGCTATTCGTTTCGTTGCCCTCCAATTTCCCTGTACAGGTTGCTTCTGGTGTCTCTGGCTGGTGCTTCCCTCCGGCCTAAACCTTTTGGAGGAGGGAGGCTGCATTATAATTTGACCGTTCCCGTCTGAAATTTCTGCGAACGGTACTCATCAAGTGTCTACTTTGGTATATGCGTTAAAAATAAAATACTGCACATGAAGCCCTCCTCCCCGCCAAATCAACGCATGAGGATAGAAACCGGCCTCGGTACCCCTGACAGGGAGCACGGAGGGAGTGGCATCGTGGGCGCTTGGCCGTGGTAAGTAGGCTCTATCACCGTCTCGTACGACAGGGAGGAAATTTGAAGGGGCATTTTTGAAACGTGGAGATACCCCCACGATACTTTTATTAGAATGCATGCCGCGTGACGCCTAATTAAGCCCCCAAAAGACGTGGAAGGTCTCGTTTTCCTCCTCGTCAACAACAATGCCTCTCCTCACCTTGTCTTCCTTGCCCATCCCAGCGGCCTTGGCATTGGTAAATCCCTTCTACTCTTCACCGGCGTTCTCCTCATCTCCGCCGTCTTTATCCTCAACTCAACGCCCCCTTCCCTCCCTCTCCTCCGGCCGCCTCCTCCTCCTCCTGTCGATACCTCCCTCTACACAAACTTCACAACCGCGCTCATCCTCCCCGAGCCCCACGAAGACTGGGTTTCCTTCGAACGATCCGCGGCCCCACGCTTTTTCACGCACCAGGAACTCTACACTCTTCCCCCTCCCCCGTCCACGCCGTCCTCCTCCCTCCCCGCATCTTCCTGCGCCGACAGCGGACTCCCTTCCCATTGTTGTCTCGGAGCTTTCTCTCTGGCCGGTCTCATGGTGTGGGACAGCATCGCCTGCGCCAACGCCAATTTTTTCAGCTATCAACTCCCCCATACCTCGCCCTCCCTCCCGTCCTCGACCTCCCCCTGCGCCTCCGGGTTGGGAAGCTACCGGGACATGGGTGATGTGTTGGGAGGGCTGGGGAACCGGACGTTGACCATATGGGGCGATTCGGTGGCGAGTCAACATGCGCACGGTGAGATGGAGGGACGACGAAGGGAGGGAGGGAGGGAGGGAGGGAGGGAGGGAGGGAGGGAGGAATGGGGGACCCGGGAGGGAGCGGAGACGGTAAGATACCCCTGGAAGGTCAACCAGGCCTAACGTATTTTCAAACCATACTGCCAACGGTTTTTCCAAATTTACAGCCATGGAATGTTCGTGGCTTCGGTCGGGGAAGGCGGAGACGGTCCGTTACGAGAAACTTGATTTCAATCGGATCTTCAAGAAGAAGGAGGAAGGGGGCGGTTTCAATCGCGCAGGAACGTATGGCACGAACGCCCTGTACACGTGGCACACCCGCCTGCGGGCACGCGGAGGAAGCGAGGGGGAGGGAGGGAAGGAGGTGGAGGAACAAGGGGTAGAGGGGACGATGAAGCTGTACCTGACATACCGGCCGTTGTTGAACGAGAGCGCGGGCCTGTTGGCAGAGGCAGACGTGCTAGTCGTCAACTTCGGCCTCCATTACCTCATTGATAAACGGGAGGAGTACAAGCTGGAAATGAGGGAGATGCTGCGGGCCCTGGCGCCTTTTGGGAGGAACGAGCAGAAGCGATTGATTTGGAGGGAGGTAAGGAAGGTCACGCCCGGGAGGCCCTCACGAATCTTGGCTTGAATCGGAGATTCACCGCCGTGGGCGCGTGCTCATCCTTCATTTATCTTCCCCCTGCATCTCCTCCCGACAGACGTCTGCCCAGCACCACTTCAACGAGGGCGGGGAGTTTCCGTTGACCATTGATCCGGAGCGTTTCGGGGTTTCTCGGAAAGATTACGTGGCGACCATGAACCGGTGTTTTCCCATTCACTTTGGGCCCTACATCCACCCCCAGTGGCGGGATAAGCTCCTCTTGGCCTTGGCGGCGGAGGAAGGGTGGGAAGTGAGGTTCCTGGACGGGTACGACGGAAGGGGGGGCGATGAGTTTGGAAGGGAGGAGGAGGGAGGAGGGATAAAGGAGCCGCGGGGGGCTCGACGAGGGCAGGGGAAGGGCAAGGGATGCGGTGAGAAGGAAGGTTCGGGCGTGGAGGATGTGAGGTATGTGGAGGGTATGAGGATGGGAGGAGGTAGAGGTGGAGGAAGGGAGGGAGGAAGGGAGGAGGGGAGGAAGCCGGTCTTGTACTGGCTGCCATTTTATCGCCTGACGAGCGAGCGACTGGACCTGCACCCGTACAACGAGTGGAAAGGTAAGTACGACTGCACGCATTACTGCTATACTCCCTTTTTGTGGGATCCTTTAGTGGAAGGGCTGGCGAAGGCGGTGGAGGAGGAAGGAAGGGGGGGATGTGATGGGAAAGTGTGAGGTGCAAGGGAGCTGTCCATGAGTCCATTGGCAACAAGCAGGGATGGCATGGGATGAAATGAATGAGGGAGGAAGAGGAGGTGGACAGCATTTGGGATGGTCATGTACATGAAAGAGGAGGAGGAGGATGGGCGAGTAGTCATCAAAGTCCCCGAAAAGCATCTAAATTGAACAAATCGGACGCAGAAGAAGGGCACATGCCCTCAGTCGACGTATATTTCCCTCTAAGTGTTGAAAAATGGCTTCACGTTTTTAAATTAAATGTAAAGATACTCCGAGGCAGGACACATTTTCCTCAGGCAGATATCAGTGGAAAAAATGGCGGCCATGCGTTCTTTTGACTTAAGAAAAAGCGATTCGCACGTCTTATGTCGGCGGGCAAAACCGTCCCGATCGATACACGTCAAAGCTGTTCAGAAAGCGATGAACATCAAAGATGTTCAGGAATGGCAGGCATTTCTAATCCCTCGGGTCTGAGGATGTTAAAAGAGGCCTTCGTGAATGGATTACATATCAGGGTGATAACCCCCAGGCATCCCCTCCTGCCCAATTTCGTTGGAGTCCATTGAAAACCACACTGCAGCAATGCACTACGTGTTGCACCCACCCTTCCGTGGTATTTCCCTTCCTTCGTATGAACACAGTACCTGTCTCTCTCGGCCTTCTGTCTCCACGCGGGACGTGTGGCCATGCGAGAGGCAAGAAACACCCTAAAGGACGACAGACAAAACGCTCAATTTTTGCACCAAGACCATCGCATCCTCTCCACCTTGAATGCAGGCCTTCAAAACTTCGCCCCGTGTCGTGTCACGCCCCAAGCAAAAAGTTTGGTCAAAAGAAGATCGCAGCCATCGCCGTACGTCGCTCCTTCCCTGCGTCACCTCGACGGGTTTGGGCGACGCGAATTACAAAAAAAATGTTCTGCTTCATTCCCATGCACCCTCCAATCCTTACCGCAGTGGCCTGTCAACGAAGCCTGGGGGGTGTCTGGCCGCAGCCGAGAGCATAGTTGGGCGAGGACACGGGGGTGAGACGGACATTGAGTCAAAGCGGGAGTAAACGCTCAGGTCGTCTCTCTGGTGGGAGGGCGGGCTTCTCCTCCTTGTGCCCTTCCGGGAGAAAAGAAGGCCAAAGTCGGCTTCCGTCTGCCCACAAGCTGCAAGACCAGTGAGATTGACACCATGCAAGTGCTTTTGCGGTTGGAGCATAGCGTGGAATTTTTCTGGGCTGTTGGTAAGTCGTTCCCCCCTGGTTTTCCCTCCCTGCCCTCAAGCGGATCTCACCCGAGAGCTCCGATCCCACGCTGCATTTCCTCCCCCAAACCACCCACAGTTGCCGGAATCATCATTAGCACCTGGATCCGGTACACGGT
This sequence comes from Nannochloropsis salina CCMP1776, assembly GCA_004565275.1. Lineage (NCBI taxonomy): Eukaryota > Eustigmatophyceae > Eustigmatales > Monodopsidaceae > Microchloropsis > Microchloropsis salina. The sequence goes on from SDOX01000035.1 coordinate 83,062, forward strand.
GCTGCAAGGGCTGTCGATTGAGGCCTTACATTTCATCCTTCATCTGTCCCTGACGGTAACCGTCGCCATGGCCTTCGTTCCTCTTTTCAAGCGTCCCTCCTCCTCCTCCTCCTCCTCCTCCTCCTCCTCCTCCTCGTCGCCCCCTCCCTCCCACCTTCCTCCTGCCTCCTCACACTCGATCACATTGTCGGCCACCGCACCGCCCTCTGTCTCCTCCACCTCCGTGTTAACTTTCCGATCCCCGCCACGGTCGACCAACAGGTCCAAGGCCATAGAATCAGCCAAGAATCTCAACCACGCCGCAGCCACTCCCAGCTTTGCCCACCCACCATCCTCCCTCCTTACCGGCACCTCCCTCCTCCAACCCTCCTCCTCCCCGCCGCCCCCGTCGCCGCCTCCTTCCATCCCCCTCCTCCCGTCGGACACTGTCCCCCAGGGGCATACCCGCCCTGCGCATTCAGACACGCATGCCTGGCGGGCCCGTGAAGGCATCGATGCCCTCCTCCTCCGTCCCAATCGCACCTTGGAGACGGTTCGGACTTACTACCCGCACTGCCTGCACGGGCGGGGCCGAAGGGGGGAGGTGCTGCTCTGGGAGCTGGCGGGGCGCATGGATATGACGGGGATGAAATTGGAGGGAAAGTTGGGGGCAGCTGACGTGGCGACGCACTCGGCGTACATGCAGGAATTCATGTGGAGGGTGTTGGCGCGGGAGGGAGGGAGGGAGGGGGGGGAAGGACGGATGATGACGGTGATGGATATGGAGGGCATGTCGCTGAGGAGGCTGGGGTCATCGGACACGACTGAACTGATTCGCGCCATCTCTCGAGTCTTGGACAACCACTACCCCGAACGCGTCACCTGCATCCTCGGTAGGCCATCCTACCTCCCACCCTCCCTCCCACC
>SDOX01000036.1:1268-15699 GCA_004565275.1 Nannochloropsis salina CCMP1776
GCGAGGTGAGAAGAGGGAGGGAGATAGGGCAGCCAGAGCCGACGTACCTTGCGGATTCTCCTCGTGCGACAGCCTCTATTTCCCTTCCCCTCCCCCCTTTCCTCCCTCCCCTCCGTCGCCTCCCCCTCCTCCTCCCCCTCCCTCCCTTCCGCCCTCCGAAGATAGGGAAGCTCCTCTCTAATAAATCGGAGGAGACTTCGCAAGTCCTGTGCCAGAACGTGGGGGGAGGGGGAGCCTGAGGGGGGAGAGTGGGAGGGAGGGAGGGAGGGAGGGGAAGAAGGAAAGGGAGAATGGTTCAATACACGTGTGTTTCAACAGGCCCTTTCCATGCGTATCTTCTCTTAAGGTGACAGCAAGGCAGTTGGAGGGCGCGGGAAGGTCCACTTGATTTCAAAAAGCTTCTCCGACCCCCGCCAGAAATTCCGACGGCCATGAATTCATGCTCCCTTTTCAAGCATTTAAATTTTGAAATCAACCAAAACAAATTCAAAATTTTAAAATTGCCGCACCTGTGCTTCGCCCATACCCCCGGTAATTGAAGAGCAAGACGTCGTTTCCTGAGGAGGCGCCGCATGGGCATTGAAAACGAGAGAATGAGGCAAAATCAGCACCAGGCGTCCTATTTCTCCCTCCCTTGCTCGGCGTCATCGTTTTGATTCTCAACCCCATGCCCGTCTTCGTCATCATAAATATAAATAATAAATATTAAAAATCACCCCTCCAGCCCGGGGTACGGCAAGCTCAAAAGATTCCCCTCCCTCCCTCCCTCCCGCCCTCCCTCCCGCCCTCCCTTCCGTTCCTCTTCCCTCTCTTACTCACCCAGGGACGTATAGAATTCTACCCAGCCCTCGCATCCCCCTCCGATTGCTGCCGCCTCGTAGAGGCCTGGAAGAGAGGGAGGGAGGGAGGGAGGGAGGGAGGGAGGGAGGGAGGGAGGGAGGGAAGATAAAATGAGCTCCATGCGCGAAGAGGGGATCGAGGGAATCAGGAGAAGAGGCGTTCGGGAGGAAGTAAGCACAAGATAGAACGAAAGCAAACAGGTAAGGAGGGAGGGAGGGAGGAAGGAAAGGAGGAAAGGAGGGAGGGAGGGAGGGAGGGACGTACGTCAAGGCGACTTCCGAGAGAGTACGCATGGCACAGAAACGAAAGGCCGGGCGAGGAGAGGCCAGAAAGAGCTGGAGGACGGTGATGGCAGGACCCAGGTCTCGCGCTGGTGAGGAGGGAGGAGGGAGGGAGGGAGGGAGGGAGGGAGGGAGGGAGGGAAGGAGGGGAGACGAGTTAGGAAAGGCGAGGGGCATCTGAGGTGCATGGGCTGTAAGTGCGACAGAGGAAAGCAAGCACAATCCAGGAAGGAGGAGGGAGGGAACCAGCAGGGAGGAAGTAGTGACTCCGAGGGGAACGCCGGCAGGTCTGAGAAGCCGCGCCAGAAGAGGGAGTAGGGGGTAGGAGTCACGCCTTTGGAGCCACGCGCATCAAACTAAATTTTTTGAAAGTCTGCTGGCAGCAGGCCCCTACCTTCCACGCCCGGGAGGCGACAGATTGCCTTGGCCGCCTCGTACATGACGATCTCGTTCTTGTGCCGCAGGCAGCCTTCCACGAATTGAAGACCGGCTTTGGCCGCGGCGCCTGGAGGGAGGGGGGGAAGGAGGGAGGGAGAAAGTAAAGGTTGGAAAGGAAGAGACGTTAGGGTACATCTCTCCAGTTGGAGTCAACCTTTTCGTTGCCTAAGTACTGCTCGAACTCCCTTCCGTTCCCCTCCCCCTTCCTTTCTCCCTCCCCCCCTCCCTCCAACCCTACCTTGAGGGTCATCGTGGACGAGGATGACAATGTATCGGATCAGGCTGCAGGTGGCGAGAGGCGATCGCAAGGAGCCTCGCGAGAGCTGAAGGAAGGGAGGGAAGGGGGGAAAGAGGATGGGAGGGAGGGCGGGCAGAGGGAGGGCAGGCGCAAGGAAAGTGAGGAGAGACACATCATGACAGGATAGCCCGACCCCATAGAAAGACAAGGTTCACGCTGACCACGCCCTCCTCCTCCTCCTCCCTCCCTCCCTTCACGCTCTCGCGAGGCTCCTTGCGATCCCCTCTCGCCGTCTGCACGCTGACCATGCCTCTCCCTCTCTCCCCTCCCTCCCTCCCTCCCTCCCTCCGCACCCTGGAGGACGAGCTTGCTCACGGCCAGTCGGTCCCTGTGCTTGATCTCGTAGAGGAGGGCCAGGGCGTGGGCTTGCACCATCTCGTGGGGCGAGTTCACCGCCTCCTGCACTTCGTTCACCCTGGAAGGAGGGAGGGAGGGAGGGAGGGAGGGAGGGAGGGAGGGAGGGAGGGAGGGAGGGAAAATTCAGGCATGACTGGGGAGATGGCGGGGCGGTTGGATGGCACGGGCAGTCAGGCCATGGGAAATAGCATGTCCGCGGGGAAGGAGGGAAGGAGGGACGGAAAGGGGAGGGAAAGAGGAAACTTACCATCGTCGGACGATCTCGGGACTCTTGTGCATGAGTTGGAGGCCGGCCACTAGGGCGGAGGCGGCGACCATTGGGTTCTTGTCCACGATGGCTTGTTTCATGTAGCTGGGAGGGGAGGGAGGGAGGGAGGGAGGGCAGGTGGGTGGGAGGGCGGGAGGGAGGGGGGGAAGGGAGGGCGGGCGGGCGGGAAGGAGGGAGGGGGGGATACCGTTCGATGGCGCCGAGCATGGTCGAATCGATGATCTTGCTCAAGACACGAATGGCGTTGGCCCGGTGTAAGTCCTCGCGGGAGTTCATATCCTATACATAAGGAGATGATACACATATATGAGGTGAACAAAAGGGAAAGGAAAGGAATGAGGTCAGAACCGCTGCCTCCCACGGACGACGTCTATGACAGGAAGGGCCTGTTCCATCATCCTCCTCCTCCCTCCAATCAACCAAAGTCGTCTACCCTGCAGCACAAAAGGGGGAAGAGGACTCCCGCGTCACCCTTCTCGGCGAGGATGTGATGGAAAAGACCTCACTCTCCCTCCGGGACCCAGGAAGGACGTAGGCGCTTGCCACCCCCCTTCCTCCCCGCCGTCACCTCACAGGCAAAAAAGCATTTATTTCCGCTCCACGCTTCCTCCTCCTTGACATCTTTCTTCTTTCTTCGCCGATATATACCTTGGTGAGGGAGGAGGTGACGATGATGACGTCATCCGGGTTACAGGCCTCGGCCATCTCTTTGATAAACAAGTACATCATCCGTCGGAGGTTGGAGTTGTGGGACTGGAAAAGCTTCGTCACGCCGAAGAACACCGTCGTCGTTTCCACAGAGGTGAGTTGCTCGCCCTGGGTGGGATAGGGAGGGAGGGAGGGAGGGAGGGAGGGAGGGAGGGAGGGAGGGAGGGAAGGAGGAAAGAAGGGGAAGGCGTTCAACCCATGACTCTCGCGCTTCATCGGCCCTGACGCCTGTCATCCATGTGCCTGTCGCAGGCTACCACCTACAGGGAAGCACACAGCCTTCCCTCCCTTCTATCCAACCCTCCTCCCTTCCACCTCCCCTGGCCCCTCTCCTACCCCCGCGCTCACCTGACTGAGGATATGCAGCAGCTTGGTGATGAGCTGGCAACAAAGGCGGGGGTCCTGGGTGACGATGTTGGCGTCGTGAAAGACGCGGCATTCCTGGAGCACGCTCGCCTTCTCCAAATCTTGATAAGGGGAAACTGCGGGCAGGGCCGGAGGAAGAGGGGGGAAGAAAGGGAAGTGTGAGGATTAACAAGGCGGAGGCCAGACACTCACATGAAAGGAAACCCGAGCGCCCCCGGCATCGCTAGAAAATTGATAACGACATTGCATGACAAGCAGGCGCACATACACAAAGAGGCCTGGTATGACGAGGACCCCCGGTCGTAACCCGTATGTCAGGCGTCTCCCGCACGAATTCCCACTGTTCGTCTGGCCTCAGTGATCGGTACCGTGCCCTGGGGCCACCGTCCATCCGCCCTTTCAGTTTCTTTCCTTGCTTTCCTATGACACGACTCGATGAAGGATGCTTCACGGCTACTTACAATGGTCCTCGTCGTCGTTCTTGAACTTGTCTTTCAAGACCTGAATCTCCTTCATCACGTTCGAGACGGTCAAGGACCCATCCGTGGCACTCCCTTCGAGGCGGGGTGGTGCCATTCCTGGGCCCAGCATCAGGCTGGAGCTGCTGTGGTCGGGCATTCACTATAAGGGCAGGAAAAAGAGGGAAAGGGAGGCCGGAGGACAGGAGCGTGAGAAAGCGGGTCACTGAAGAGAAGAAGCACGTCCTCTCGCCCCCAAAAAGCATGTCCGCGCGGATCATTGGGAGCATGAGGCATTCGTCAAAGAAAGACGATGATGATAGTCATCCACACCGTGTCATCTGTAAGTTTTGGCTTAATGGGGTCAAGTGTGTAAACTCAGAGCTGGCGACGCCCATTGCCATGCACGAGTTCCTGTCTCCCTTCCCCCTTCCACTCCACACCACAACGTGGCAAAAGAACAGCAACGCCCAGGCTGACCATCGCGATGTGCGCATTCCCCCCATCTTACACGCTACACACGACATGGCCCTTGCGGACGCCGTCCTGCGTGGGCTGTCGGGACGAGTTCGATGTGGTCACCTGCTCGAGAGCCCTCGCTCGAATCGCTTTAGCGACGCGCTCCCCCACGCCCTGGGAGCGAGGACCCAACAATACGGTATAGGCACGACAGTCGATACATCCAGGGGCGGAGATGGAATGAATGTCTGGCGCGTTCATGGCTGAATGCTTGGAGGGCGTATGCGTCCCGCATGTGTGTGGTTATGTCGCGTGTCGCGACCTTCCTTGTCGTAGACAGCATGGTCTCGGAGCTTCGCAACGACTGACAGCAGACGAGGATTAAAGATCGAATGTGAAGCTTGCTTGGGCACATGGGATTGATAAGCCCCCTCGTTGCTGTTACAAGGAATAACTCGTGCTTTATACTATTCAGGCATGGGTGCAAGCTAGCCAATGTTCACTGAAAAGATTTTGGGTAAATATCAGCGCCTCGCGTGACGACAAACACGGATAGAGGCGGAAATGAAAGAAAAACTCGTGTACCCGACAGCAAAAAGAAAGTTTCAGTATAATTACTAATTCCAAAAATTTCCTGAAGTTTCTCAAGCCCTCACTCACTCCGGCGCCCCGGCATCACCCCCAAAGGCTCCTTTCTCCTCTCACACGTGCAACCACCCTGACTTCACCAACACGGCTTGACCCCACAAACACACCCTCGACGCCCCCTCGTCGTATCTAACTCTCACCATACCTCCTCGCTTGGACGCCTGGTACCCCACTAATTCCCTTTTCCCCAGCTCTCCCGCCCAATACGGAGCCAGGCAGCAATGTGCCGATCCTGTCACCGGATCCTCCACGATCCCACACCGGGGAGCAAAAAAACGGGAGAGAAAATGAGCCCTTTCCATGCCTGACTCTTGGAGCTTGCGTCCACCGTTTCCTTCCTCCTCCGCCCCCTCTGCCCCGTCCTTCCCTTCCCCCTGGCAGGTGACAATCACACCCCGGCAGTCGATCTTCTCCAGTATTCCCATGTCCGGGACCCGTGTGCACAGACGGTCAAAGGCCGCACGGCTCAGCACCACCAGGACATCCACCCGACTCCGGCCCACAAATTTTAAGGCTCCCCCCCCCGCGTCACCCCCTTCCCTTTCCCCTCCCGCCCCCTCGTCCTCGAGGTGCAGGGCCTCTCTGACAAGGCCAAGGTCCCGTCCGCGTTCCTCCTCATCACCCAAACCTTCCCCATCCGGTACGACCGGCTCTGCAGGGAAGTCGAGCGAGATCCATCCACGTCCTCCCCCCGCCTCCCCTTCCTCGCCTTCCTCCCTCCCCATCGAGCTAGTAAGGTCCCTGTGGCCGTGTGGAATGTGATGAGGGAGGTGAGCTCCACCCTGCCCGTCTGCCAAAGGGCATGGGCCGCTGCCAAAGTGGCGTGACCGCATAGATCCACTTCCAAAACAGGCGTGAACCAGCGGAGGGAAAAGGAGGCGGGGGGGAGGAGGAGGGGTAGGAAGAGGAGGGGGGATGGGAGGGGGAGAGTGGCGAGACGAAGGCAGTCTCGCTCAGATTGATTTCGCGGGCCCAGTGTTGCATCCACTCAGGTGTCTCGTCGCCTAATGTGTGATGAGGAGGGAAGGATGTGGGTGTGATGAGGAGGGAGGGGGCGGACACGCGCAGGCAGTCAGGGATCAAACCAACACGAGCGAAGCGCCACGGGGAAAACCCGAAACGCGTCACTCCAGAGCAAACAATTGCGGACAAGGCTATGTTCGGCCATTTTCGGACGCGGACATCCCTCACCGTGGCAGAAAACCACCGCCGCCGGATTACCCCCGAAAGCCATTTCAGTGAACGCGTCCACGTGCACAAAAGCCCGCCCGAGTCCCTTTCCCAATTCTCCTTCACTGGCCACCAGGCTCAATCGATCCAGGCCCATTTCGAACCATTTTTCCTGTCCGTGCACAACGGGGGAGGGACGGAGGAAACGGAAACCGCACCGATGGTACAGGCCCAGGTTGTGCGCTTTGGTGATGAGGCGAAGCCGCAGGACCCGGTCAGGGTATGCGTCCAGGATGAGGTGGACATAATTTTGGAGGAAAGCGGTGGCCAGCCCCCGACGGCGGAGAGGTGGTCGGACCACGACGGAATGGATGCACAGCGTTTTCCCCTGGGGGTCGTGGTGGGACATGGTGTCGTGCTCCAAGGTCGTGCCTCGGCAGAGCGTGCCGTTGATGAGCGCCAAGAGCTGTCCCGTGCCCGTGTGAAAAAGACCGTAGAAAAAGTCACCGGCGTGTGTCTGACGGTAGTGCATGCCTGCCAAGGACGCTGCTTCGTCCTATGGGAGGGGCCGATGAGGGGAGGTTAGACCTTCTTAGATGGACGTGGCACGCGATGATCGAGCGACCCCTGCCATACCAAGCTTGTCAGGCGCATTCGCAGACAATCACGCACGAATTTTTCCTTTGAAGGACCAAAAGAATGTCGATATTGCGTCCTCAGTCGGCAGGCAAAGATGTTCGGTGAGGGGCTGCTTACCTCCGGATAAGAAATCGTCTCCAGGTCGTGCGCTTGCCCCACGTCGGCGGCAGTCACCCTCCTGACGGCATGATAGGCTTCCATTTTGTCTTTATGCCTGGAGGAATGTGGGAAGAATATTGGACGCTGGCCAGACAGCTCAGAGGGAGGGGGGACTCGACCCTCTCAGCGAGCAAGTTGACCTTGAGAGAGGTGGAACAAACTATCATCCCCCCCCATCATGCCCTCTTGTCCTGTGTTGGTGCCCTTATATTTTCCATTTCCTCTCACGCAGGCCTCAGCCGCATTCAATGTGGTCAAGTGTTTATTGGTAACCAGCTCTGTCGTTGTATCCCCCCGGATTGCGCGCATCTCTCCCCCCCTCCATTTGAGGCTTCATCGACTACAACCATGCGACAGCACTCTCCGATGCTGTCTGGCACGTCTACCGTGCTATTCATGCTCTTTTTCTGGAATCTCTCGCACCTTTTGCTGTCCTGTCCTGTCAACGAGACTTATTCCGGGGGGGCATTACAACTTTTGCGCCCCAATGACGTCCACAACCGGACCTCTCTCAGCGTAGTTGAAGAGACGCTGCGGTACATTGAAAAATTGGAGGGGCCCGTCGCCGTTTTGGCAATCGTCGGACCGTACCATACGGGAAAGAGCTTCTTGCTTAATCAGGTAGTGCGCTCTTTGTCTGCAGGGAGGGGCGTGGGAGGAGGCGCTGAGGAGGGGGAGGAGGAGAAGGAGGAGGAGGAGGAGGAGGAGGCACAAGGGCTGAAAGCCCCTCGGGGCCCTGATCTCAGGGATAGATCTTGGGAGCCAATGGATGGAGTGCATGCGGCCGTCCCTGTAGTGGGCGAGTTGTTCCCCGTGGCGCGAGACGTGCGGCCCCAGACGAGCGGGGTTTGGGTCCACCACCGCCCGGTCCTATTGCCTCCAGCGGACGCCAAAGGAGGAGGTTCCCAGCGGGTGGACGTGCTGTTCCTGGATACGGAGGGCTTTAGCGTCAGCAATGTGACAGAGCGGTACGACGCGCAAGTGTTCGCCGCCGCAAGCCTCCTCTCCTCCCTCCTCGTGTACAACTCCATGCACGTGCTGCATGCGAACGAGCTCGAGTATTTGGATATGCTCGTGCACAACACGGAGCTTTTCGCGGTGAAGACCGCCATGCAGGGCGAGGGAGGGGAGGAGTCGAGGGAGGACGAGGACGGGGCACAGGGCAGGGAGGGAAGGAGGGAGGGAAAGAGGGGCGGGTCTTCGCTCATTCGCGCGCTTTTTGGAGATGCTTCGGCCGAGAATGGTGCTAACTCACTACGCGAGATGTTGCAGCTCCCGCCCTTGGTCGTGACGGTACGGGGCACACCGGCGCGAGGGGAGGGGGAAGGAGGAAGGGGGAGGCGGGGGCAGGGAGGGCGGGAGAGGGGAAGGGAACGAGGGAAGAAGGAGAAGCGAATGGCGACTATCGACTTTTTTAAAAAAGAGAGCACCTTCTCTTCTTTGTGTAGATGCCCTTTCTCTGAGAATCAGACGGCGTGGTAATAGGTGTCTTCCTCCCCTCCCTCCCTCCCTCCCTCCCTCCTGCAGGTCCAAGCCTTCACCATGAGGCTAGCAGAGGGCGATGTAAGCTGTCATAGCTGGCTTCAGCGTCTTCTAGCCGCCCCTGTCCGCAGCAGTATGGATCCTCTCGCCCCTTCCTCCCCCCCGCCCTCCCCCCCGCCCTCCCAACCCCTGCCCCCACCTTCCCAGGGCCTGGGCCTCGGCTCCCTCTTCCCCACGCTCACCTGCCAGACCCTCTTCCTCCCCGCCACCTCCCGCACGGACCTCCTCAACCTCTCCAACCTCCCCGCCTCCGACCCTCTCCCACGACTTTGTCAAAGACCTGGCTGCCCTGCACGAGCTCATTCTCACCCGGCTTCGGCCCAAGCCCGCGCCGGCACCGCCCGCCTCCACCAGTACCCGCAATACGGACAGAGGATTGGCCTCAGACCATTTTTTGTCGGGATCTGCGTGGGCGAGTTTGGTCCGTATCGTGGTCGAGGCCCTCTCCTCCGGGTATTTGAGCGAGGTCCCGGGGCGATGGCAGTTGTTCGAGACGCACCTGCGGACGGCAGCAACCCGAGCTGCCTTGGCCACGTTCCGGCAGGACCTGACTCGTCGAAGGCAGCAGCACCAGGAGGCGAGGGAGGGCTTGGGGAAGGGCACGGGGGAGGGAGGGAGGGAGGACTCGGAGGCCTTTCCCCCCCTGGTTCCCCCCACCTCCCCGCCCTTGACCTTGCGCGAGCTCCACGACCTCGCCTCGAAGGCCTCAGAGGTGGCCCATACCCTGCTGGAGAGGCTCTTGGTGGGTTTGCCCCGCGCGCTGTGGCAGGCGTCGAGGGAGCTCGGGAGGGAAATAGGGTCCGCCACGGCGGTGGTGGTGGCGGAGGAGGAAGGAGAGATCAGGCAGTACCTGCGCGGGGTGGGGGGCTGGGTGATGGGGTTGTGGGAGAGGGAGGGATGGGAGGAAGACGCATGGCCGGTGCCGGAGAAGGCGCTGGAGGAGCGACTTGTCCGGGAGGAGAGGAGGGCGATGGAGAAGTTCCAAGCAGTGGCGGGGCCTTACAGGAGGGAGGGAGGGCGGGAGGGCCAGGCCATGTACGAAACGGCGCAAAAGGATCTTGAGGGGCAGCTGCGGGCAAAGGGGAATGAAGAGCGGCTTACCAACCGAGAGGCATTGCAGCAACGCTTAGAGGGTTCGAGAAAGGAGGCGGTGGGGCGTTACGAGGCCAGGATGGAGGGGAGGGGGCCGGCACCTGGGACGGAAGGGGAGGGAGGGAAGGAGGGAGGGAAGGAGGGAGGCTTGCTTCCTCTCCCACCGGGTGTATACCTCCCCCACACGTTGCAAGAGCGGCATGGCCGCCTCGCCAACGAGGCAGTCGCCGGCTTTTTAAACGATACCCGGATGTTTGAAAAAGAAGGCTCGCACTCCTTGCATGTCCATGCCCTGAAGGCGGAAATACAGCAAGTTTTCCAGCGGAGGCAAGCGAGAAATTGCGAGGAAGTGGGCAGCTTTTGTCTGCGGGTGAAGGAAGGGTTGCGGCGGGAGGTGGAGGAGCGGGTGGAGCGCCTGGATGACGTCTTTGATGAGCTGGAGCTTGAAGAGGGGCTCCGTGCGGCGGCAATGGCGGGGTTGGGAGACAAGGGGGAAGGAGGGAGGGAGGGCGGGGGGGAGGGCGTGAAGGTGGGAGTGGGGGAAGCGTACGATCGGTTGGTGGGCCCAGGGGTTCGGGCCACGGAGGAAGGGAAAAAAATGGCGCGAAGCTTGGAGGAAGACGTGGTTGGCTTGCAAAACCAAGCCCGAGGGAAGTTGGCGCGAAAGCTGCGGCGGGTCTTGGAGGAACCCTTGATGGACGTGTGTAAGCGTATTGTGGAAGCCCGGTGCGCGGGGTCGGCCTATGCGTCCGTGCGGGGGTTTCGACGGGATGTGCACCGGGAATGCGGCCATTTCGTGCGGAAGCACGACGTAGGGGGAAAGCTGTCGGCTCGAATGGTGCAGCAGGTGATCGACCAGTTTATTGACATGGAATTAGGGGCCTGTTTGGAGACGGTGGGGAAAGAGGAACGCCGGTTGCGGTTTTGGCGGAAAGTCACGTGGGGAGTGGGGGGGGCCTTGGCACTCCTTGCCTACATGAAATATCAGACAGGGACTGTGCAGGGCGGTGGCTTCCTGCCCCGTCCTCAAGAGCGTGAGCGTCCTCGTCCCCCCTCACCGCTGCCGGCGGGCGGGAAGGGGGCGTGGAGAGGGAGATGACGAGGGAGAGAGATGGAGGGGTGAGGAAGGGGAGAGGTTTGGGTATATTAGAAAAGATACGATATCGGCACAAAGCAATGCTGGGGAGGCAGGTCGATGATGTGGGCACGCAGCAAGCACGTCCTGCCGACATGTTTATGTGAAGCATTCAAGCGAGTCAAATTGAGTGATTTTATTTTGATTTCTTCCGTTGTACGACGCCCAGGCGGAGGGCGACTAGTTTGCTTCTTGTCGTCCCTTTTGCTTCATGTCGTCCCGCCCAGATTTTCTGCTCGCGATTTTCCATCACCTGCCCCCTCCCTGATCAAATCTCTGGCTATACAAGTCTTCTCTTTCAAATTTGGCTCCCAGGACCCCATAGCTGCACCCGTGCACGCTCACCACGCATCTAATTTCCAATGCTCCTGCCCCTAAAACGTGGGCTGGATCTTATCCACATATTTACAATTTCTCAACGTTGGCCCATGCCTGCCGCCAGGTCCTCCCCCACAAAAGACCTGAGCTCACACACATCCCACACACGCCTTTTTTTTCGACATCATCGCGCTTCCCGTGCCCATCGCAACGCGTCTGGCCCGGCATACCCCTCACAAGGACCCTGCTTTGGCCATTTTCCTCCTCTCCCCTTCCTGGCCTTCCCCTCCGCCCTTATCGCCCTCCTTTCAGCATGCCCCACACCCCCCCCAACCCCCCCCTACGCATCTCCCGTACCAGTGTCTGGGCCTCCCCCAATGCCTCCATCGCCACCCCCCTGGCCTGAGAGGCCATGCCGCGGGCCCGTCCGATCGTGGTGGCCGCCATGTTCACGGCGCCTTGAGCCATTTTCAAAGGGAAGGATTGGAGCAGAGCTTGGGTAAAGCTGTTGCTCCCCTCCAAGTCTTTGAGGAAATGGATCAGGGGCAGACCCGCCACCACCAGGGTGCCGTCGGTGGTGCCACAGGCGAGGAGCACGGGGGTGGTGGGGGAGGGCCCGGCGTCGACGCAGGCCAGGTGGGGAGTCAAGGAGGGCGGGAGCGAGGGCGGGAGGGAGGGCGGGGTCAGACGGTAGGAGCCCACGAGTTCCAGGTCCATCACCCCGTAAAAATCGACGCGTCCGTCTTGATGGGCGACAAGGAGGACACCTCCGTCCCCGCGCGTCGCCCCAATGACGGCAAGGCGGGCGAGGGAGCCACGACTGGCTTTGGAGCCCTCCAAACCCTCCTCTCTCACCCCTGCCGGCTTGATCTCTCGCTCCGCCACCAGGTTTCCGTTGATGGTCCAGACCTGGATTCGCCCACCCTCCCCCCCGCCTTCCCCCCCGCCCTCCATCCCCACCACGACCAAGCCCTCGTCCACCAACAGGCAATCCCGAAACCTCCAGCCATTGGCCCGCAGCGCCCGCGGCATGTGGATCCGTCGCACCAGCGTAGGGGCCTCGATCGCGTGGAGCAAGACTTGGCAGTCCGAGGCCGTAGCCGCGATACCCAGGGCATAAGAAAGGGCACAGGCCAGGACAGGGCCCCCGTGGCCGAGCAAGACCCGCTCGGGGCGTCGGAAACACACCGGTCGCTTCGTTTTGGCCTGTAACCGCCCCAGGCGCCAGAGCAAGCCGGTGCCATCCCTGGACCCGGTGAGCACCAGTTCCATCCCTGAGGCCTCTAGGCCGGCGCTGGCGACACAGAGGACCGCTTGGGTGTGCCCGAGCATCTGGGCCTCCCCAACCACGGCCCCGGTCTCCACGTCCACCTCGACCAAGTGCACTATACCCATGGGCCCTCCGGCGCCCAAAACAAAGCGACCGGAGCAAGTGATGTGGAGGGGGAAAGGGGGGAAGGGGGCCGTGGAGGGAAGAGGAGGGGGGGGAATCCGAGGTACCTGCTCGATGGGCGTTCGGTCCCGGTGGAGGGAGAGTTTGAGTATTTGAGGACGCTGAGGATCAGAGTGGGGGGCGGGCAGGGAAGTCGTACTGCCGTGGCTGCCGCTTCCGTGCACCGATGTGGCCGTGTTGGGATGAGAAGATGGACCCTCGTCTACTCCTGAAGGGCGGGAACCGGAAGCAGGTGCAGGTCGAAGGCTTTCGCCCTCCCCCTCGCCCTCGCCCTCGCCCTCGCCCTTGGACCCCAGGTTTTCTGCTTCCTTTCCCCCTTCCTCCGCTTCGTTCCCTCCGTCGCGCCAGAGAAGAGCGGGCTCTTGGAGTGCCAGCGTAGGGTCGTAGGTGTAGGCGGCGGTGGGTGTGACGCATTCGTTCGAGGGCAACGGAGGGTGCGGCCCGGCGTCCAGGAGGAAAGTGGAGCCGGAAGGGGAAGGGGAGGGAAGGGAGGGAGGCCCACGAGGATGATTGTGGGCCGGGTAGGCAGAGGAGGACGGAGGGAGGGAGGGAGAGAGGGAAGGGGGGGGAAGGCGACTGAAATCCTTGGGCTCGGCGTTCCTGAAGGAGGCCTGCCAGGCATAGAAAGTGAGGACACCGCGGGCATTCACGGTCAATATCTTGGTGGGTAGCACCCGCACTGCCACCAGGTGATGGTCCGCCTCGATCGTCACCACCGGCTCCGGCAAATCCCAGCCGCCGCGTTTCTCCCCCGTGAGAAAGTGGGTGGGGAGGGGAAGAGCCCGACGGAGGAGGCTTCGAAGCGGTCGGTAGATGACCTGGGACGGAAAGTCCCGGGGGGGGTGGGGCTGAGAGGGGAAGAGTTGGGCGGGGCACTGTCCGAAGTAGGCGATTTGCATCTCCGTAGCCCGACGCAGTGCGGGGTCCTCGATCTGAGCCAGGTCCACGGCGCCGGAATAGGTCAAGTAGAAAAACACGTTCTTGGCGGGGATGGAGGCAGGCCCACGTTGGGCGTGGCCGAAGACCAGGTCGATCCAGAGGTGCAGCCGGGAGGAGACGATCTCGCTTTCCAAGGCCGCGCGGTTCAGGCGGATGAAATCCTCAGCGGTGGGGGCCCAGGGAGGAAGGAGGACGTCGTCCACGCGGTCGCCGGCCTGAGGGAGGGAGGGAGGGCGGAAGGGAGAATTGGTTGGCGAAGGGCGGGTGGCGGAGGAAAGGGAAGGAGGAAAGGAGGGAGGGAGGGCATTCGCACCTGGGTGGTGCCCAAATCGAGGCGATTGACGTTGCGAAGAAAGTCAGGGAGGGTGTACCACTCCGGCGTGAGCTCCTTGACCTCGCTCAGGTCGGACGTATTCATGCGCCAGGCCCGGGGCACGGAGGAGAAGAGGCGGTCGGCGACGTCGAAGCCATGGCCCTACAGGAGGGAGGGAGGGAGGGAGGGAAAGGGGGAGGGAGGGAGGGAGGGAGGGAGGGAAAGGGGAGGGAGGGAGGGGAGGAGGAAAGGTAGGGGGATGTCCCGATTGAGCGGTGTCTGCAACCCTCGAATCGATCCAACGAGAGGGAAGGACAAAGAAAGGGAGGGGCAGACCTGCATCTCCTTGTGGAGGTCGCTGAAAGGTTGGAGGCGGACTAGGTAGTGCAAGACGACTCCGGCGGCGGTCGAGTAATGGCTCCCGTACATGAACTTCGGTATTATGGGATCTGAGAAGGACTCGTAACGCTCGGAGAACTCGGCCCATCGCGCCTGGGGGAGGCAGGCAGGCAGGGAGGGAGGGAGGGAGGGAGGGAGGGAGGGAGGGAGA
>SDOX01000036.1:17656-102216 GCA_004565275.1 Nannochloropsis salina CCMP1776
AGACGTGGAGGGAAGGTAGACGCAGCCCTCCCAGGGCGTGGGGGAGGAGGGTGGGGAGCTGCTTTCGGTTGGGAAGGGAGGAGGGGGGGAGGAGGGAAGGGGGGGAGAAACGCTGCCCAAGAGGCGTGAAAAGCGAAGGCAAGAGGGAGTTGCGCTGCCGCCTCGGCAAGTGTCCCTTGGTAATGCTCCGTGCCCAAAGGCCGGACCGGGTCTGAGGAAGGGAGGAGGGAAGGAGGGAGGGAGGGAAGAAGGGACGGAGGGAGGGAAAGAGAGAAGGGAACACGGGGTCGATTCCCAGCCAGCGGAGGATGCGAATCAAGGCAAAATAAGATCTTAAAATAGGGAAAGGAGGAAGGGAAGGAGGGAGGGAAGGAAAGCAGTACCTGGGACCACGCTCCCAGTGGGCGGGATGGGGATGGGGCAGGAGAGGTAGGGAAGGTTCGGGCCGCCCCGGTACAAAAGTCCGAGGAGTTCCTCCGAGAGCACGTCGGCATAAAGGGCCAGGCCCGAGCAGCGCCCGCCGGCCAGCCCGTCGAGGAGGAGGCCTTGGCGCCAGGTGTCGGTCTCGGAGGGGGGGAGGGAGGAAGGAGGGCAGGGGTAGGGGAGGTCGTGGGTGCAGGCGCTTCGGCCGTTCAGGGCTATGTCGACCTGGGGAGGGGCGAGGGAGGGGTGGAGAGGAGGGAAAGGATGATGAGGAGGGAAGATTGCGGCGGCAGCGAGGAGGAGAAGGGGAAGAAGGAGGGGGGAGACGGGCGGGCCAGGGTGGAGGGGAGGAGGGGTGTAAGGAAACGAGGGAGGGAGGGAGGGAGGGAGGGAGGGAGTGAGAGAGCAGACCTGGGAGCGCTTGAGTAGGCTCAGGTAGGGGAGAGAGTGGGAGAGGGAGAGCAGGTGCCATTGATTTGGCGGGAGGTTCAGGACGGCCCGGACCGTGTGGACCGACTGGGATTGGCCGGGCGTGAAGCACCTGGAGGGAGGGAGGGAGGGAGGGAGGGAGGGAGGGAGGGAAGGTTGGTGCCGCCTGTCTCCAGCCTTCCCACATCCCACGTCCCACACCGAATTTCCTCCATTTCCCCCCACTTCTTCCCCCATACCTGTAGACCAGCTGCCAGGAATCCTCCCCCCAAGACATCAGGCTGGCCTCCACGGACGTGTCTCGCTTGGACTGGTGATGGCTGAGGAAGCGGAAAAGGGTGAATTCTCCATTCCCCCCTTCCCACTCCCCCCCCCTCCCTCCCGCCCTCCCCCCCGCCGTCCCTCTCGCCTTCCAACCATAGCCATATAGCCACCGTGAATCCCCGCTGAGGTCGTGGGACGCGGTGCAAGCGGATCGAGTTCCGCAAGGCAGCTTGGGCGCCACTGCTGCTTCCTCCCACCCTTTCCCCACCTCCTTCTCCTCCTCCACCCCTTCCAATTCCATCGGATCCTGGGCCTGCCTGCCCCGTGGGCGAAGGAGGGAAGTAGAAATAGTCGTCGGCCATGCCCTGCGCGTGCAATGCCCGTGCGACGGCACGAATGAGCCTGATCCGGTATTTTTCGTCCGCCCTTCGACTCCATTTTCGCTCTTGGTGCCTCAAGTGCGAGAAGGAGGGAGGTGCGGTGGAGGGGATGGTCTCTGACGACGATGGAGGGATGAATCCAGAGGGTGGATCCGCGGACCCCAACGACAAAAGGAAGGTGCGGAGGTGCCGAGGAGAGGGAAGACGAGCGTCGGCATGTATGGATGCAGCGGCCTTCAGCAGTTCCGTGTGCTCGGCAGAGACATGGGGAGGAATCAACATGCCGGCGAGCTTAAAAAGCAAGGCATGCGGGAGCCGACGACGGTGGAGGACCACGTAGGCAAGGAAGAGGGAGAGGTCCCCCTGCTCCTCTTCCAAGATATCGAGGGCCTCGGGAGGAAGATCTGCATGATGCTCGATCAGTAGACCCTGGAGCTGATCGGCCAGGCGTCCCCCCATTTTCACTCGTCCTGGCGCTCTACCTTCCTAGGCCACTGGGTTATAGCTCCTCCGGCGCGCGTTCCCTCCCTGGGCTCGTCACTGTGGTCCAAATGGACGAGGAAACAACACATCGATGTTGAGACGTGGGAAATCGAGATAAGCAAACTTATACAAATGTTTCTTTTTGGCCCCAAAGGCGCTCTGTACACGAACGGCACCTTCAGTAGGAAGTGCACCGGAGGAGAGGGGGGGAAATGCGAGGAGGATACAGGCCGTCGAGTGGCAGCCGAAAAGACATCGCGCTCCTTTGCAGACCCACGGCTCATTGTAACGCGGTGCACAAACGACATTCGGGCGTTATCATGGCCCAGACCGGCCCCTTTGCCGTTTTGTCCTCCCTCTTCCTGCTTGCAGTAGAATATGCTCCGTGCGCCTCGCTCAATCGCTGAGACCTGGCAGACCTCCTTGCCTGTTTGACCAAACCAACTGAAAATTTACACTCGACACCCACACCCAGGTCGCGGACGGAGGTGTAACCGGTGCTGTGAGGGTGAGTTGCCGTCGTTGGTGTACAAAAGTATGCGAACCACCATGCACTTGCGCCGGTGTGCGTCCCTCCTGGTGACTCCCCCCACCATGGGACCTCGGTGCGCCGGACATCAACATCGACTGTCCCAACGCCCTCTGTCATACTCCATGTCCTCGTCCCGTGCATGGTTCTGCGTACACACCACCTCCGAGGATGAAAAAAGCGGCGCGCCTTTGCTATCGGGGCCCCTCCAATTCTACTTTAAACCACCCGTGTCCTCCGCTTCCTCCCCATCGGCGAGGCTTGCAACGTCTCCTTTTCTTCGTCAGACCCATTCCACCTTCAACAAGAGCATGAAATTGATTAACCCCTGCCGTGTCACGCGACGTCCCTTTTTTTCTAGTCGTCCTACCTCCCTCTCCTCCACGGGCCCGCCCTCGTCTTCCCCTCCCTCCGGTCCCGCCCCCCCCAAACCCACGTGGAAGGAGCTTTTCAAGAAGTACGGCCCCGCCTTTCTCGTCTATTGGAACGGGGTATGGATCTTATCAGGGATCACCATCTATGCAGCGCTGGAACTGGGGGGCGTGGACCCTCTTCCCCTGGCGCGTGCTGTACATTTGGACGCCTTGATTGATTTGGAGAAAATCGATCCTTCGCACGGGAATGTGGCCGTGGCCATACTTTTGAACGAGGTGGTGGAGATCGTACGCTTTCCTTTTGTCCTGGCGACGGTGCCAAAGGTGGGTCGGGCCGCGGGAGGGGGAAAGGAGGGAAGGAGGGAAGGAGGGAAAGCGCCTCTCCACGACACCGTACCTTTTGCGCAGGTTCCCTCTGATCCCTCCCTCCCTCCCTCCCTCCCTATCTCCCCTCCTCCCTCTTTCCAGGTGACGGCTTGGTGGGACCAGCACAAGCCAGCCTACTTCAAGCCCAAGCCACGGGCGGACGGCTCCCTCCCTCCCAGTTGGGGGGAGTTGGTCCGGATCCACGGCCCCCCCTTCTTGGTCTGGTGGGGGACCCTGTGGGTCCTGGGTGCAGGAGGCTTGTTTCTAGGCTTCGAACACCACTTGTTCGGGGCGGACGTCGACGCGTTGACCCTGGCACGGGCTTGGGGGGTGGACAAGGTGGTGGACTTGAGCGGGGTTCCCCCGAGTCTGGGGAACATGGGCGTGGCCATCGCCTGCAATGAGGTCTTGGAGGTCGTCCGCTTTCCCTTGGCCCTCCTGACCGTGAAGCCCTGGACGCGGTGGTGGTATCGGATCCGGGGAAAGAGGATGCCGGAGTAGGAGGGGAAGGAGGGCGGGGGGGGGAGGGGCACGTGGGGTGGGGAGGGTGGTGCGGGTAGGGTCCATGTAAGTGTGTGGGGGGGAGAAGGGAAATAGAGGAGGCAAGGACATGCTGGGTAAGCGGGGAAGGGGTGATGGGATGAGCAGAGCGCGATGCCGGTTGGGCCATGGAATGGAGTGCGAAGGGCGGGGGGGAGGAGGCTCCGCGCGTCTGGAGGGCGAGGGGGAGTTTGAAACTCACGCAAAAAGAAACGGAAAACGACGGAATAGTGACGGGACGCTTCTCTTCGAACGGACGAGACTGACGATAGCTTGGTTTGCTTTCTCGCCGGTCAGGTCATTGCTGGGCCCCAGGTCCTTCCTCTCATTCCACAAGCTTCCTACAGGACATCGCCCTCCCTCTGCACGCGCACGCGGCATTCGCACCTTGTCTGCTTCCGCGCACAAAAAGGTCGTTCGTACCCAAGCGTGCCAGCGTTGCCCTCGGACCCTAACCCCCCCCTTCGACCACTTTCGATGTGGGACAGTCCCACAAGCACGTGTTGTTCCTCGTGACGCCCCTCCGCTTTCTTCCCCGCCCTGCTTGCTCCCTACTTCCACACCGCGGACGACGTCGTTTCCTCGTCAACGGCATGGCCCGACCCTGGAAGAGCCTCCGACGTGGGTCCTGAGTCCCGGGCCGCCACCTTAAAAGTACGTCAACAATTCAGCGAAGGCCGCATCGAGCTTCTTCAGCTTTTTGGTGATCAGTTTCAGCTTGGTGTCCGATCGTTGGGTCCCGGGTCGCTGCCGCGTCGCCGCCTCTAGCTCGTTCACGTCTAATTTATGGCGCGAAAGGGAGTGTGGTCAAAGGAAGG
This sequence comes from Nannochloropsis salina CCMP1776, assembly GCA_004565275.1. Taxonomy (NCBI): domain Eukaryota; class Eustigmatophyceae; order Eustigmatales; family Monodopsidaceae; genus Microchloropsis; species Microchloropsis salina. The sequence continues at coordinate 22,263 of SDOX01000036.1, forward strand.
GAAGAGGGTGGGGGAGGAGAAGGGTGAGAGCCCCGACCAATACCATGCACGGGAATCGAACGGCGCGATCTATGCTTGAGTGAGGCTGTTCAGAGCCTTTGACGGTAGCATGGTCACACCGCGGTGCGCTTTCCCTCTTCGCTACGAGTGCTTGGATCCCGTCCTCTCCCTGAGGTCCTTGGGTGGGGGGATGGCCTACCTTGCAAGATGATGCGGACGATTCGGTCCGTGCCTCGCTGCGTGTCTTCGGAGAACACCGTGTTCACTTTGTTGAGCGAGTCGCGGAGAGAGGAGACGTCCAAGTCCTGAGCAACACAACGAGAGGGGACCCGGCGCCGGGAGGGAGGAAAGGGAGGGAGGATATCAAATGGAAAGATCCAGAGGAACAGTGATGCGCGTGCCATAACTCCAATGCCACCTACCTTGCGTACGCGAGAGTACAAATCCACTTGTGCGTTCCCGGCTAATTCAGAGCTCAAACTTGATACCCCTTCCTTATAGTTTCGGATGGCCTTCAACTCATTTTGGACCTCGGAGGACTTCAAAATGTCCTGGTCCACCTCGGCGTCCGAGGGCTTGATCACTTCCGGAAGTTTATCGCTGTTCAAATACCCGGCTTGCGCGGGAAAGGAGGGCGAAAGGGATGCCAAGACACCCAGCGCGCTCGCGAAGCCTGCGCACGGAGCAAGGGGTAGGTGAAGGCAGGGAAACGACCAGGATCGAGGGTTGAGAGTCGCAGACATTTGAGAGATCCGATGTCGAAAGAGATTGTATGCAGAGAAACGGACTACATGCACCAAGCACCAAACGATCGGTTACACGGGGGGCCACGTGGAATAAGCGTGTGGAAGACGGACGCAGAGGGCGAGGGTGTGTGCGAGGATGTGTCATGCAGTAACTCACCAAAGGTACTCTTGACAACATCTCGGCGGTCCTGTCCCATCTCTGCGCGCATAGTAATGCCTATCCGTGCGTGTATGATTGCCATTGGTGAAAACATCAAACGATAAGTTGGGTTGCCATAGACCAGCGGGTTTGGACAGGGTGAGAAAGCTGCTGCTCGCATGATCTTGACGTACCTCGCGGGTGAGAGACGGTGGGGGGCATAAAAGCGAAAGCGGGCGCCGCACATACTAACGTGAAGGCACACGGGAGGACTCGCATGTTGACTGGGCGGTATGGAGTCTCTATCTAGTGTGCACGGGGAAAAGATGAGAATATCAGCAACCTCAAAGAGGCAAGGAGAGCCAGCCGGAGGCTTCGTCGCTGACAGCGGAGGAAAGCCTCTCACATGCCCGGGAAAAACCTCAAAACATAACCCACGCTCGCCGTCTCTTTCCTCCCAGGAACGCCCGATCTGTTCCCACGGCATTTTGTTCGTACCCAGATCAGCGAGCGCGATGTAAAGCGGGACGGAAAGACTAAACGTCACGCATATGGCAGGGGGCTGTGGCACTGAAAAAAAGTCTTTGCAACAGAATTTGTGTAAGCACCCTTTTATTTCACCTGAGCTGGTGGAACGCGCATGTTTCAGGAATGTCAGTCGTGTTTTGTTCGTTCTAAGATTCTCATGATTCTCACGAACAGGTACCGGTTTGGCAAGGCTTGTATTATGCGTCTGTGAGGCATTTTGTTCCTCATTCCGGGCTACCTCCGCGTCAATATTAATTGTGTGCGTATCTGTTTCCAAAAAATTAAGATAACATCCTCAGTTCGTGCACACTTATATCAAACATTGGAAATGTGCGACACAACGGGGTTTTGCCTCACGCCTGGCCTCACTGTTGAGCACTGCGTTTCTGAACGCATAGCTTGCTCCACTTCCTCCTCATTCCCCTCCTTCCTTATTTACCTCCTTGGAATCCTTCCAGATGCTGCGATGGAAGACGAGACGTGCCCGCAGCGACTCTGGGGTCGACCCAATGAGGAAGAAACCCTCCCTCCAGTGCAGTTGGTGACGCTGAGACCCCGGTCCGGACGTTCAGGGGCAGTGTCTCCACGCACGGTGAGCCTGCTGGAAATACCGTGTCGTCCCCACCATCGACGTCACCGGAATGCCCAGCGCCCGCACCAGCAGCCGTTGTCGCCCCCACGTGGAAACGAGGACATGGCCGGCAATGAAACGCAGGGGGATAGAGCTGGGGAAGGGACCGAGGACGCGGTCACGATCTTCCTTATCCACGGCGGTCGGTATCGAACCCTGCGTTCTGCGCTCTGGCAATCCCTTGTACTCCATGTTTGTCCCTGCCACCTCTCCAAGAGTCTTCCCTTTCTCGAGAAGGAACAACATGGGGTGCACCCTGTCGTGTGACTCTTCCCTCCTCACCTTACCCCTTTCACCCCTCCTTCTTGCCCTCCCCTCCCTCCCTCGCGTTTTCCATCATGGGGTTGCCCAGCCATGGCCACGTGGCGTCAATTTTCGCGCATCCTGCCCTCCCTCCGACGGCATTGTCGCGTTGTCTGCTACGACGCCTACGGTTGCGGGGACAGCCCCAAGCCCGAGAATGTACCTCCCAGTGCGTACAGCACAGAGGCGCATTTTGAGGACTTGCTGGAGGTGTACCAGCGCTTTAAAGGAAGGAGGAACGTCCTGGTGGGGCACTCGTTTGGCTCTTCGCAGGCGATGCGGTTGGCGGCTGTCGTGGAAAGAGAGTTGCAAGGGCAGAAACGCGAGGCCCAGGACGGGGACACCCCAACTCCGCCTTCTCAAGAAGCTCAAAAGCCAGAAATCGCCTCCCTTTCACCCCATGCGAATCGTATCTACCCCTTCCCGCGAGAGGACAGAGGACGCTGCCTGCCCGCGCCCCTCCCCCTTGAACCGCTTCCCCTCCTCGACGGGCACCGCCCGCCTTCTTCCTCCTCCTTGGCCGCAAGCCTCGCCACCAGCAGCAGCAGCACCTCCCCCGCCTCGCCTTCTTCCTCCTCCTCCTCCTCTTCCTCCCTCCTGGGCCTCGTCCTCCTTGCCTCCGCCTACCACGTGCCCGACGGAGGGAGTCCCGTCTTCAACCTCCCCCTCCCCCTCCTCCGCCTCATCCAACCCCTCCTCTCTCAGGTCTTCCGGAGCAAGGCCATCGACCGACACGCCGACCCCGCCGTCTGGAAGGAGCAGGCACGGGGCAGTCAGGGTGAGGGAGGGCAAGGAGGGAGGGAGGGAGGGAGGGAGGGAGGGCAAGGAGGGGTCAATGTCCGTTCGGACAACCTCAGTCGGAGTGAGAAAGGGAAGCGAAGGGGAGGACAAGCGGAAGGAGAGGGGCGATTCTTAGAAATTCTACCAGGTTGGGGCCCAAGTCAATCCACGTCCTTCCCTCCCTCCCTCCTTCCCTCCCTCCCTCCCTCTCTCCCTCTATCCCTTTCTCCCTCCCTCCCCAGGCAACCCCATGTACGTGGTCAAGTCCTTCTATCAGCAGCTCCGGTGGGTGCCGCGCGAGATGATCGATACTCTCGACACTCCCTGTGTAGTCGCACACGGGGTCACGGACGGCATCATCCCTCTCGCCCAAGCGCAGGTGTTGGCAGCCCGCTTGCCCCGGGCGGAGTTCTACGTCCTCCGGTAGGGAGGGAGGGAGGGAGGGAGGGAGGGAGGGAGGATGGGTGGGTGAAACAGAGTCGCAGCGGGGGTTACGGGTTTGCTCCTAGGAGCCGCCGAGATGGCAGTAGAGGAGACATGATACTGCTGGGTCGACTTCCCAATCACCCCTGCCCTCCCTCCCTCCCTCCCTCCCTTCCTACCCCTCTCCCTCCCTTTCTTCGCGTGTCCCTCCCACTTTAGTGAGACAGGTCATCAGATCATGCAGGAGCGGCCCGCGGAGACGGCGGCTTTGATCACGGCCTGGGTGAAGCGATGGGAGGAGGGAGGGAGGGTTGAAGGGAGGGATGGTTGAGTTGGATGGGCAAGAGGAAGAGGCTTCAGTGGGTGAACAGCCGGCCATTTCAGTGTAGGCATGGAGACGGGAAAGGAATGAGGAGGGAAAGGGAAGGGGAGGAGAGGAAGAAACGCAGAAGCATTGAAGAGTTATCAAACCCTCCGCGGTAATCAAAAAGACGACGGCAGGAGGGAAATCCGTGTGGGAGCCAAAGGGAGAAGAGGGTGGCAATTCAGGAAAAGGAGGGAGGGAAGGTTGACGCAGCAGAGAGGAGGATAGCTGCGTTAGTCGTCCAGTACGACTTAGAAAGTACACAGGATGTTTTTTAAAAAAAAATAAATGATGGTATCTCTGCCCGCTTGAATGGCTGAACAGCCTTTTCTTGGTACACGCAAACGCTTAATTACATGACGTATGTATTGTGCTCATAAATCGATTCTTCCTCCACACAGGCATGTCGGCTGAAATTAGAAGCCGCCTCTTTTTCCCCTTCAACGCCCTTCAACCGCCTGATCTCTTTGTCAACGAGTAGAGAAACTGCTTGGACACCTTCCCTTCACGGTGCAGGCATACCATGTTCTTCTCCAACAACTTCTGGACTTCGAACCACACGGGCTGTTCATTGCCGTACTGCCTGGCTTGGGCCGCCAACATAAAAAATTTCATGTCCTTGTCCTCGCATCCTGGCACGTGGTGCGCGAAGGAGATCAGCGCGGTGCCACCGGGGCAAAGCGTGGAATGCAGGGACTGCAGAAGGTTTTCATGCTCCTGGTGCAGCCAAAGACATTCGCCTACCAGTGCCAGGTCGTACAGCCCACTGCTCCTCCCCTCCCTGCGCACCTTGCCCAAGTCGTCGCCCATGTCTCCCAAGCATGCACGCACTTGTCCGTTCCTGGTGCTCTCCTCTCCCAACAACCCTGCCGTGTCCCTCCCCCACACATGTCCCATTATGCCCACCCGCCCCGCGGTTTTCCCTGCTCCCAGCCACGCGGCATTGCGACGATCCTGCAACGTCCTCTCGATGGCTTGCAGTAATCGAGCGTCCGGATAGTCAGTAATCATCATGTAGGCGCCGCCGTGCCTCAAAGCCACCATAGAGGGTAATGCCCCCGCAGCTCCAAATTCGATGACGCGCTTGTCCCGGACAAACGCAGGATGGTTGTCGAGGTAACAAGCCAACAACAGGCTACCATTCCATATGGAAAACGCGAAAAGGCTCCCATTCGCACCATCATCCTCGGCAAGTGAAATGTGCAGGTGGAAGGATGGGGAAATTTCCACGCGATGGCTGCCATGCTTGTCCTGATCGGGTGAGGACAGTGGGCCTAATTGCTCTGCAAACCATGGTGGCAAACTAATTTCCTCCAGGCCATCCGCCGCTTCAGGCACCTGATCACTCAAAGACCGCAAGCCAGCTTCTCGGACGTCCTCCGCCATGCCTGTGCCTGTGAAAGATAGGACGTGTGGCATTCGTGTGCTGACCTCCCCACTCCTATAGGTAAGGCGTCATCTCATGCTGGGAATGTGGTTCATATCCGTCAGCAGTCGGCGGCAGCGACCCCCTATATTCACCTGTCGTGTCGGCCGCATGAAAAGAGGCCGTGTCCGCCGGGAAACGTCTCACACACTTGCAATAACACCTCAATTTCCCCGCAGGACTGTCGTTCTGGCTCGTCTGATCATGCGTAAGGCGCGGCCGGGCTGTTTTTTCCCTGCTGGCTTGCCCCTTCCCTGCCCTACGATCCTGGCGCTGGGTCTTTTTTGGGTGGCCATAGTGGAGGGCTGGCGCATTCCTTTTGTTGCACAAAGCTATAAATACTCAATATCAAGGTCACAGTATCAGCATTCTCCTCGTTTGACCGCATTTAATGGCCTAACGAGCAGGTAAGCAATTCCTTGAAGTGACGTACGCCCCTCCCGTCCTTGGACCGTATGCTTTCATTCACGCTCAAACACATCCTGTGCCTACATAATTGTATTAATTGTAGTCATGACATGCCTTCTTACTTTTCCTGTCCAACAGTTCTCGCGTCGCTACCCGGCTTTTCTCCACCCTTTTGCCGACCGTTGACCCTCCGACTGGCCCTCCGCCTCCATGGTTCATCGATGGCGTCAAATTCGAATGTACCGCCTGTGGAAAATGCTGTAAAGTCCAAGGTGATGTATGGCTATCTCCCAATGAGGTGGAGTGCGCCGCACGTTACCTAAGCCTGTCCCCAGAAAGCTTTCTCGCCACGTGGGGGGAGGAAGAGAGGCGCGGGTGGATCCTATTGAAGAGTCGGACTTTTCCCCCCGCGCAAGGGGGAGGGGAGGGTTGTGTCTTTTTGGGTGACGACTTAAAATGCTCCATATATGATGCCCGACCTTTGCAATGCCGGACGTACCCGTACTGGCCGCGCATCATGCATTCCCGGGAGACGTGGGAGGCCGAGAAAGTTGTAAGGGAGGGAGAAGAGGGTGAGGGGAGGCGTTGGGACCCGGTGGAGGGAGGTTGTGAAGGAATTGAGCATGCGGAAGCCGGGGTGGTGGATTTCAACAAGGTACGGCAGCAGTTATTGCTGCAAATTGGATACAACCGGGCTCTTCCCGGGGATTTCCTGCCATGAAACGTGTAGACTGACCTGAGCGAGACAGAATGCAGACGAAGACTGGGCGTGACTGAACGCAGGAAATCCAAAGGAGTGCATAGTTATGCAAATGATGATTATGAGAGGATGCTCTAACCAAGCTATAACGGTCTTATGTCGGGAGGAAAACAAGAAGGGACGTGTGAAGGAGGAAGGGGAGAAAAATAAAAGAAGATGTAAAAGCCACACAACCCGACCTGCCCTTTGGTTCTCTTCCTGTGATCACCCCTTCGTGCTGACATTTGACTGTATCCGCCACTTACAAATTTGCCGTCTGAACAACTTTCTTTCCACAGCATTTCCCAAGCCCTCGGCACTTGTGCTGGGACCTTTCTGCTCAGCCGGACCCCGGGACTCTGTATCATCACCTTTCTATCCACATCCCCACGTCTTGTTCACGACGATCGTACGGTTTTTGCATGAGATATTTTTTTTCTTCCTTGAAGGTTTGCATTCGGAGGTAAAATCGACACAGGCTTCTTAGAAATGTAATTACGATCCTCGGACTTCCATATTCCTTCCATGGACTTCTCTCCTTCTTCAAATATTGCCAAGAGGACGAGATATTACCTTCGTCCTCATGGTACTATCCTCATGTATACACGCACACAAACACAGACTCGTGTGACGGAGCCAGAACCGATAGGCGGCCCCTCCCGTCCGAGACAACGATCCCCGTACACGATCACTTCTCGTCACCCAAACGCCTCCCCCCTCGCGCTCCAAACGCTTTCCTCCTTGTCTTCCCTGCTACTCTCCAAGCCCTTCCGTCTTTTCCTCCCTCACGCCCTTTTCCCCGATACTTTCTCGTCTCCCACCGTGCTCAAAGGGTAAAGGACTAAGGTATAGACAAGAATGATAACAGCTCCTCCAAACTCGCGCGCAAGCTCCATCTGGTCGTCTTTCATCCTGATGTCCCCATCCTGGTTAATGACCATCCGCAGGATCTGGCGGGAGAAAGAAAGAAAAGAAGGGAGGTGAAAAGCGCAGACGCCAAGGGATCACGAGGGGCCTCGGCCTGGCCCGCAGGACGATGCAATCAACACCTGACGAGCGCCAGAGGGGAGACGGATGCCCACAGACAAGCCACGTACGTTTCCATTTTTGGCCTGGTAGTCCTTTTTGATGCCGGGGAGGTAGGTCGTTATCCAGTACAAGGAGACCAGGATGGCTGCTGCACGTGCAAGCTTGTCCACCAAAGAGAAAAGGCCGTGGCGTGTGTTGACTCCGGTCAAAGCCATCAGAGGCAAGAGCGCGGCGGTTGCCCAGTAGGTCACCCAAATTATGGGGTCAGGGTCGTTGAACTGAGCAGGGGAGGTACACGAGAAGAAAGCATTTGTAATTATCGAGAAAAGAATACATTGATTGCTTGATTTAAAGAAATCCTCGAATAATAATCAACCCTCTCTACCTGTACGAGCGTGCCAAGTATGAACATAGCGAGGAAAAGAAGAGAAATAGTGCGCTTTAGGACCTCCATTGCGAAAGAGTTACGCCAGAAATCGATTTCCACGTCTGTGTCACAACGTGTGAGTGATACGTCAAGAGAGTGTTAGGGACTAAAAATATGCGAAGAGGTCAGAGAGCGCCTCCTCATTCAGGTAGCAAGATTCTCGAGATGACAGAACGGTGATGCAGACCCTGTCCAACATGGTCCAACACGTCAGTGGCTACATCCCGGCCAACACACAGTGCACCAGAGGGATTCGCATGTGCCTGCGCTTGCACGGGAGATGTGACTCAGTAGGGCACAGAGTCATATGGAAACAAATGCCTCGTATCATATCTTTGATGGGTTATCAAGACATACACCCCCCTTCAAGTTTGCCCTTGTGAACCTGGCTCATTGGCAGGATCACAGCAAGCTTGCACCAGGATACCCGGAAGTCTCCATCGACAGCTTCGAAAGCCTTCCCTGTGTCACACAGCTTTAGATACCGCCATGCCCCCCGCACCCTCACCTCCTGCAATCTCGATTTACACGTCGTGAATTTCGTTGGGGATACTCCGTGCCTATGGGCATCACTCAGGCTCGCCCATCGCCTAACAGAGAAGGGAAGTACTCGCCCGAAGAGGGAGCAACATGCAGCCAGATTGGTTCTTTAGAAGCTTTCTATGTTGATAAAAACCAGCACGCTTTAAACCACCAGCCCCATCATTTCCTCCCTCGTCTTGTCGTATCAAATATCCACAGCTCTTATGGCCGATATCACCACCACTGCAGCCCTTCCTCCCGAAGGTGCATCGAAGAGCGCGACCGAAACGGTTCCCTCCCCTCCACAGGAGACTGAAAAGCCGGCTCCTACAGAGGAGAGCGGTCCTGATTTAAGCTGGCTGCCTCCCGGAAAAAAGCCTCTGGCTGATGGTTTGTACGACGCTATTGTCATGGGCACGGGTTTGAAAGTGAGTGTGGGGGCCGAAGTTGCAGCATGGAAGGAGGGAATGGGATAAATGATGTGTCTGTGTTCGAAGAAGAGGGTGGTTGGCCGGAGCAAGTGAGAGAAAAGCATGGCGAGAGTAGCTTTGAGACAACCAGTCCAAAGGCGCTGGACACAAATTCGGCACTAACTTCCCTGCCGTTTGGACAGGAATGCATCATCTCCGGCCTCCTCTCCGTCATGGGGTTGAAGGTTTTGCACATTGACCGCAACGCGTACTATGGGTGCGTGACTGCCGCGCTTCTTTCCTCCATCTGCTTTCTTGTCAGGATACTCGCCTTTCTAGAATCTTTGGCCCCTCGTGTGTGTGTTACCCAGTGGCCCTTTCCCTCTTTCCGGGGCCGTGTCCTCCATCGCGCCCTTACCTCTACCTCCTTCCCTCCCTTCCTCGCTCTCTCCCAGTGGGGAATGTGCTTCTCTGAACTTGACAAATTTATACGCAAAATTCCGCCCAGAAGGGGCCCGAGACCCGCCCACGGCCTTGGGTAGGAAGAGAGGAAAAGGGGACGCGGGGGAGGGAGGGAGGGAGGGAGGGAGGGAGGGAGGGAGGGAGGGAGGGCCTGCTCCTATTGCGACGCTCTGCATGTGTGAGAGGACGAGAAATACCGGCCAGTGCACGTGCTACCTCTCGAAGACGGCGCTCAGTCGCTCCCTCTTCCCCGCCCTCCCCCCCGCCCTTCCCGTTCAGGGAGCAACCGGGACTACAACGTGGACCTGGTGCCCAAGTTCATCATGGCCTGCGGCAATTTGGTGAAGATCCTCCTCCACACCAAGGTATGAATATGGTATGAAGGCAGAGAGGTGTGTCCTTCGGGTTGCTCCTTGCCTACGGGCAGCGAGGGCGAGGGAGGGAGCAACGTATGGGGGGAGAGGGGATTGACCTTGCCTACGGGCAGCGAGGGCGAGGGAGGGAGCAACGTATGGGGGGAGAGGGGATTGTCCTTGGGGTGGCTCCTAGCCTATGGGTAGCGAGGGCGAAGGGGGGGGAGGGGGAAGGAACGTGATGGTTCCCACGCTTTCTTCCCACAGGTGACGCGCTACTTGGAGTTCAAGAATGTGGATGGCAGCTACGTCTTCCGACAGGGCAAGATCTACAAGGTATATCTTTCCTCCCTCCTTCCCTCCCTCCCTCCCTCCCTTTCTCTCTTTCTTGCCCTCTGCCTTTCCTCTCTTCTTCCTGATGTCTCCGCCCTCCTCCCGAACATGAGAGTTAAGGTTTCCATTATGCATGGCGTGTCCTGACCTCCTCCCTCCCTCCCTCCCTCCCTTCCTCCCATCCCTCCTCCCTGCCTCCCTTTCTCCCTGCCTCTGCAGGTACCTGCCACCTTGGACGAAGCTCTCATGACGTCCCTGATCGGCCTCTTCGAGAAACGACGCTTTAGGAACTTTCTCTCGTACCTCGCCAAATATGATGAAAAGGACCCGAGCACTTTTGGAGGTAGGGAGGAGGAGAAGGAAGATCGGAAGAGAGGGCTGCGAACGGCGTGGGCCGTGTCTCGCCTTGATTCCGGCGGGCTCGGCAGAGTTCTCAGAGAGAGAGCCAGAAGGAGAGAGAAAGAAAGAGAGAGAGAGAGCCAGAAGGAGAGAGAAAGAGAGAGAGAGAGAGCCACACATGGTTCTACGCACACATAACCCAAGCACCCCTCCTCCCCTCCATGATGTGTCGTCGGCGCGATTGTCTCAGGCTACGACCTGTCCCGTATGACCATGCGCGGCCTCTACGACAAATATGGCCTGGACGAGGGGACACGGACCTTCACGGGTATGCCCGGGCGGAGGGAGGGAGGGAGGGAGGGAGGGAGGGAGGAAGGAAGGAGGGGAGGCAGGGAGGGAGGGAGGGAGGGAGGGAGGATTTGGGAAGGACGGCGGTCGTATTGATCGCCCGGCGGCAAGAAGTTGTCGATTGCAGCTAATTTATCCTTTCTTTCTCCTCCCCTCCCTCGGCCCCTCCTTCCTTCCTCAGGGCACGCCATGGCCTTGCACTTGGATGACAGTTACTTGGACAGACCCGCCCTCGAGACGGTGAAAGCGATCCAGCTTTATGTCTACTCGTTGGAGCGGTACGGGAAGAGCCCTTATATATACCCGATTTATGGCCTGGGAGGTAGGTAGGTAGGTATGTAGGTAGGGAGGGAGGGAGGTAGGGAGGGAGGGAGGGAGGGAGGGAGGGAGGGAGGGCGGAAAAGCGCATGTGGGGGGGCCATCCTCATGCCTTACCTTTTCCACTTCAGGCCTGCCAGAGGGCTTCTCCCGCCTATGCGCCATCAATGGAGGCACATTCATGCTAGACCACAGCGTGGACGAGATCCTGTACACGCCCGAGGTACGAGAGGGAGGGAGGCAGGGAGGGAGGGAGGGAGGGAGAGGGGAAAGCGGCCTGATGCCCTTTCATCAGAGGGGTTTGTCTTCGTGTCTGTTGTGGGTGTCATGGCATAGCATCGGCTCAGTGTCACGCACTGCGCTTGTTTAAGCCCATTCCAAATTCCCTCTCACCTCTACGCGTACCCCCTCCTTTGGATGGCCTGGGACCCCAGGGCGTGGCGGAGGGCATTCGGCACGGTGACGAGGTCGCCAAGGCCAAGTTCTTGATCGGCGACCCGTCCTATTTCCCTAAGGACAAGATCCAGGCGACAGGACGGTTCGAGGAGGGGGATGGAAGAGGGGAGGGCGGAAGTGATGACAGGAAGGGAGAAGGGAGCAGGAGGCAAGAGGACTGAGAAAATGAAGGGCGAATAAGGGACGGTGGTTTTGAACGATGAATGTTGGGCTTATGCGTCTCACCTACATGCCCACAGCGTGGTCCGCTCCATTGTCCTTATGGATCATCCTGTTGCGAGTACCAGGTGCGATGGGGGCATGAAGAAGGGAGAGATGGAGGGAGGGAGGGAGGGAGGGAGGAGGGAGGGAGGGAGGGAGGGAGGAGGGAGAGGGAAGGAAGAGAAAGCAGCCGACAAACCTGACTTGCTTTTGTTAACCTTTCCTCCCTCTGGTCTTCTTTACCCAATTTTTGTCGTCTTCAGTAACTCCGAATCGGCCCAAATCATCATTCCTGCGTCCGAGCTGAAGCGCCACCATGATGTTTACATCGCCGTCATCTCCTACGCTCACATGGTGGCCGCCCAAGGTAGGCCCAGAGGGGAGTCCGAATGAACGGAGGGAATGAGCAAGGGTTATCATATTTCATTGTATTTGCTATTTACAGGGAGGTTTATTGCGATCGCATCCACCACGGTGGAAACGGGGAACCCGTTGCAAGAGTTGGAACCGGCAATCAAGCTTTTGGGTAATTACATTGAACGCTTCGACTCGGTAAGGCGGGCGGGAAAGTCAGAAAAATGGTGGCGGAGGAATAAAGGACATGGAGATGGGGGAGTGGGATGGAATAGATATGGCAGCAGATGGAATAGAGTCTCGTCGGAGCCCTTGCACACGTATGTCATGGTCACTTTTAAAGATCTCTCTGGTCCCTGTCAGGTTGAAGACACGTATTCCCCCCTTGAGGATGGTTCCAAGGACCACTGTTTCATCTCCTCTTCGTACGATGCCACGTCGCATTTCGAGACGACGGCCGAGGATGTGCTGTCGCTCTACCGACGAATTACGGGGAAGGAGCTTGATTTGACGATTTCTGCTGACTCCACGGACGCAGACTACTGAAAGAAGCGACTAAAAAGGGTTAGGTGAAAGGAGAGGCGAAGATTTCGTGTTTGGTTGAAACGAAAAATGATGCAATCATTGGTAAAAGAAACGGGGTGAGGAGAGTGGGGCAAGACGGATGGTGGTGGTATACAAACAAAATGGCTTTGTAAGAAATGGCCAGCAAGCGCTCTTTTTGGGAATTTCGGGAGTTCTTTGGAAATTTTATATAAAGAATAAGAATCTGAAAGAAGGAGCGAGAAATTTGTTTGCGCCTGAATCCGAGTGGGGCTGCCAGTATGACTTTTTTTCGCACTGTTTTGGGAGAGGAGGTAGGTCTAACTGGCTCCCCACTTGCGAGAAGACATCGTACGCAAATCAATGCTTAGAAATAATGGGACATTCAATTATAAGTGATCAGACTTTTTATACTTTCTGTGCAAGACATAAACAACATAATTGACCGGACTTCGCACAATTCAGGGACAGGAACTAGCATCGGCCCAGATGTCGGGAAAAGCCTTTTAAAATTTCAAATCCGTTCGATTAAACGGTCGGCGTCTGCACTGGTCATTGAGGCCGTCATTGCGACCTTGCCAAAGTCTTTCATTTATACAAGATAGTTTATTGATATTGACCTCAATTATCAAATTAATCTTGTCCTTCTCACTCATTGTCACGCTTTGCTTCTTATGATACGGTGGCATCAAGCCTTAACGGTTCTGTAGGTCCTACATCCTCATCTTATTCCAAGCTTTCTTGTGCATGCTCACTTGCATACCCATACAGTCAAAAGACCGTAATGTATACCATTGTTCAAAATTTTAGTAATCTATACATAAATTTGGCAGGTGTTCCGCGCCTGGAGCCGTACCATTGCGTCGCCAATTTGGCTGGCGTCTTACCGCAATGGGCGGCCGGAAGCCTACTCGAGAGGATAGCACGTTTCAGAGCGGCGTTGCGTCCGACTCGACTCCATCCCACTACGACGTCCCTCCTTCGGCTTCGGCGGTGCAACCCTTATCCATTCAGAGCCCGGGGGGTACTTCCAGCACTTTTGAAGTTCACATAACTTCAGGACCTTTTACGACGCGTGCAGGGGAGGATGAAAGCGGCTCGTTCGCCTTTCACGATCATACATCAGGGGTCAAGGGGGGTAAAAGTAATGGTAACATAGCCAAGAGTCATACGGACGGGAAGCCGTCGAAGATTTATGGAAATCAGAATCATGGTGTGAAGCGAACAGGCGCCGTCGCGGCCACACAGGGCAGGGAAACAACACCCTTTTCACACAGAGGTGGAAGCGACCGCGCTCGCACGATTCACACTCCAGAAAGCAACTCTGATGACGAGAGCCTCACATCCAGTGGCCAACGCCGGCAAGAGCAACTAGGTTTGCTCGGGAAGAGCTCCCGGGCTGTCACTCGCTTGTGGAGGCCCTTTGGGCGTGTCCACCACATTGTGGGAGACGAGGAGGAAATGAGCCGACACCCGTCCCTCATGCACCGAGCACCGACGGCTCGTGTGACCCGCTTCTTCCTCTGGCGGAAATGGACGATCATCGTGATTATTTTGCAGATGTACGTCCAAGTAGGTGTCGACATTCGAAATTTCAGCATCTTCATGCAAGACCCTTACGAGTCTCTTTGCCCCTGCCGGGACGCTGTCAAGGCACGAGAAGCCGCAGAAGCTGAAGCCACACGGGCAAGCAGAGCAAACCTTGCCACTCGTTCTGCCTTGGGGGTGGCCACTCTGATGGCTGCCGTCCGAGGATCTCCCTTGTCCGCGGCCCGCTATGCGGCCCAGGCGCAGCAATACCATCCGGACGCAGACAGGAGGGTGGAGGTTCCATCCTGGGATGATATGCAGTCTACTCTGCAGCAACAAGGAGTAGGGGTGAATGAGAACGTAGGGCCTTCCCTGGAGGTGTGGCGGGACGTCTTGCTCCAGCCTGACGGCAGCCTCCTGTCTCCAGAGGAGGCCTACAACCAGGCTATCGCCCATGGCATGTTGCCGTCTGAAGACACCGCCCAGCGGCTCCAGGAACTGTATGCTTCCCTCCAAAAAAGCGAGAAAGAGGAAGAAAAGCAAGGAGGTCGGCGCTTGCAGGCACAAGCGCCACGGCCTGGGACCCCACCGGGGCGAGAAGACGCATCCTACCAGGTGCAAGAGGCCCCCTCCCTACCTTCTTCAAATGACTCAGGGGACACAACGGCCGGGACCGATGAATTCGGGCCCATTGGCTCTGACCAAGACCTGAACCCCAAGTGCGATATTTGCGACAGCGTGGCCACCGTGGCGCGGACGGGGATGCTCCCCGCTTGCTACAAATACCACGCCTCGCCCGGTTTCAACCAGGTCGTGGACGCGGGTGAAAACGACGCCAAAATCGGGCTGTTGGCTTTCCGGACAGTCAACTCCACCAGGCCAATTTCCCTCATTTACCAATGCAACGGGACCGACGAGGGGAAAAAAAGCACCACCTGCTTTCAAGACTCAAAGTTGTTGCTCAAACGCGACTGCACGATAGGGTTCGACGCTTCCGAGTACGTCACGGTCGAGATGAGTGCCGTCCTGGCGCGGCTCACCTATGCCCCCAGCCTGACCATGCGGTGGGCCGACTGTGATCCGGACACCCACGTCCAGACCCGGGAGAAAGTCTGCCTGTCCAATGGAAAGATGGTGGCGCTCGGCTACTGCGAAGCCGCCGGCCTGGAACCTCCAGTGATTGAGCGCGAATGCTGCTTGGGGTCGGAGGACATTTTTGACACCGTGTACAACCAAGATTACAACAATTTACTCATTTTTTTCGATGTGGTGGCCCTGGTCGTCTCCTTCTCCCGCCTGATCGCCACGCACCTCGCCCTGTATTTCATCGACTCCCACAAAATGTCCGCAATCTTCGTCGTGTGGGCATGGGCTGTACCTTTCCTGGGCGCGTTCATCAAGTACTCTTACCCCTTGAATGGCTTCGTCTCCGAATCGGGCCGGGATGGGGCGATAGAATTCATGGCCTCCCTGACCGGCTCCGAGTACGTGAACAACAAAGGCTTGACGCAGGCGATGGCTGAGGCCATGTCCCGGTCTGGAGGGTACGACCCCATCTTGCTCTACCTCATGAACCTGGTCGACGCGCTCCGGAGCTACGCTGTGTATGGACAGGCATTTGTGGTGGTAACCATTGAGTTTTATTACCGCTTCTTGTACGCCTTGATGGTGCTGGGAGAATTGGGTCCCCTGGCCATCAGTGTCCTGCCCGGCTTCCGCTCCGCAGCAGTTGTGCTCAAGACACTGCTGCCGGAATCTGCCACGTTGGGGTGGTTGGTAAGCGTCGGACCGATGGTTTATATGCCGTTCCTCGCCTGCGCGCTGATCATGTTCATCCAAGTCTTCTCGGACTACTGGTTCACGCTCTCCTCCCTCTCCTATTCCCTGAGCAATCTGGTCATGATCGTCTTTTTTTGGCGAAACTCTGGGATTTACATCGATCCGGTCTCCTTCCGGAAGCAATTGATCCGACAAGATATGATCCGAAACGTGCTACTCGCGGCTTCATTCGCCTTTGCCATGGTATTCATGGTGGAAAGTTCCCGGCGGGAAAGTCAGGGGGCCGGGAGCACGATGCGGACGATCGGTCCGGCTGGCTTTTTGAGCTTTGTCGTGCGCTGCGTCTTGAACTTTCAACTGGCGAGCGTCTTCAGTGCAGACGTGGTATTGTATCTGCTTCGCCGCCTCCAACGTCAGGCTCGGCAAGACCGCTCTAGCAACATGGAGTACGAACGTGCCTTGAAAGAATTTTGGGTCCTGGACGAGCTCAAAGATTTGGAGTTGGAAATGCGGGGCGACAGCATTGATATCAGCGCAAGCGCCAGTGCCGCCGTGGCCGAATTGGACCGACAGGGAAGACAAGACAAGCCCGGGCAGGAAAAAAAGCGACGGCCAGGACGGGAGGGTGAGAAGGTATCGTCTGGAGAGGAGGAAGAAACAGAGCCCACAACGCCTTTGAATGGGTGGGTGGCTGCTGTGGTGGAAATGGATGGAGGCGGAGAAAGAGGAGCCAAAGAGAGGGAGAAAGGGAAGGCGGAGAAGCGAAAGCCAAGCATACGACCTTCCTCGGTCCACTTTTCGTCGTCCTCGCCAAACGGACTTGGGACCTATAGCGACTGCAGCAGTCCTGAGAGCCCAGAAAAATTAGAGACAGGCACTACACCGCTGCGAGGAAAACGCGCGTAGTCAAGGGGGTCGAAAGCCATCAAAGAGTAGAGGTCCCAAAAAAATATAGGTCTTTATGCTGTTCGAGTCACCCTAAAATTTAATTTCTTTTGTGCAGCGTTTTATGGGCTTGGACAGCCACGCCAAACGCCCTTTTAAAATTTTATCGTCGCTTACGACAAATGATTGCGGCATTGTATTAAACACAGCTGCCGGATTTCGTAGGATGTCCGTGACCCATTTACGGACCAAGTCCAAAGGCCGTGATGGTCCCCGATCAGTCTTTTCCCCTCCACAACCGCCCAGCGTCGTTTACGCTCAATCCTTTTCCCCCCTGGTTACCCTCGCAAAGTGCTCAGATCCACCAAGTGCCGCATCGTTGGACGTCCATGGGGACAGTTCCAGGGCTGCTCGATCTCCGCGAGGTTCGCAACCACTTTTTGCATCTGGTCATGATCGTCAAGGGAAATGGATCAAGAGAAAGGAAAGGAAGGAAGTGGTGTCGTGGAGGAAACAACATGAGGCCATGCGTGTTTTTCAGGCCCAAAAAGACGGCGGGTATGGTCCCTCATGGGGGAGGGAGAAAGAGCAGTGAGATAACGGAACACAGAACAACGCGAACGAAGGGCCGAGGCTCGAATTATTCGCAGTGGTAGACAGGCAACGTCTCACCTCCCCTCTCCGAGAAGATACAGACCACGCTAACCCTTTCTCTCCTCCACCGGGACGTCAACTACGACCACCAAGTCCTTCCCCCCCCCCCCCCCTCCCTTTTCTGCGCCTTCACAACAGGTGTCCTGCCCACGCTCCCCTCCTTACCTGTGACCGCGTCAAGGCCTTTCCGATCATGATCGACATCCGGCAAGCCCGGGAGGCGAACATGGCGCGAATCTTGGGCAGCCGAACCGAGGGGGCGGGCCCTTCCGCCCCCTCCTCCACCCCGCCACAGAAGGACGAGTCGCCCAAAAGGGACGCGAGCTCGTGGATATCCTGCAACCCAAACTGAATGCCTTTCGAGTAGGGGAGGGAAAGGAGTTTGATCCGTTCCATGGGGCCCGCCTCCGGGTCCACACGGAAAGAGAAACCGTTGGCTTTGAAGGTCGGGAGGTGCTCGAGGATGACCACTTCCTCCAACGCGCTCAGTTCCAGGGGCTTGGGAGCGATCAGGCGCTGTTCGTGCAGGGTGGTGGTGCTCTAAGAGCATGGGAAGGAGAGAAAAGGAAAGGGGGAGGTCGGTGAGCCTCCTGCCACGCGTCATGTCCCTCCCTCCCGGTTCCCCTCCCGCCGTACCTGGAGCGTCTCGAAGTTGTACTTCTCGTCGCAGGCGTGCTGGTCGAGGATGAAGACGTCGGCACCGATGCGCGCGATAATAAAGCCTAAATTGAACTGCTCGCAATGCCGTGAAAAGGAAAAAAAGTAGAAACATCCCATCACTTCTCCTGAATTTCGGATTGCTACAGGTCAAGGAGAAACTCATGGTGCCAGGACCAGCCATCCCTCCTTCCCTCCCTCCCTCCTCCTCCCTCCCTCCCTCCCTACCTGTCCCAGAACCACCAGCCGTTTCAAATGCGATTTGGTCAGCACCCGGGAGAAGACTCGGGCAGCAGCCTCCGTGTCCCTCCCCGCAATGGAAACACTCTCCTTCTCCCCGCTAGCCCTCCCTCCCTCCCTTCCCTCCTGCCCTCCTTCCTTGCCCATCCCCCTCGTCACCCCAGACAAGACCGAGGTCACCCTCCCCTCCTTCCCCCCTTGCTTTCCTCCCTGTTGGGCACGTGCTAAAGCTTTCTCCACATCGAAGACGAAGGATCGCTCCCTCTCCTCTCGGCCGTCGACCACCCTCCCGCCCTCCTTCCCGCCCTCCCTCCCGCCCTCCTTCCCGCACCCCTTCCTCCACCCCAACCCTCTCGGCGACGAGCACTCAGTCTCCCCTGTCTCTTCCCCCCCTCCCGTCCCTTTGGCTGCCGCTGGTGCCTCTTCCCCCTCCCACCCCCCCTCCTCGACCACCCCCATCACCCTCTGGCGCTCCCTCCACCCCGAACGCGCCGCGTCCGCGCCCGCACCCTCCTCTCTCCTCCCCTCTCCTTCCCTCCTGTCTTCCGCCCCTTCCTCCCCTCGTCGAGGACGTTTCGGCGACGGGCCCTGAGACGACACCGCGCTCTGCTCGGAGGGGAGGATGCTTTCCCCCCCTGAACCTCCACATTCCTCCGCTTCCATCGCCGCCTCGAATCCCCCCTCCTCCTCCCCTTCCTCCTCCTCGCCATGCCTCCTCTGCGCGAACGACCCGGGAGAAGCCCCGACTGGGAGGGAGGGTGGGGAGGAGGGCGGGGAGGAGGATGGAGGGGAGGAAGGGGGGGAGGAGAGAACGAAGGAGGAGGGAGGCGGGGGGAGGGGACCAGGCCCTTTATGTCCACATGGTTGCTTGCGAGGAAGCGGGCAATCAGGCCGCTGGAGCCTCCTCCTCCCTCCCTGACCGGCCGCTTCCTTCCCACCCCTTCCTCTCCTCCTCCCCTTCCTCCTCCCCCTCCTCCCCCTCCTCCTCCCCCTCCTCCCCTTCTCGACGACGTCCGGCCGTTGATTGAGTGACGACTGTTACGGTGGCTGAAGGCGTCTATCCCACTGCTCCTTCCACGCGAGACACGTGCCTACGACGGGGGACGTCACCTCCTCCTCCCTCCCCTCCCCCTCCCTCCTCCTCCTCCTCCTCCCCCTCCTCCTCCTCCTCCTCCCCCTCCTTTTCCTCCCCCTCCTCCCCCTCCTCCGCCCTCCGGCTCTTCTCATCCCTCTGACCACCACCTGGCGTTTCCCCTTCCGCCTTCTCAACCCCTCTTTCCATTCTCCCTCCCTCCTCCTCTCTCTCCTTCCTCGTATCCCCCTGTCCGCTTACCAATGCGGCCGAGCCAGACACCGAGACATCATCATCTGCTTCCTCCCTTCTCCCTCCCCCCTTTCTCCCTCCCTCCCTCCCTCCCTCCCCTCCGCCCCTTGATCGTTGGCCCTCTGCCTCCTGCCTTCCACTTCCCTGCTCCTCCTCCTCAGCACTGCTCTCGGGGCGCACAACGGGCGGTGTGAGGAGGCGGGAAGACGCCAGGGCATTGGCTACCTTCGAGCCCTGCCCTCCCGCCACCTGGTAGCACGACCAAAAGGGAGAAAGAAAGAAGCCGTGAAGGCGGAGGAGGATGAAGAGGAGGGTCGAGGCTCCAAGGCCGTTCGGTCCACACAGCCACCGGCGAGAGACCACAGCCTCCTCCTTACACACCCTATAACCCGACTCGGGCCGCCCTCCCCTCGCATTCCCTCCCAAGACTTCGGGGGCCCCTCCAGGTTCATCACTCTTCTGCTTTGCTCTCCAGCTCCCCTTCATGTCGCTTGAGCTCTGGAAGGCAGCATTTCCCCTCCCTCCCTCCCTCCCTTCTTCCCTCCCTCCTTACCTGAAAGGCCCTCTCTTGGTCGTGCACCCCCCACAAGGCCTGCAGGGTCGCCTTCAGCCCCTTCAATAATCCGGCTTCCTCCGTGAGGAAAGACTCCCGCTTGTCCGGCGTCACGTTCACGTCGAACGTGCCTGGGGGAGGGAGGGAGGGAGGGGGGGAGGGAGCGTGCCTACCAGGTGGTGCTCGAATGTCGAGAATGACCGCAGGCTTGTGTTTCATCTCATACTGACGCCAGACCTACAGCATGAGAATGATAAGCGACCCGTCTCTCTGGCCTTTTTTCNCCCTCCCTCCCTCCCTCCCTCCCTCCCTCCCTCCCTCTTTCCCCACCTCATTGACCACCCGGGTCACGCGCGGGAGGTCCACTGGGCGGGAGTTAAGGTAAAAGAACTGGCGATCGTTGTCGTGCCGACCCACGCCCTCTCCTGCCTGATTGATGGGGAGGGAGGGAGGAAGAAAGAGAGGGAGGGCGGGAGGGAGGGAGGGAGGGAGGGAGGGAGGGAGGAAGGGAGGGAGGATGAGCGAGTCGACGGGTCAAACTAGGCCACAGGCAGCGGTTGGGGCAGGCAGGGTCTCCGTGGGCGAGAAAAGAAGAACAAGGAATGGAAAGATGGGAAGCTCTTTCCTCCTTGTCAGAGCACTCCCTGCCTTCACCTCCAGAGTTCACATCCGAGTCAGCCGAATGGAGCCAGGCAGCGAAGGCAAAGAGAAGGAAGACATACCTTGGAGAGAAGCCCCTCCACCGTCGTCTGCGCGCGCAGCGGTCCTGCCCCTCCTTCCTCCTTCCCTCCCTCGCCCCTTCCCTCTCCTTGAAGCTCCAGGTGGAAAGGCAGGAGGGTGGCGGCAAATTTGGCGCCAAAGACAGCGACGACGTTGTCACGGAGGGAAGGCGTGCCTTGCGTGGAGAAGAGCGCTTGTCTGGGAAGGCGGGAAGGAGGGAGGGAGGGAAGGAGGGGAGAAGGGAAGAAGGGAAGGAGGGAAGGAGGAAGGGAGGGAAGGAGAGAGGGAGGGGCACGGGCCTGGAATTGTTAGCAAATCGTGCGAAAAGGGCCTGACGCGAACACGTAGGAGCACCAAGCCGCGCAAAAATAGGAGGGAGGGGGGGAGGAAGGGAGGGAGGCAGGGAGGGAAGGAGGGAAGGAAAAGGAGGGTGAAAGGAGCGGCTGTCACCTGATGCCTTTCGCGCCCTTGGTGTTGGAGCACGTGATCCGCACGTTCGTCGCGACCAGAGCGTAGGCTTGAAGATTCCTTAAGAGTTTGGCGGACTGCTTGGGGACCGTCCTAAGGGAGGGAGGGGAGGGAGACAGAGGGGGTAGAGGGAGAGGAAGAAGACGGTGAGGAGGCAACTCGCGTATCCCGCGTCGCCCGCCCTCTCTCCCTTCTGTCGTCTCCCTCCCACACCGTTTGAACTCCGCCCTCCGCACGGGCAGGGGTTCGAAGAGTCTGGCCACGCAGACAGTGGTCCCTCGCTGGCGGGCGGCTGGGGTCTGGGAAAGGATTTTGCCGCTCCTGGACCAACAAAAGAGAATGGAAGGGCTAGGTCAGGGTGAGGCGCCTTTGCCCGTTGAAAGGAAGCTGGGGCACCTGCCTCTCTCTACCCCTCCCTTCCATCCCTCCCTGCGCGCGCAGTCTCCCTTCCGCGTCGGCTTTGTGGCCCTCTCCCCTCTTCCCACCCATCCCTCTCTCTCTTCACCACCCTTTTCTCCTTCCCTCTCCATCCTTCTCTCTCCACCACCCTCCCTAGCCCACGCACCGGTCATAGACGATCTTGGCGCCAATGGCCTCATTCTCCCCTCGTGTGCTCACTTCGAAGGCCCCCGCAATCTCGCACAGAGAGGACAGGGCCTCCCCCCGAAACCCGAACGAAGCGACTGATTCTAGGTCGGCAAAAGTGGAGAGTTTGCTCGTGTGATACTTGAGGGTCAGGGCCTTAAAAGAGGGAGGAAGGGAGGAAGCGAGGAGGAGGTGAGGGTGGAAGGGAGGGAGTAGCGGAGACTCAGAACAGACATATGACTCATATATTCAGATAGCACGAGGGTCACAAGCAAGACACGATGTATTTCACAAGCAGGCTCGTGTACCCTGAAACATGTGCATTATCACAAAGCTGGCAATAGGGAAAGGCAAAGAGGGTGTATCCCCCTTTCACGCCCTGTCCTCTCCTCTGCTCAGTTTCTTGTCACGCACCTGAAAATTCTGCGGCGCAACACCACTTCCATTGTCTGAGACCTCAATTGATTCCACGCCCCAATTTTTCAATTTAACCTCGACCTGCCGCCCAAGGTAAAACGGGGTGGTCAGTGACAGAAAGGGACCTGATCCACGCAACAGTACTCAACACGTTCTTACCTGCGTGGCCCCGGCATCCAAAGAGTTCTCCACTAGCTCCTTTACAGCAGTGGCTAGGTCAATGACCACCTTTGGTAGGAAAACAATTCGGAAATGAAGAATGGAATGCGTCGAAGTGCCTCAGTCTCAGTTTGCGTCTTTTACCTGTCCTGAACAAATTCGCGCAACCGAAGATCGATCGATCGCCTTGATTTCAGGCGCTGCACGCTGTTGCACGTGCTGATTTGTGGGAGGCTCTTGCTTTTCATCCTCCTCCATCCTGTCTGGTCTGTCCCCTTCCTCTTTTTCCACACAGGCCCTTGGGGTATTTCGCGCGAATAGCGACGGGACGACGATGTCTTCGTCCACATCGGCGGCAAAGGAATCCATTTCTCCCTGGTACCTGACACTTCGAATGTAAGGCAACATTAGTGGGGAGTCTTCCTGAGTACTTTGTGACTCGTGGAGGTGTTCCTAGACGTGGTTCCGAAACTCCGACGGCGAAAGCGAGGACAATGTTCGCCGTTCGGGGGTAACCCTGGAAACTAAATAAGCTCGCAGCAAGAAAGTAAAAAGTAAAATCATACTCCGCACCCTGGACTAAATTCTTTCCCAATGGCGGGCGTGTAGTGAGAGCTTTTAAAAAAAATAATTGTGATGAGATCTCGTGGATGAAAGGGGTGCAGTGTTTAAGCGGCTTCGATTTCTCGCTTAGATGGAGGATTTATGCCGGAATTGCACCAGCTGAGTATCGCATCGTTGAAAAATGCAATCAAGTCAGAAACTGTGTTCAAAATAGATGAGGACTTTGACTTTTATTGGTGCCGTGACTTTCTAATGCTAGATCTATGTCAAGTATATTCCGGATACCTGCAGGTACTTCTGGATTACCTCATTCTCTCATATTTTAAGTGACGGCGCTCACAAGCTGTCAGCGAGGGAAGCAACGCGCATTTTTAATTTTAAAGAGACGTAAGGAAAAATTATTATCATTTTGATTATGACCAGACAAATAAACCAACGACAATTAATTGTGTGTCAATTTCACGTATTTAAATCGTATCCATACGCTCTCGCTCCCCTTAACACACGCGCATATCCCTTTTGATCCACCTTATTCTTCCATTTCAAGTGTTATTAGCGCGTCCTACACATACATACTCATATGTACGCTTTATTTATACTTTAGACTTCGTCAGTGTCATCCATGTCGCCCATCGACAGATTTTATCGTTTTACGGGAAACTAATAACACTCTTTTCATCTAGTTTAAAATAAAAAATGCATTCGATGCCCCGACTTAATCCATGGGCACAAAAGGCACGTGACATAGGAAAGATGAGCACCCTCGCCAGCTCAACAAGCTCCTGTGGAGACCTTTACTCGGTCCCCTCCAACATGCATCATTCTTAGACTCACTGTTTCCTACGCAGTAAACTTCAGCATTACCTCCTCTCCGCTCCTTCAACTAAGCACAAGCAACATGATCTTGTTTTTCAATAAATGCATATTCCAAGGATCTTTCAATGAGCCGCTCCTCCTTTCCCTCGCTTTCGCTGTCCTCTTCTCTCGAGATCAAATACCTACCAAAATGCTCCTAGTACGCTTCTCCTCCTTACTCTCTTGTCTAGCATGTCATCTGATTACAAATTTATTGGTTGCATCAAAAGCCATTCCATCCGATGAGGTCACCTCTAAGTAGTACTCTCTCCCCTTTACGAGCTGTTTTGCCCCTAGACTATCTCGTGGTCTCCACGACCACACCTGCTGCCGCGTGAGCATGTGTGGCTGGGACGGCAGTATCGCAAGCAAGACATCTTCCCCCTTCTCTGGCACCGCCCGCACCGTCAGCGTCGCCATTTGGAATGTTCCCGGAAAATTTGAGAGGACCAGGGAATAAGTTTCATCAATTTCCACTGCGTCCACGCGGGGAGGGAGCTCACGTAAGAAGGCGTAGGGGTCCGTGCTGTCAGGTATTAACAAAGTGAGCGCTGCAGAGGCCTCCCGTGAAAGCAGTGCTTTCACCTGCTCATCGTCTTCTTCCACTTCTGCTTCTTCCATTTCGAAACGCAAACCGTCGGCAGAAAGGACACGGTGGAAGGCACTGGTGCTTGCCGTCGTGCGACGCGTCACAGGCGCCGACGCCAGCCTCGTGACTGCCGTCGCCCCCGAACCTGCCAAGGTCGTGGATGGGACATAGAGGCTAGTGGTGCGATATACGACGAGTTCGCACACACTGGGAGAGGCAGGCATTCCCCCGTCGTTTCCCCCGTCAGTCGCATTCGCCGCCACAGCCGCCGTGTGCTCCACCTCCTTTTGCAATGCCAGAGTCAGAGCTTTGGTGCCCGTGGATGTCTTCAACTTCCGAGAAATCTCATCCGTAACATTCTTCCAGTCGCTGACTAAGTAGGCCTTGAAGCTTTCCTTCCTTCCACATGCCTCTTGATTCGCCACCTCGGCGGGATCGATGCTTCCGTAATCAAAGGTCGCGTCGCTCTCTTCCATTTCCGCGTCGCCCTCCAAACGGAGGTAGGGGTCCACATTCTTGCTGCTTTCCCAGGACGGCTCCACCCGCAGGTGCCACCGCTCCGATAAGCCCAAATTGACAATCGCTTCACGCAAGGCTGCGGCCACCTCTATTTTGTTTACGCCAGCGACAGCAGTTGAAGCGCCCGAGGAAGACAGAGGTGGTGCTGCACATGGAGTAAACGTCGTCCGGATCTCGAGCAATTGCACAGTGGAGTTCGCGGACTTTTCCTCCCGACTCGTCACCCACATGCCCGACCCCGGCTGTTCTTCGCCTGCCTGTCCTGCACCCTTTTCGCCTCCTTGGCCTCCGGGCGGCAAGGCCAGCGCGGAGGCGTCGGAAGTCTCGCATTTATTCTGCATGCCACAGGCGGAGAGGGCCCCGGGGCCGTCCACATTGTCGAAGGTGTTCCCAGGCGTCACGTCGCAGACCCCGCACATGTCCATAGGGGAAGCCACGTAGATCTTGTCCGTTTTGGTCTCCTCTACTTTCAGCCCGGGCATCTCTGCGAACGCGTAAAAAGCGTTGTGAGTGATGTTGCCGAGGTCCACGTCCCCGCTGTAATTTGTCTTGGGTCCGGTCACGGAGGCCACCGCATTTTCCTCGACACGTCCCTGAGAGGCGTTCGGACTCGTGTCAGGTACACCCTTTGCAACAGTCGCCTCCGGTCCGTCGATTTGGTTCCCATGCCCCTCCACCCTGCCATGGCCGTCTTCCCCAGTCGTGTCCTCTGCAATGCTTTCCTCGTCCTCGACCGGCAAATACTTGTTCAGGATGTCCGTTACTGTCGGCTTGACGTCAAAGCTGGTCTCACTGCCCAAGCGTCCCGTGCTGAGAAATCGCGGCATCGTGGGGTGCATCGGTCGCACTTCGACGTCCTCCCCCCGTGTCGCCAGTGGCGCGGGCTTTCCATGTCCCGATGTCTTTGCCTGGTCGAAGCCTGCCTTGTTTTCTCCTGACGCCTCCAAACGTCGGCCGACGAAATCGTCGGGGTTGGGGCCCACGTCCGTGAACCTCCAGGAGATTTTCCGGGCCACGAAGATGTTCCGGGACCAGTCCGTTTGCCCATGCTTGTTGACGGTCAAGACGTTGAAAAGGACGGTGGAATTCCCCAATTGAGTGGAGAGGAAAACGTTGTTTCCCGCCACATAAATTGCCACGAGACCCCGGGAACGGAACGCCACTGGAGTAGCAGGTGTAATATACAGATTCAAGACTAGGCTGGCCCCGCCCAGCCCGATGAAAAGGTCGGCGCCTTGACCCGCCGCAAACGATATTGCACTTGTCGATGTATATACCTGGTTGATACGGGACATATAGCCGCCAAAGACTGCCATGTCCCCCCCCGCGAAGCTATTCGCTCCGATACCCGTGTTGAAGAATCCCACGGCATTCACGATCGTCGCGGAGCCTGCCCCTAGATACAAATAACTTCCCGTGCCAAAAAAGGTAAGAAGGGCGGTTGACCGCGCAAGAATGACATCCGAGAAGACAGTAACGCCCGCCCCGATGTAGTTTGTAATTCCACAGCCAGTCACGTAACCCAGCGCCGACATGGTGGACTGAATGACCCCCGTGCGGATGCTGACCCCTGCGCCTACAGCCATCTGAAAGCCCAAGCCCGTGCCAATGCCCATGATCCCATTCGCGGCGTAGATGAATCCCGTCATGAGTGCCACACCACTCCCCGTAAAGATACCGATCCCTCCTCCAAAGTACGCAGCGAAGCCGATCGTGGTGGTGACGATGCAGCCCGTCAAAATGGTCGCGCCCCCCCCCAAGAAGAAGAGGTACCCTAGACCCATGGTACAGACAAAAGTTCCCGCGTAGTTGAAAAGACATCCGGTGATGACTACGGTGCCTCCCAAATTAGCCACATACCCACCCGCGCCGAGAGAATTAGAAAAGATCGCCATATTCACAAAGATGCTGCCCGTGAGGTACATGTTTCCTCCCAGGACCAGAAATTCGCCCCCTATAAATTGAATCTCCCGAAAGGCGATCCCAATCCGGGGCCTGAATACGTGGCAATCCGTGACCCGCAGCGTGCCCGACTCGGCCACAATGCCACCCCCAAAGACTTGCACGTTTGTCTGGGGGGGCGTGATCCCCAAAAAAAGCGCGGCGTTCCTCCAGTTGGCACTAAACCGACAGCCTGTGAAGAGGGCGACTCCCCCCCGTCGAATATAGCATGTGGGGCCGCGGAGGCGGTAGAGGACCAGGGGGACGACCTCCACGAATTTTCCCTTCACGATTTCCACAAAACGCACGTCCAAGAACCCGCCTGCCTCAACCAGGAAGGCCCGGGTCGTGTTGTGGGCGTCGATGATCGGCAACCCCAACGGCCGACCCACGAGGGTGACCCGGCGGCGGATGACAAGCTGCTCCGTGATCGAGTAGTTCGTAGCGGGCACCAAGGTCAAGCGTGGACAGGTCGTGTGGTCGATCATGTACCGGAGCTCTTCCGCGTTTTTGGGAGTGCACCCTTCCACGGCCACGTACCCCATACTAGCCTGGGCCGCGGCCTGAATCTTGCCCACGGCCTGTCCCAGAGCACTGGTGGCCAGGGAATTGGAGAGAGCCTGCGCTTGCTCTTGCGCTTGGTCTTGGCCGGCCGTCAAGGCGGAGACTACGTTGTTGACCAAGGTTGAGTTTCTCAATAGGTTTCCCAGCGCGGTCGTCCCCGTCGTGGCGCCAGGCGAAGTGGCTTGTTTTGACTCGGCCGGAGGAAAGAGTGAAGCTGGAGTGACCGCTGGGTTTCCTTTAATGTTATCGCTACTGCTGCCATTGTTTAGGATCTTGTTCAGGAGGGGCAGTTCGTCCGGGGATACTACAGTGGGAGTTGTCGCTGTCTGTGTAGGGTCCTGGCACCGGAAAAAAGTGGAAGATGACGTCAAGCCTTTAACCCAGAAATGGCCTTTCAAAGGAAATTTGAGAGAGGTAAGTTTGTGGCGCGCGAGTGCCCAGGAATCATTGCGAGCACTCCATTGAGAGCTTGAATTTGTGAGAAAATTGCCAGGCGTGAGTAAGGGGGATAGGAGAGTTCCAGGTTATCCGCGAGTAAGTACGGTACGAGTACAAATTTGAGCGCGGATAAGGCGAGTACATTGAGTGTGTGAGTTTTCGAGTGTTAATGAAGGTCTTTATCGAGATGACAGTAGACAACCACATGCCTGGGAGCAGTGAATACTTAGGTATTCGAAGTAAACAACACGATTTAAATAGGCATGCTCAATCCCACACTACCTTCCCCATACTTATGACACACACGTGCCATAATTTTATTTTGTGGGGATGGTTGTCGAATCGGAGACCTTTTCATTCACGACATCGGCTGATATGATCCGTTTGAACGACCCTCCATGCCCACAAGTTGCTGCTTACCTTCCTGTCGCCTCGTCCCACCAGGAGTCCTATTATAAGGACTATAACACCCAAAAAGAGTGCGCTTGCCCCGATGATGTGCGCTCGTTTCATCTTGAGTTCCTTCCGCGACCCAATATGGAGTAGGGTTTTCCGATTGAACCGGCCTCGCTGCTTCTGCTTCAGTCTCCCGCTGGCGAAAGCTCGTCCCTATCCTCCTAGAACAAATCAAAGCAGTTCATTCGTGTGATATCTCTCTTTATCAGTAATAATGCAGTGTGTTGAGGTGTTCAACTTTGCGCAAGGGGTGGAATTGGGTAGAAGAGCAACGACCGGAAAACCAATCATGAAAGCAGGCGGTCCCGTCTTACTAGTTTTGCCCCCACCACTTTCTTAGTACGATGGAAATGCTTCACCCTCCCAGCGTGCCTCTTGTCCTAATCCAGGACATTGGTTCCCAAAAAGACACTTGTGGAAGCGCTTGGAATCTCCTTGCAGGCCAGGTTGCTTCTATTATATTTTTAGTATGGGTAAGCTCTTTGCGCCGATGCTCGGAGAGGAATGGGCGGAGGCGAAAGAACGCGTCCGCTGCCGATCGGCGCACTTAAAAATCGAGCGGGAAACAAAACAAGCAGGGTAAACCCAGTAAAACACGGCGTGAAAAGTGCTCAAATACACATTATGTTATTCTTGGTTATTTGTCCAGTGTTACATGTGACCATGGAAGAGTAGTAATTGTCGTTGATTTCACCCACAAGGACACCTGTCTGATGTTGGTCTAGACAACTTTCCGAGCACGGTGCTTTCTTAGCCGTGCGGAAAAAGTCACTCACATTGCTGGGCAGAGCGTCGAAAGTATGCCAAAGATTTGGACATAATAAAAACATTCGAAGCATGGGGTCAGGGTTAATTAGAGTGCATCGCATCACTTCGGGCTTTAAGTCTGGTTCAGGAAGATGAGCAAGACTCCTGAAGCGAGAACGTTCATGTCGCGTGCCTCCGGCACTCTAACAGCGGATTTGCCAAGTCCACCGACGCGCTTGATTGCAAATGTCTCTAGCATCACATCGCGCACCGGAACTGGTGTGTGCTGTCACCAATTTGGAGCTCCACAGAGAAATGGCACAGGATAACTTGTTGCCATGCCCGGGCATTTTTGAGGAGTAAATTTAAACGTCCCGAGGATTTGATTCCCCCTTATGTACCAGTAGCGCTGGGTCAATGGGCCAATTTCTACATACCTTCCGCCAGAATTTGTTACCTCACGTGAAAATTATGTAATTAAGCGTCCCTTGGACACTTGTTATGAGTTTTTGGCTGGCTTTCAAGAACCGTTGAGACCGGTATGCATCGAAATTTCTCAAAATGCACGAGCGCATCTTGAGAAAAATTAGCATCATCGAGAGACAAGTAGGGATATCCAAAAAATGCACTTGCACTTGAAAATTAAGTCGCGTGTAACATACATACGAGCGCCTCGTGGTAGAAAGAGACATGATGTCCTGTATTTTATTTCAATGGGCGCGGCTTCGCACCTTTTTCATGTCATACTCGGCTCGGCGAGTCAGAGTCCAACCTCAGAATTTTCAAGCATGACCCGTCAATCAAGCCCGTCGGTGGAGCTACCTCGCATACATTCCCTGCAATTTTCCCACAATGGCCATCCACGAAAACCGCTCGTACGATGCTCCCAGCGGACTTCAACCCGTCTCCTAAATCCGGTCATCCTCTGCGAGGGGAAGGTATCCGCCACCAAGACCGTCTTCCCCCTCCACTGCCCTCCTTCTCGCCCTCCCTCCGTTCTGTTTTGCCCTGTGCCACGCGTGCACGAGGAGTCCCAGGCTCAAGACAAGGCCCATCACAATACCCACAAGACCGAGGGCCTCGATACTGTTTCCGTCCACACCCCTTGCCTTACTCTCACGCACGCGGGCAGCGGACGCGGGCCGGGCGGAGGCCGACGAGGCTACAGCGGAAGGAGGAGAATGCAGACGGGAAGTGGGGGCTGCGGGTGTCAGGTAGATGAGACCACCGATTGACCCCATGGCCAAGACACCGGGGGCCACGGCCTCCACGCCCGCGTAATACTGGGAGAGGGATGAAGGGGGGAAAGAAAAGGAAGGGAGGGATCGACAGACTGCTGAGTGCTTCAACGAGATAATGCTGGCTGTGTGGGCCCTTCTGGCTCGCCGTTCCTCCAGCCCTCACCGGGTTCCCAAAGAAATTCGCCACTCGGTCCTTCCCTTCGGAGTAGTAAGGGAAGTGAAAGCGCTCCTCTCCGGTCTCGGTGTCCAAGGCAAGCAACGTCCAGCGACTGCTGTTCCTGAGCATGCCCACACAGTAGGTGCTGGAGGGGCTAAGAAGGGAACACGGGGGAGACGGTTAGACGGCGGCTGCGAGCTGCCAAGGAGCACGGTCCAAAGGGCGGAGGTCGACGAGAAGGCAAGAGGAAGATCAAAAGAGGTGAAAGACAATGAATCTACCTGCCGTCGGAGGGTCCGCTGATGAGGGGGATGGAAGTGCCGCAGCTCACGTCGTCCCGCGCCCAAAGCTGCTTCAGCGCTTGTTGCTGGCAGAGGAGGGGAGGGAGGGACGGAGGACGGAATTAGGCACCTCCTTCGACCATGCGAGGGTCCACAAAGGGTAAGGAAAGGAGTTCACCGGACCCCTACCCGAAGTGAAAGGCGCAACATTTGCCCCGCAGGTCGCGGACAGTGCCCTGAGAGCCTCTTCCTCCCTCTCTCCCTCCCTTACCTCCTCATCCAGTGTGTACATGGCTGCCCCATAGGCCAAACAACCAAAGACCGCTGGACAGACCTTGCTGATAAAGGTAGGTTGCAGCATCTGCCGAGGCACAAGAAAGGGAAGGGTGAGGAGGGAAGCAGGAAAGTACGGTGGAGGGTAAAGATAGGAAGTTAAAAGGGAAAAGAAGAAGAGAAAGGGAGAAGGGGACGTAAAATACCATCGGGGGAGGAAATTTCCTTCCTCCCTCCCTCCCTCCCTCCCTCCCTCCCTCCCTCCCTCCCTCCCATCGTACGTTACAGAACGCGGCCAGCTCCTCCTTCCCCTTGACGCCTGGGGCGTCCGTGCAGTGGGTGTCGGCGTCCAAGCCGTCCGTGCCCACATAATTGTTCACCACGAAGGCCTTACACCTGCGACGGGAAGAAGGGGGGAGGGAGGGAGGGAGGGGTGAGGCAAGGGTGCCTGGCCTCGTTATCTTCGCCGTCTCTCTGGCGGTCCTAGTCATGGGCAGGAGATCTCTTGACACCCGCTTGACCCTAACCTTCGCCCCCCTCCCTCCCTTCCTACCCGCGCACGGCCACCGACTGCTCGGAAGTGAGCCGGGAGGCGTCGACTTTCGCGCCAAAATCGACGGGCGTGCGTGCTATCTCCTCACCTTCAGAGACGGAGGGAGGGGAAGGAGAAAACTGTCTCAGAATAATTGCAGTCGGGGAACCCCTACAGGAAGATAGGGAGATAAAATCTCAACCTTCCTTCTTTCCCCTCTCTCCCTCCCGCCCGCCCTCCCACCCTCCCTCCCCACCTGTCTTCGCATCCAGGTAGATCAGGTTCATTCTCAACTCTCCGTCGGTGATCACCACCATATCTCGGCCTTGGCAGGAGGTCAAGGAG
The DNA here is from genome assembly GCA_004565275.1 of Nannochloropsis salina CCMP1776. NCBI lineage: Eukaryota > Eustigmatophyceae > Eustigmatales > Monodopsidaceae > Microchloropsis > Microchloropsis salina. Next base: position 54,318 of record SDOX01000036.1, read on the forward strand.
GGCGTTGAGCCCGAGCCCGGGCCCAGACGGGACGTGTACCACTGAGGGAGGGAAGGAGGGAGGGAGGGAGGGGAAGGCGAAAGGGGGGAAGGAAGGAGGGAGGGAAGGAGGAAGAAGACCGCAATGAGGAAGAGGAAGACGCAGCGGTCTCATTCTGGCTCCTGAGTCATGCCCGCGTCGTGCTTCCTCGCCCTCCTTCCTTGTCCCTCCCCCCCCTTACATGGAGTCCGCCTCGCCCGTAGGTAGTGGCCCACCGAAACTTCAAGGACGCGGAGGACGTGTCCATATCCAGGCGTACTATCTCCTCCTGTGTGACGATGTAGACTCCCTGGGAACAAGGGAGGGAGGGAGGGAGGGAGGGAAGGAGGGAGAGAGGGAGGAAGGGAGGGAGGGAGGGCCATCGGAACGGGAAGAAGCTGTGCTGGCGAGTCTTTAAAATGTGGGCCAATGTCCAAACCCCATCATACTCTTCCTTCTAACCAAGCATTGCAAGTCGATCAGAAGAATTATATATGCGTGCCTGCAATGAGGCTCCTTCTTGGCGTCAGTCACAGAACAATCAACGCGTAGGTACCCAGATCAGCTCAGAGCAAGCCGCTGGGTGCGAACTTCCCAATCCACGCTTACTGGCGCGAAAAAAAGAGGCAAAAGAAAAAAAAGGAGTCCTCACCTGCCCATGCACGGCCAAGGAGTTGGAAATGTGGATGGGGGCGGAGGAGGCGACCACGCGGGAGAGAGGGAAGTAGGCCACCGGGCGCAGAGCGCTCTCCCCGGCTTGGGCCGTGGGCGTAGAGGCGACAAGGGAGGGGTTATGACGCAGGGCGGTAACGTTCCCTCCCTACCAGTCACGAGACATCAAGCAGGGGAAGGTTGAAGAAGGGGAGACAGTGAGAGAGCAAAGAAGGAGCAAAGCAGACCCCCTCCCCTACCTCTTGCCTTTCCTCCCTCCCTCCCTCCCTCCCTCCTTCGAGAGGCGTGTCCTCCTACCTTGGCGGCAACCACCACAGTCCCATCCTCCGTCAGGGTCACGCCCACGATGCTGTTGGACTCGTCGTCTTCCTCAGCCCCGTCCTCCGCCCCGTCCTCCCTCAGGTTCTCCCCCTCCTGAAGGCTAGGGGAGGGAGGAGAGGGGGATGCGAACGGGCGAAGAGGAGCCCCTGGTGCAAGATGGTACCGGTTTCCCTCCCCTCCTTCCCCTTCCATCAATGTATAGGTGTAGATGTCTTGCTTCACCGCAACCACATATGTGGACAGGCTTTCTCCGGCTGCCCTCCCCCCCTCCCTCCCTCCCTCGCTCGACTCCGGTTTGGATTTGGCTACAAACGAGTACGACCCGTGGTAATGGAAATCGAAGCCCCCGTGCTCGTATTCGGCCAGCAACTAGGAGGGAAGAAAGGGAGGAATAGGTCATGCATGAGGAGGCGTTATGGGGAGGGCGAGGGCTTGATGCCCTCCAATAAAGCCGCCGGTCCGGGAAGTAATGGGATGGGGCACAGAAGGGATGAGAAAAAGGAAGAAAGTTGGGCAGTCAATAGTGACCTGCCTTCTCCCTCCTCACCTCAAGGGTCGGAGCTCCGAGAACTTGTCGAAAGACTAAGACATGCTTGAATCCACTCGTCCACAGGCGCTGCTCCTGCTCATTCACTCGCTCAGTGATGATGGAAACGGGATTCGCATTTGCCATGGAAAATCGCTTTCCTCCCTTTCTCATGTACGCGTGTATCGCATCCTCGACTGCTCTGGCACCGTCCTCCTGGCCTTTTGCCAAGAGGAGCTCCCGCATGGCATCGATGACTCGTCGGTACACTTTCCCCTCCTCTTCTTCACTTTTTTGGTCATCGACGCCCTCCGTGTCTTCTCGCAACATGGTGAAGGAGGAAGCGGCGCGAGCCGAAGGAGACAGACCTTGAGAATTGTAAAAGTGCAAGGCCGCTGTAAGGGGTGTGGGGAGAGAGGTGTAGTCTAAAGACTCCCTCGACCCGTGTACGATAGGCCAAGAGGACCTGTCCAACTCCCATTCCGCATTAGGCTTCTCGTTGCCTTGGTGCAACGATCTCATGACCGTGAAGTATGTGGGGCGTCTTCGTGAGCTTTTGAATGCTGTATATGTGTGCAACGGGGACCCAGGAGGTGAGGCAGCTGAGTATTCTCTTTGTTGCTTTCCCGATAATATGGACACAAAAACATGAAAATTCATGGAGCGGATTACTATCGTGTTGGCCATCTCCTATCTATCGAACGTATTCGTACATCAGCACGGTCCAAAACAAAGCAGACACAATTCTTACGCTTCTTTCCTCGGGACCCTCTGAATATCCGGGTATAATGATGCTGCTCCACCCCCTCACGCGTCCAAGAGTCGTCGCCCTCCCCTCAAAAAGGGCTACCGAACCCTTTTGCGCCCAATTTCTTCTATTCATGTGAAATTCGCGTTAATCACGATGCAAAAATCATGAAGAATCGTGAAGCGCGTAACTCTGACAGAAAAGCAAGTTATCATTGCATTGAATGCTAATGAAACCCCAGTGAACAGCGAAAGATTGATAAGTAACAACGATGTTGTCGAGCAATAAATCCAGCATTTCGCGTCACGCACGTGAAAACTATTCAGTAGAAATTGCGCAAACCGCGCAAATTACACACATTCTCCCACGTAAAAGTACACGGAGTCTCAACAAAGACCCTCATCAGTCATGTCATGATCTCCTCCATCCTGAGGCCATTCATTCTCATATAAACATTTACCCCCCACCCTCCATTAGCTTGTACCCAAGACCAGAATCCTGACAGGACTTCATCATTTCCTGCTTGATATCTTCCGATGCCCAATCATTCAATTCTTACCTCATGTCACTGAACCTTTCAATTAGATTCGCCAAACAAATAATTCTGTCAAAATATAAAAATGAAGATCACTTTTTTCATCGAGAGAAGCATGTTTGCAGCCTCGACTTCGGACCTCGTAAGCGCAGGGGTCCACACGTGCTTATTCACAGGACAGGAAATCTTTGTTTTTGGCCGCACACCACGGTCTCCGCTAAACTTCGTCACTTCAAGAATGTCTGCTTGCGACGCCATCCATCCATACCCATCACGGCTGTCGTTTTTTTTGGTCTCAGTTGTTTTACCGAAGCCCGCACCCGCACCACTTTACTTTTTTACGTGTCCAAGCCTCCCCTGGCCTAGAACCACCAAGCACCGCTGCCGTCCTCCCCCTCTCTCACGTCCCCTCTTTCGGGGCCTTCCAAGGCGGTGAAAATTTCATTGAGCTCGTCCATTTCTGAGCCTTCCCTCATCGCATCCTTCCCCTCCTCGTCCTCTCCTTTTCTCTTTTCCTCGTACAAAAAAGAATCCCAAAAGACGTCCATGCCGTCGCACAGAGCTAAGATATCTTCCGCCTCTCCTAGGATTTCCATGCTTTGTTTCCCACCCATAATGACACAGCGCGCTTCCTCCCACGCTGCATCGCAGAGACTGCCTTGTGCCGACGGGTGCGTGGGACAGACGAGTGAGATCGGCGCTGGGGAAGGATGGGTGATGGAGACCCCATTCCACAGGGGTGACGAGCAGGGAGACGAGGAGGAAGGAGAAAGGAGCGGTCCCATATTCGTGCGAGAGAGAGAGGGTACCGAGGAGCGGGGAGAACGGAAAGGGGTAAAGGCGGATGAGGTCGAACGGCCGGCCGACGCGCACCTCTGGGCTTCCTTGCTGCTCCCTGCCAAAGCATGGGGAGGCACCGAAGGCGTGGTCTTTCCCCTGCACCGCGTGGATTCCGTGGCGACCGGGGAGCGGAAGGCTGCAGCGGCGCAGGCTTTGCTCGTAAAAGAAGGACAGGGGGAAGGCAAGGAGGAGGCCGCAGACTGGGTAGGGGCCCGGTCGGTCTTGGCCATGGGCCGCCCACGTCCCGAGAGGGGGGGGGAGGAGCCAGTGCCAGCGCTTCCATATCCACCCAAGGTATCGTCGCAGAGGATGGACACATCGCTGCACGTGGTGGCCGTGCTGTCGGCGGGGGAGATCACACGTTGGAATTCAAATCGCTTGTGTACACCCTCCTTTCCCCCTGGAGCCCTCCCGCTTGAAAGAATTCCTTCCAGCGGTCTCTTGGTCCTCTCAGTAGTGTACCCCGCGCGCCATTCATGCTGGAAGCAGTGTCTGTCCACAGGCTTGCAGCTCGTCCTAGTTATGTCCTTCCTGTTGCCGCCCCTGTACTCTTCTTGACAGCGCAGGTCAGCAGCCTGTACGAGGGAAAAACCTTGTTTCGTGAAGAATGGCAGCATGCATACTTCCAAATGGAAAGATTCTTGGATGGGCCGAAAGTTTACGTGCAAGGCAAGAGGAGAGGTGGTGTCCTGCTGCAGTGGGGGTAGGGAGAGGGCTCGGGCATTCTTTGTTTGCCTTTCTGGCCCAGCTGTGACAGAGGAGAGGAGACCTGGCCTTAAGCACGAGGACGGTGCGGAACGTTTCCGTGATGAGGGCAGCGTGTCTCGCATGGACTGAAGGAAATTTTGAACGGCCAAGGAGTCGGGGACCAGGGCGGGAACACAGCTCGGGCGTGGTCGGTGCCTTTTCGGGTTGCATCTCCTCTGGCCAATGCTGGGAACGGAGATTACAGGGCACGTATTGGCTGCTGTCTCTGGTGACATTTCTTCATGTAGGGGGGAAGATGATGATGGCATAGGGTGGCTTTCCGAATTCCTTGTGGGCAGCGGTCGCTCCATGTCTTGGCCGGATCTATCGATTATTCAGAGGTAAATGTGAAAGAGTAGCTTCCCCGTCTTGGAAAGAGCGGTGTGACTTGCACGCAATGGTTGAAGGAGAATCACACAATTGCAATGCAAAGGTGGTTGCTTCCCGGAATATGAAGGGTATGCGCCGACTAGGCGGAGGGATACGGATTTCTGCAGTGAAGGCGGAATATATAGGCTCAGAATAAGTCAATAGAATTAGAGGATAACGAGAAGTTACACGTTGGCTACCATTAAACACATTAGTCTCATGAAAGGCTGTAAAGAAACCAGGCTGACTATACACAGGAGATCAGCAAATGAAATGGAGAAGGGCGTGATGGGGGTGTTACACATGGGCCTACGTCGCAGGGTGTATGGGCCGCCAATGCCGTCCGTCAAGCCCATGCACAGCACAAGAAACATGACACAAAATGATTTGTCAGGCTTGTGTGTTTATACACATCGTCATTCAGGTTGTGGGTCATGTGCCTCGATCCCTGTACTCAGGAGTCCGACCTTAGCCCTTCGGCTTGATCGTGAGGATGGGTAACGGATGCACGGAGGAATCTCAAGATGGGCCACGGCGCGGCCTTCGCATGCCCCCAACACATCAGAGCGCCTCGTTTCGGAAACAAAATTGACATGATAATGATCTCATGATCGTTAAGTACGTTTGAGTGTCTGTTGGACTTTTTATTCGGCTTGGGAGCCGAAGCTTTACCGCGGGAGATGGAGAGACGGTAAATTGAATTTTTGCACGTACCCAGAAACTCTGCCGCCGGGGAGGCCGTCGGGTAGATTGATTCATCCTTGTAAGGGAATTTATCCTTTTGTATCATTAGCGAAGAGCTTGGCGACTCGGATAAATTACACTTTACAGGCTACCAACAAATGAAATGTTCAATGTAGGGGAAGGCATGTTAAGCTATTGCCCGGGGAAATATGATCAGGGATAAACCTAGAATCAAACGACCCTACGGAGACTTTCAGAGGTCGTCCAAGATAGAGCAATCCGGTGTGTGATCGCCATTTAAGGTCCTCAAAGATGGGTTTGAGAAAATCGATTTCATATTCCAAAGATGGAACCCATTTCAGGTGCCATCTTAATTGGGATAAGCACTTCTCATGCTAAAAAAAAGAAGAGAGTGGTTTGTGTCTACTCCGAGGATTTAGATCCCCATCCCCGTTGCTAGGAAAAGTAGCCGCATTGTGCGTGACGCATGTGACGCACAAAATTGTCGTAAGGCCATCAAGTCAAGTGAGGCAGCTGGAAGCATGTCGTGTGATTTCTCTCGACAGATTATTATTAAAGGTTCGCCTCTTCCTGCTGCTGGTAAAGCAGTGATTGGGCTGACTTAGTAACTGTAAAGGAGTAATCTTTTCTTGTTGTGAAGTGATCGTCCATGATCTTTGTTGTCAGAGTGCATGTGAAGGCTGGCGACCAATTTGGGTGAATTGGGAAACGGATTGGAAAGAGAGGTAGAAGATTAGGGTGGTGAGACACTTGATGAAGATTACCATTGGGGGTGTATAAGAGTATGCGGCGCATTGAGCGCAGCATTTGTAAAATATAAAGCGAACCAAAAGGAGCGGAGGATGATGAGCGAGCGAGCCCCGGAACGTTTTATTATAACATATTTTACCATGATATACATGCGTAGAATGCCTGAGCTGATTAGATCTGTTGATAAGTACTCCGCGCGTTGACAATTTTCTTCATTTTCTCATGCCTTAGAGCCATGTTATTCATTAATAGGTTTCAAAATGATACCTTACGGGAGTTGAAAGGATGGACCATGTGGATATCAGAGAGTGAGACAAACACGGTCGTTCGGGGGAAGAGTGTGAGCACTTAAGGGCCGGAGTGAACAAGTCGCAAAAGCAGCCGACGCTTATGAAAATGAAGAGAGGCATGAGATGATGGACAAAGGGCGTAACCTGCGTGAGGGGAAGAGGCAAGAATGAGAGAGCGAAGAAGTGAAGAGGAATAAGAGTGATGCGGGAACAAAGAGCGAGACGTTGAAGGGACCGACAGGGGCCGGACATGGGAGAAGTCAACATGTGGGAAAGATGCGGTTGATGCTTGAATATGAACGGGAAAAGGCGATATACTGTAACTTTGCTCGATTAGCCATTATGTATGCTTCAAGGTTTGCATAAAAGGAGCTAATTCAAGTAAATACTTAACAGGACCAACATGTCGATATCCCGGGTATCTTGATGAAATTTGAAAGCTTGGAAGGGGGACTGATTAATATCTTGTGGTTTGAGTAGAACATAAAAATAATAATAAAAATAATACAAGAATATTATTATTGATAATAATATTTATAACAACAAGCTTAAATTAAAGTATCTTTGTCGGGAGAGGCAGAGAAAACCTCAAGTTCTGAAGGCGAAGAGTGAAACGAAAGAAATGTCACTTCGATCTGCACTTGCAAACATGTCGCAAAATTTCTTCGCGCCTTGTCAACATGTACGTAAGTATATAGAATGACTTACATGATGGCATGATCATCATGATGGTGCGGCCAACATGTGGAGTTGGTGGCTTTGAATAATAATCACGGTCTCGACAACGGAAGCAACAATTTGAAAAATAACGGCTCGTTGTGCCGACCGGAACATACCTCCTGACCCTAGTTAGGCTGCTTTCAAGTCGTAAATCGATACATTTTCCCCACCAATCGTGCAAATATGTGTCAAATCAAGATATAATCAACATGTTTTTGCAAGAGACCTGTTTTTGAGCTAAAATACTTACAGTGTACGCCCTTGGCAGGACCTCATTGAGAAACGTCTAATCAATGTACTCTTATTCCACGGGGCGGGGCGGGGCATCCCATCCCTTCTTGCGACTGCGGAGGGTAGCCGTTGTACGAAAGGTCATGCTGTCGTTATACGTGCCTTCTTCGAAATCACCAGTCTTGACTTCCTTTCTTGATTTGAGCCCTTGATGCTTGTGTCGTACAGTTCTTCCCCAGTACTGCCAACATGATCAGAAAATGTGCCGGTGCTATTGAACATCAAGTCTGACTAATTCTACTATCAAGCCGTCCCCTGAGGGAAGCAACATACGCCCATATGAAAGCTTTCTGGATGGCTTTGCGCCACATGCGTCGGTTACACCCATTCGCACCACATTGATTACCTCTTCCATACAGACTGTCACAGATCAGAAACTTCGATCCAAATACAGCCATGAGCGCCTGGAACACTGAGTTTACGTGTGCCGCTTCTCAAGCATCCCCCTATTCTGCGGCATCTACGGCATCGCTTGCCTCCGCCTGGACGACGTCTTCGACAGGTTCGCCTTCTTCCTCCGACACTACCTCTGCTTCAAAGGCGTCGAGGGACGAGCAAGAAATTTGTGCCTTCCTCGGCACTACTTCGGATAATACTACACCCTCAGATGCTCAGGTCTGCGTTGAGAATGCCGTGGCCCATGCTTCCATTCCCGCCGGTGCCCCGCATGCAGCGGCTGGGCACGTCAGCCTGACGGGCACAACGGCTGCGCAAGAAAATGCTTTGGATGGCAATGAACGGGCATACATCCCATCCGAGAAGACTTACGCGCAACCACTGCATGCCTTGCAGCCCGATCCTCAACCGGCGTTGCAGGCTCAGGACACAGGGGCTGGAGACGGAGGGTCGACGGCGTCCAGGGAGGTACATGATAGCAACCTGAATCCAACTTACTACCAGCCGTTGGGCCAAGGCCATCCGCTTCCTCCTCTCAGCCCACAGGACTATGTCTTTGACTTGTGGCATGATTTTGACGGAGTCTCCCTCCTCTCGCCCATGTCCCTCTCAGCGATCGACAGCTTCGATCCGTTTACCACTTCCTGTGCCTCTCCCACAGGAGCGGTGACAGCCGCAGCCGCCGCAGCCGCCGCAGCAGCTGCCGTCAACGGTTGCCCTCCCATTCTTTACAATGGAGTTGGCGAAGCTTCCGGAGGTGGACTTCCCAGAAAAAGCGTTTTCAGCGGAAGCGGAAGCAGCGGCAGCAGTATGGATGAGGAAGAGGAGGAGGAGGAGGAGGAAATTGACGAGGAAGAGCTGAACGAGGATCAAGAAGAGATGGAATATGGCCAGGTCCTGAACTCTCGACCTCGGCAATATTTGGTCAAGAAAGAAGACAACTACCTTGGTCAGACTCGCTTAACATTAGTGATGGACCGAGGGGACAGCCAGAGTCGGGGGAAACGCCGAAGGATGACCTCAGGACGCATGCGCGACGCGCAGCACCAAGAAAGTTTCCTGCCTACCGCGAGGGGGGAAGGAGGAGAAAGGGAGGGTATGATGGAAAGCGGCCTTAATCCGGCGAAGGGGATGAAGCGAGGAAAATATCGATGCAAGGAATGCGGTCTCTTTAAGCGGGGCCACGAATGCCTCTATCCCAAGGCGCGTCGCAGCAAAAGCAAGAAAGCGATGGCGGCGGCCGCCGCCCGCGAGCGCCAACACCAACAGCAACTCTTACGGCTGCAGCAGCAGCATGAACAGGAGCAAGAGGAGCAACGATTGAGGTTGTCGTCAGGTGCCAAGCTGGGTGCGTCAGGAGTCATGGCAGCCTAGGCGGGCGGGGCAGGGGGACCAGAGGTGTAGGAAGGCAAGTGGTTGGAATCTTGGCGTGGGACAACTCACAAGCGTACATGTCTGCCAGCCTTGGCAAGAACACTGACGTGTCAAGGCCAAGGGATGCGTAGATGGGTGTAAAAAAGGGGGGGGAGACATGCGTGAAAAACAGGCGTTCACTCATGGTTCTCGGAGGCGGAAAGAGCTTGGGACATGGACCCAAAATAAAGAAGTCTGGACGTACTAATACTCCTACAGGTGTCAAACTTCGCGTTTCCACGATGCATTTCACCACTTGGCATAGCGAGGCATCGCCAGGTGGTGCAATATGTGGGGAATGAGGTTAAGGTGTAAAGTGCATTGAGTATTTTCATCCAGTCTGTATAACACTCCAAATTCAAAGACCGGTAGAAGAGAGAAGGGTTATCCGAAACATGAGATACGGAAAGGGAAAAGTGAATCCAACATCAAGCAGGAAGACAAAGAAACGAGAAGAAATGTAGAGAGTTTTGAAAGGAAAGAAGAGTGGATTCAAACGTGACGTGACGAGACGAAAGTGCGCTTGGTCAGAGAAAAGATCCTTAGAACAACAAGGCGGTCGGGGAGCCATGCCCGCAAAAGCTCCGCACAAGCACACATGGACCGTGTCATTCACTAAGAGAAGCATTGTTACGGGAAAATTCCCTACGTAAGAGAGCGAGTTAGTTGCGTGTACCGTCCGGGGGTAATGCGGCGCGAGCATCAGTAAAATCCACCAATTTCATAGACAGAAAGCGCTTCTTTCTGCACGACGACCGGCAGAAGAGCATAACAAAAGAGGGCAACACCTTAACGTGAGATTGCGTCATTACCCATGTCATTTTTTCTTTACGTCTTTTCGTCCCAAGCTATTTCAAATGGGATATCTCTGTGAAGGTTATTTCAAATGAGATATGTCATGCAGATCTGCCTATCATACACGTTGCCCCCCGTATTGAGCGACTTCATAAACATCATCTTTTGCCTCCGTACCAAATATCGGCCTCTTCATCTCATTCGCTTTCCTCACTTTTCGGCCTTGGCATTTATTTGCCATGCAGGCAGATGATGACGCATTTTTGGATCAGGAATATACATGTCACGCGTGATGTAAATGTGTGCATCCTCCTATCCGCTCCTCTGAGCCCCCGTCAGCTTCCCCCATAAAAATCTCATTCCAAACACACCGCTAAAGGTCTGTAAAGTTTCTCTCTCCATCGCGGAAGAAACGCTTGGGCGATGCCCGGGATCTGGTTTTTAAATTTCGTTTCCTCCGTCGCGTCGCCTCTCACGGCCTCGGCCATGCTCACCAGGTGGACGCGGCTTTTGAAGATGCCAAGGGAAGAAATCACTGAAGGCGTCAAGGGGGGGAATGGAGGAGAAGAGGGGGCGAGGCGTGGTCTAAGTTTCAAAACGTGGGGAAAAGGGCCAGCCAGCTCCCCAAGGAAAGCTCGTCGCCACAGTCCGCCGATAGGCAGGAAGAGATAAGCCGTTGGAAGTTCTGGAAAGCGACCAGCCGTCATCGCATGACGTGCATATCTCCTTTCCTCCATGAAGCCACACTCATACTCCGAGGACTCCCACTCTTACCTTTGTTGTTGAATTTTTTCTGCTCTTTTTGAGACAAATACGCGGCAACCACGGGCACGAGCATGCTGTCCTGCGTGTCGATCATTCCCTTCACCTTGACCTCCATCTTCCCCGCGAGGCTCAGGGCCTCGTCCAGGCGGGCCAGACGTGAGGAGGAAGGGAGGGAGGAGGAGGAAGGGGGTGAAGGGGGGGCAGAGGGAGGGGAAGACGGGTCACGGAATCTGCCCACAACCTGGCCAAGGCGTAAGCCCAACGTGGTAACCTGGAGGGTTGTGAAGGGGGGGAAAGGAAATATAGAGAGACAGGAAGGACAAAAGGGCAGTCGAGTGAGCGAGGGGGGGCGGCGAACCAAACTTGAAGGAGGATCACAGGATATGCCAGTGCCCTTCCACCCAGCCATGCGCCAGGCCCAGGGCGGAGACCACGGCACGCAAAGGGTTCCATAGTAACAAGGAAAAGAAGGCTAAGACGCCAATGATGCGAAGAAAGAAAGGCGAGGAACGAAAGGCAGGACAGGACCCTCCCTCCTACCTCCTCTCCTTGGCGCTCCAGATCTTGCAAGAGGGGCCGGAGGTCCGAGGGGAGGGTTTTGCGGAGGAAGGGGTAAAAAATCTGGTTCTCGATTTTCAGGAGGGCCACCCAGGAGAAGCTCCAAAAGAAGTCGTAGCAGGCGGGCAGGCGGCTGAGGGGGAGAGGAAGGGGTGAGAGAGGGGTCAAGAGGGCAAGGAAGGAAGGTGAGTCAATAAAAGCAGCCTTCAGCCTTGCGTCTATCCTGCACTGCTGCTTTTTCTGCTGCTGCAAACCTTTCCCTTACGCCTTACCTGGATCCCTCCACGCCCCTGAGTACCTCCTGCCTCTCCCGCGTCGCTACCTCCTGGAAACGACGTACGTCCCTCAAGACACTTCGTGAGTGCCACCGCCAGCCATTTATGAGAAAATCACGGTTCGAAGGAGGCACAGGACCTACGTCTGCATGGAGGGGGGCGAATACGGAGTGAGAGTCGGCGGAGGGGAGCAGGAATTGGGAGGAATGAAAGGAGGAGTCTCGACAACGTTCTGCCACGATATCGTATCGATAGGTCCCGGTCATAGAATTAGCAAGAAGGCAAGGAGCAGACACCAAGACGGAAATGTTTTTACCCATACAGAAATATGTGATCGGGTCACGTCACCGCCCCTCCAAACCTGCCGCGAAGGTATCATTTCAAAGCTTGCCAACTCTGACCTGCATTTTCATAACCTTTACTCACCCAACAAAGACTGAACAAGCGCTTGCTTTTGGAGGGCTTTTTGAGGAGAGACTAGGGAGTCGCGCACACTGGACATCATGGGACGCATCGAAAAAGTGCTAAGGGCGAAGGAGGCGGAGCGCAAGAGGAGAGATGCCGCAGTGAAGAAAAAAAGCGCAAAGGAGGATAAGGATGGACGACCATGGCCGCTTCTGAGCGTCCATTTCGTAGATACAGCCATGGTCGACCCTTGCGGCCGACGATGGCGGTGCTGGTCTGTGGATGCGGCAAGAAATTGTGTCAAAGTCTCAGGTGGGAATAAGCTCCAGTCGGCGTGCGTGGCAGGAGGTGAAAAAGCTTTGCGAACAGGGAATATCGAGATTCCCCCGCCTGCCTGACGTTTATAGCCGAGACAGCATGTATCAACACGTCGCGTCATGCCCCAAGGCTATGTCAAGCTTGTACGCCAGGTCGTCTCTGCATCCACTTCAGTTTTTCGTGTTTTTTTTTCGTATCAGAGCCATCTACAACAGGGCAGCGAAGCTGCTCTCTAAAACTGCCCCGCCTCGCCTTAAAGCAGAAACGGCAACTGCGTACACTTCCTGTGCAAGATGAGGTGACCTTTCGCTAAGTCGCACCCGATTCAAACACATAACCACGAACAGGAGGCAAAACTTGCGCGACGCATTAATTTCGTGCTTTGTACTTTCCCGGCCTCCGCGCGACGTAGCCGCCTCCCCCTCCTCCCTTTTGGTTCAGCCAGTCTCACGCTGCTGCGATGAGCAAAGCATCCCGGCGAAAGTGCCGGTTCCTCCTCCTTCTTCTTTGGTCCCTCTATGCAGTGGGTTTCAGGCATTTTTCTACCTCCCGTCGCCACCTCTCCCCGTTGGATTTGTCAATCCCTTTAAGGGCAACGGCAGCTACTTCGTCGACGACCTCGAAGAGTCCCCCCTCCCTTGCCTCCTCTCCTCTTTCGACCTCTGCCGCGCGATCAAGACCCAGCTCGGACATTTTGGACCGTATAAAAGCTCAGGCTGGTACTCCTGAGGTCTTAGCTCTCTTGAAAGAGGCGGTAGCCGCAACAGGCACAGGAGAGGTGAAGCGGGAATTCTTCAAGGTAATTATTGCCCCACCTGACCTTGTCTCTCTTTCGTACTCTGAATCAGCAAGCGTACCCTTCATGGGGAGTGACGAGGTTACTGGCATGGGGAAGAGGGAGTGGGGATGGACGATAATATATGGGAAAGGGGGCCTGTCCACCAAGGCCGGGAACGAATGTCAACGCCCATCAACCTCCATGACTCAACGCGTAGACCGAGGCCCACGCCGCGAATTGCTGAGACTTCTGACTAGGTGTCATGTCTCCCTTTCCCCATCCCTGGCGCTTCCATTTTCCCTCCTTGCCCGCCTGGGTCCACAGGCGATTTTCCCCTTCCCCCTGGACGACTTCCAGCTCGCGGCATTGGATGCCTTGGGGGGGCGAGAGAACGTGGTGGTATCGGCGCCCACGGGGTCGGGTAAGCAAAAGAGGGTAAAGGGGGATACACGTCGTATCGCTGAGGGTCTCGGTCCGGTCATGCCTTTGCTCCTCCCCCCCCGTTCCTCAATGACCCCTGTTCGACCTCCCTCCCTCCTTCCCTTCCTCCCTCCCTCCCTCCCTCCCTCCCTCCCTCCTCTTCCCCCCAGGCAAAACCGTGGCGGGCGAGCTCGCCATCTACTACGCCCTGGCCCTGGACCTCCGGGTGTACTACACGACGCCCTTGAAGGCTTTGTCCAACCAGAAATTCGCGGACTTTTGCCGGCAATTTGGGCCCGAGCGCGTGGGTCTTCTGACGGGCGACACCAACATCAACCGTGGCGCGCAGGTAGGAAAGAGGGAAGGAGATAAGGAGAGGCGCGAGATGCGGCCTCGGGATCGGAAGCTCAGTCCTGCCAACGGAGAGGTTCTCTACGATCATTATGTGCCCACCCTGCCCTCCCTCCCTCCCTTCCTCCCTCCCTCCCTTCATCTGTTCTTTGCGTCCCACAGGTTACCATCATGACAACCGAAGTCTACCGAAACATGCTTTATACGGGAGATGCCGGAGAGCTGGACCAGGTGGAGAGGGAGGGAGGGAGGGAGGGAGGGAGGGAGGGAGGGGAGGGGATGTCGGGGAGAGTGGCGGGTACACGGTGTCCTATCTTTTCGCCTATGCTGAGAAAGAAAGGAGGGTGGTGAGGACGCGGTCAGAGTCCCATGTCTTGAGCGACGCGCATGACGTGGTTTTCTCCCTCCCTCCCGCCCGCCCGCCCTCCCTCCCTCCCTCAGGTCTTCGCGGTCGTCTTCGACGAGTTCCACTACATGAACGACCCTGAGAGAGGGACCGTCTGGGAAGAGAGCGTCATTCTTTCGCCCCCGCACATCCTCTTCGTTGCCCTCTCCGCCACAATCGCCAACGTGGGCCAGGTGCCGAGGGAGGGAAGGCGGAAGGGAGACGGCAGGAGAGGGAGGGAAAGAGGAAGGGAGGAAGGGGGGTGAGGCGGGGGAGGGCTTGTAACGAGGAAACGATGGTGTAGGGAGAGCAGTTGAGCCAACGTACATGAAATTCGTGTTCCGCGGTCAGTAGATGCCCTCTCCCTCCATTCACCCTCTCCCCCGCCCTCCCTCCCGCCCTCCCTCCCACCCTCGTCCTCCCTGGCAGGTGGCGGGCTGGATCAGCACGGTGCATGGTCCGACCCGAACCGTGCTCTCTCACTTTAGACCCGTGCCTCTCAAATATTATTTCATCGACAACGAAGGTACGAGCCGCGTTCCACCCTCCTTATCCCTCTGTTTTTCTTTACCTCCTTTCCTCCCTCCCTCCCTCCCTCCCTCCCTCTCTCCCTCCGCAACCCCACCCGGGTCACGTCCTCCCGGTCCATTTTCCTTCTTCCACAGGCATCTATCGGCTCTTCGACGACGATGACGCAGGGCCCGGGGCGCCCAAGGGACTCACCACCTTGGTCCGGCAGTCGGCGGTGGGGATGGGGGCCGGCGGAGGTCGGGGGGGAGGGACCGGCGGAGGGGCGGGCAAGAGAAGGTAGGCGATGGGCGAGGGGTCAGGGTGGGAAGTGGGGTTCGAGGCGGGCATTCCAGGGTCTTGGTCGTGGCCATCGTTGTGTATGTGAGAAGGCATCCACCATGGCGAGCACGGCGGACACGACACCCTTTGAGTGAGAAGGGTATTCTCCCCCTCTCCCTCTTCCCTGCCCTCCTTCCCTCCCGTTAACAGATCGGGTGAGGAGGAGAAGGTGGTCATGGTGGCCTCAAGCCCCGGGGGTAAGAAGAAGATTGCCATGGTGGAAGCGCCTCAGCCGGTGAACGATTTCTTGAGGTGGGGGGGGAGGGCGAGAGGAGGCGGGGAAGGATGGGAGGGTAGGAAAGAGGAACGAGAGGGAAGGAGACAAAGTGAGGGGATAAAAAGACATAGGTTGTGTGGAGAAAGGTAGGAGCAATTGGGTTCTCAGCCTGGCATCCTCACTCTCCCGCCCGTCCTGCTTCCCTGCCTCCCTCGCTTCCTCTCTTGTCCCCTTCCTCCCTCCCCCTTACCCTCCCACCAGGCGGCGCGCGTTGCGGGAGCGTCGTCTATTGGCAGAGAGTGCTGGGATCGGAGGTAGGGAAGGAAAAGGCAGCCGGAGTATGAAAGGAGGAGCTGGCTTTGGGAAGGGGAAGCGCCCGCCGGACGGGATTCGCTTCACGGCCTGGTAAGGGGTGGGGGGAGGGAGCGGCCCAGGAAGAGGGGGGGGAAGCCGAGTCTGGGTAAAAGACAAGGCGACAGAGATGCAGGGATAGAAATGACAAAATGTGACGCTTGGTGAATCGCCGGCTTGACGGTCCCGTCCGCGCGCGCCTCATCGCTCCTGTCTCCCTCTCCTCCTTCCCTCCCCCTCCTCCTCCCGTCCTGTCGGCCCTCCGGTCGTTGCCCTTTCCTTAGGTACCGAGATCTGGTCGACGCGCTGAACCGCCGCGACCTCCTGCCGGCCATCGTCTTCATTTTTTCCCGCGCAGGTTGTGACAGGGCAGCAGCGGAGGTAAGGAAAGGGCAGGGATGGCGCTGGTACTGGAGTAGGAAGGTGTGCTCTCTCCCAGCGGAGGGGGTCTTAGGGGTTGTCAATATCGTCACCTTCTTGCCGTTTGCCGAGGGGGCGTTGATCCTCATGGTCTTCTCATGTCCTCCGGTGTGGGGGAGCTTCTTCCCGTAGCCTACTTGTTGACTGATTTTCCTGCCTCCCTCCTTCCGTGCCTTCCTCCTGGCCTCCCTCCCTTCCTCCTCCCCGCGCGCTCTCCCCGTCTTGGTCCTCTCCTTCCCTCCCTGCCATTAGGTTGGTGGCATTGCTTCCAAATTGGGGCTTCTGTCCCACGCCGAAAAGAAGCAAATCAAAGACAGGTTGAGTGCCTTTCGGTTGGCGAATCCGCAGGTATGGGAGGGAGGGAGGGTGAGAGGGAGGAGGGGAACAAGCGGAGGAGGAATGCATGGATGAATGTCATGTGTGGTGCGACGGATGTTCGCAGAGCAGATACAGAGGGAGAGCAAGAGGGCCAAGGGTGGAGAAAGGAAGAGGGCAAGGGGGAGAAGGAAAGTGGGCAACTACCTCAAGAATAGGCCGGGAAGAGCTTCTGATGGCGCAGGGGGCGCGTGGATTGGATTGTCCTAGGAGTGGAAGCATTGCACGGCACGTATTGCCAAGCCCTTACCCTCCTTGTATCTTTCCTCTTCTTCCCTCCCGCATTGTCTTGGTCCCTCCCTCGCCCCTTCCTAGGTGCCCTTGGAGAAGGAAAAGGTTCGGCTCCTCCTCTGCGGCCTGGCCACCCACCACGCCGGCCTCCTGCCTGTGTATAAGGCTCTGGTGGAGGAGCTCTTCAATGAAAATCTGATTCGGGTGAGAGAGGGAGGGGTAGAGGGAGGGAAGGAGAGAGGGGCGGAGAAGGCGGTTGCCTCCAGGGTTCGTATTTTTGCAGACGAAAACCTAGCTTGCTCTTTCCTTCTGTCCCTTCGTCACCCATCCCTTTCCTCCTTCTTTTTCTCTGTGCGATGCTTTCCCTCTTTTTCCTTTTCCCTCCGTCCCACAGGTGGTGTTCGCGACCGAGACGTTGGCAGCCGGCGTGAACATGCCAGCGCGGGCCACGGTTATCTCCACGCTCAGCAAGAAGATCGGTGCGCAGGGAGGGAGGGAGCGGAAACGAGAGGAACAAGAAAGGGGGAGGGAGGGAGGAAGAGAGGATGATCGTTGATGTTTGAGTAATGTAACTAGTCAAGGAAGAAAAGGAAGAGGGAGAGCCCCATAATGATGAGAGAGGAGGAATCGTTGGAGGGGTGGAGATGGACGTGTGCGCGCCGAGGTGCCAGACGTCTCTCACCCTGCGTCTCCTTCTCGCAAACCCTATGCCTGTCCAGGCAAAGTGACCATAAATTTACAGCCTTCCCAGCTCCTGCAAATGGCCGGTCGGGCGGGAAGACGAGGCAAAGACACCATGGGCCACGTGGTAGGGAGGGGAGGGGGAAGGGGAGGGGGAAGGGGAGGGGAAAGCGAGGAAAAGAAGGGGGCAACAGCTGGGTATGGACGCTGCTCTTGGTCCGTAAAGCTAGAGGGTCTGTCTTGAGTTCGATGATTTTCCACTTTTGTCTTACCCTCCCGAGATGCACACTGAATTATCTTATTGTTTCCTTTCCCTCCCCTCCCCCTCGCCCGGCGCCCCTACCCCAGGTTCTGATGCGCTCTCGCTCCGAAGACGCCTTGGACGCCTTCAACCTCCTTTGTGCTCCTGTGGATTCCATCCGCTCCCATTTCCGATCCTCCTACGCGATGGTGGTCAACATCCTTCGCACCCGCGATTTGGAAAGCTGCAAGGTCTGATGTCTTTCCCTCCCTCCTTGCCTCCTTCCCTATCTCCCTCCTTCCCTCCCTCCTTCCCTCGGCCCTATTTCATCCCACTTCTCGCTTTCTTTGTCCTGTCCATTACAGCTCCTCGTAGAACGTTCCTTTGGGAATTATTTGAAGGCGTACTCTTTGGGGGAAGAGCAGGAAGTAGATATAGCGAATAGAGGTCAGTCCCTAGGGAGAACAGGGGGGGAAAGAGGAGTGAGACTTGTACGATGTGTCTGAAGACGTCAACACCACGGCGAAAGAAATCCACGGCCCATTGAAGGGAAGATGATTTAAGGGATGCAAGCACGTTGATAGAGCTACACGCGTCGGGAACGGGGTGTGGAAGGCCCATTTGGTTGGCCCCGTTAAAGAACAAGAGGGAAAGAGGGATGGGGGCAAGGACCTGGAGGGCAGCATCTGTATGTCTTACCTACTTCGTATTGCCCCCCAGATGAATTGAAAGGCCGCTTGGGAGGGGTGGACGCAGGGGAGCTTCGCATGTACGAAGATTTGCAGGAGAAGCTGATGAAGGTAGGGGACGAGAAGGGAGGGCTGGATGGAGGAAGGACATTTTGGGAAGAGAGGGATGTGAGGTGGCAAGAAGGAAGCAAGAAAATCCTGATGGACTCACGTAATTCCCCCGTCACAGGCGACGCGCGCGGAACGGAACTTGAAAAGGGAAGCCGCGAAGCTGGAAGAGAAGTATGTCAAAGCTGTTTTAGGAGCGGTAGGTCCCTTCTTCCCGTCCTGCTCCCTGTACGGGTATTCCCTTTCCCTGATCTTCCTGAAAAGCTTCTGATGAAAAACTATCCAGTTGCCTCGCTGTAGATCGAATATTCTTTTTCATACCACCTCTGATTTCACCCCTTTCCCCCGCCCTCCGTTCGCGTGCTTGTGTTTCGGGCCCCGCCCTCATTCTTTTCAAATCCTCCTTCCCTCCCTCACCTCTCCTCGTGCACCTTCACGCTCGTAGGTCCGTCTTGGCGCCGGGCTTCTCCTCCGGGACGGGCGTACCCTGGCTCTTATCGGAGAGGCCACTCTACCCCACCCTCTCACCAGCACACAGCTCAATCTCTACGTGGGGTTGAGTCAGAACGGGAAGCTGGTAAGGCGGGGGGGAAGGAGGGAGGCAGGAAAGAGGCTGAGGGGCCCAGAGAGCCATGGAGAATGGACGGGAGGGACCTGCGGGCCGGAGTGGTGTCAGGAGCCCTCTTTGCCTCCATTCCTCCCACCGCCGTTTCTTCCCCTCCCCCTAGGTGGCCGTCGCGATAGGGGACATACGTAGCGTGGAGGCGGAGAAAGACGGGCTGGACGTGGAAACCGCCTTTCAGATCTCGCTTTTGCTGGAAGGCACGGGCCAGGGAGGCCTGCTCTGGCGTCCGGCAGGAGGAAGCGGGGGAGGAAGCGGGGGAGGAAGCGGGACCTTGACCTTCGTCGCTGAGCCGGTAGATCAGCAGTCCCAGGAGGCCCAGGACTTGGCCGCTTACCTGCTGGAACACGGACAGCGGGTCCCATCCCTTCCCCTCCCCATGCCATCGCCGGATCTGGTGCGGCAACAGGCCTTGGTGGCCTCCCTCCAGGAGCAGATCGCTCTTTCCCCCTTGTCCGGTCTGGGGGAGGCCGCGTCCGCCTCTCTATTGGCGGTCCGCAATGAACTGGAGCGAGTAGAACGCCGGATCAAGAAGAGAGAGAAGATGTTGCGGGGGGTGCGGCAGAAGGAGTGGGAGGATTTCCTGGCGGCCGTGGATCTATTGGAAGGTAGGGAGGGAGGGAGGGAGGGAGGGAGGGGTCGAGGGAGGGATCGAGGGAGGGTGTATGGAAAGGCTTCATTGATTCTTGTCTCCTTCAGTCTATAACTCATACGGTCAACTTGAGGTTGCTTAGTTTGGGTGTCACGCGTGTGCATTTCTGATGCACACGCGTGACTCCCCCCGCGGCGCCCTGGCTTTTCCCCTCTGCAGATGTTCTTTCAAAATGCTCTAAATTTTTCTTTTCCATCAACCTCACCACCCTGTGTCCCTTCCCTCCCATCCCTTCCTTTCCCCTGCTCCTGTGTCAAATTTCCACCCAGAATACGGCGCACTCGTCGATACGCATCAACAACGTGTCTCCACCGCCACCTCTCCTCCCTCCGCCCCCACCTCCCCCCCTTCTTCCCTCTCTCCCTCGCGTGCGCTGGTTCCCTCTGGTTTGGGGCAGCTCCTGGGGACTGTGAGGGCGGAGAACGAGCTGTGGGCCTCATTAGTGTTGCTCTCCGACGGCCTTGCCGACATGGTAGGGAGAGAGGCAGGGAGGGAGATGGAAAGGAGAAAGGGATAGAGGGAGGGAGTCGTTGGCTCACGCGTATTGCTGCCCCCCCCCTCCTCCAGGACGCGGTGGACCTGGTGGGCGTCATGTCCTCCCTCGTCAATGACATCAGCAAGAGCGAGGTAGGTCAGCGTCGGTCTCAACCGACCTTCCCGCCGTCTCTTTACCCCAACGTCCTTCTAGAACAAGCATATTCGGGGCTCTCTCTCCTTCATGACGTTCCCACCCAAGGCACCGCGATGCCCACGCGCCTGTGCCCTCCTTCCCTCCCTCCCTCCGTCCCTTCTTCACACCCTCTCCCATCCATTCTCCCTCCCTCAGGTCAAGGTCAAATACACGGCCTCAGAGGCCGCTTTCCTACACTTGGAACGCCTGGAGCCCATCCGGGAAGAGCTTCTGATGGCGCAGAAGGCGCGGGGTTTGGATTTCCCTTGTCCCCTTGACCCCTTGCTCGCGGGGGTGGCGCAGTGCTGGCTGGCGGGGTTTAGCTGGCGGGAGCTGGTGGAAACCACGAGCCTGGATCAGGTGGGTGGGAGGGTGGGAGGGAGGGAGGAAGGGATGGAGGGAGGGAGGGCAGGAAGGAGGGAGGGAGGGAGGGAGGGAGACGGGAGCAAGGGACACCGCAGATACCTTGGAGGGGCCCGTGCAGGTCGATATATGGCCTCAGAAGTTTTGGAGCAAAGCACGGGCGGACCTGTCGTGTGTTGCGTTGAACCAAAATTGCGCTCACTCTGTTTAAGTCACACGCAACCCTCGGCGTATTCCGTGAGTCCTCCACGAGAATACCGGCATGATCCGTCCCTCTCTCCAACCCTCCTCCCCCTCCTTCCCCTGGGTCCATGCAGGGGGATGTCTGTCGGCACGTGCGGAAGGTCATTGACGCCCTGCGGCAAATTCCTGTGCTGCCCAAAGGCCTGGTGCCTGAACGTCTCAAGAACACTGCCCGGGAGGCGGCGGACGCCATGGACCGGTTTCCCGTCTCGGATGACGTGGGCGGGGGAGGAGGAGGGGTGCGCCGAAAAGGCGGGAGGGAGGAGGGAGGGGGGGAGGAGACGGAGGTGGTGGAGGTGGAGCGTTGGGAGATGGTGGAGGGGGAGGAGGGGGAGGAGCCGGTGGAGGGAGGGGAGGAGGAGGAGGTGGAGGGAGTGGACGACCTGGGGTGGATGGGGGAGGAGAAGGGGGGGAAAGAAAGCTTGAGGAAGCAGTTGATGGAAACCATGTACGGGAAGGATCGGTGGGGGACGGGAGGGGCGGGGGGAGGGGCGGACGGAGGACGGGGCGGAGGGGTGCCGGCGTCCGTGAGTATTTTGAACCGGGGGGGAGGGATCAGGCCCAGGTTTAGGCGCAAAGTCGAATCGATGACACGCGCGGAGTTGAAGAGGCGGCGACAGGAGGAAGTGAAGGAGGTGTTTGGTGAAGGTGCAGAGGAGGAAGAGGAGGGGGAGCAGGAGGAGGAGGTGCGGGAGAAGGAAGCTGGAGTAGAGGCAGCGTTCGCGGAATTTTTGGCGGAAACCAAGGCAAAGAGGAGCAAGTTGGAGGCAGCGGAGCCTCTGGAGAATTTTTTGGCGCGAACGGCAGTCTTGGGGGAGGAGGTGACGGAAAGGGAGGAGGGGGAGGAAGAGGAGGAGGAAGGGGAGGAGGAAGAAGAGGAGGAAGAGGAGCTAGAGGGTTACTCTTTCGTGGATATTGAGGCTGCATTTAAGGACGGTGGTGACGGGAAGTGGGAAGGGGAGATCGATTTCGAGAAAGAGGCGGCGTTGTACGAGGAAGGCTTGTATGTCATGGACGGAGACGAGTACAATGAAATGGACTCGAGTGAGGAGGATAACCCCGTGTTGCGGGCGGCCAGGGTGGAGAGGCCAATTGGAGAAAGGGAGGGAGAGAGGGTAATAGAGATAGAGGAGGAGGGAGCAGAGGGAGGGGCGTCGGCGATTGAGGCGCTGGAAAGGGGAGGGGAGGAGAAACATGGGGAAATAGAGGAGGAGGAGGACGTGTTTGCGGCTCTACTGTCCGCGTTGGATTCGGCGCCGGCGGTGCTGCCTCCCGCGGGTAAAGGGGAGGAAAGCCAACGAGGATGAGGGGGGTACTGACGAAGATTGAAGTGCGCTGTGGAGCTCCTTGGCGCCGAGGCCGACGGTGTAGGAAGTGCATGGTAGAGGGAGGGAGCGGATGCTTTACCGCTGCTACACTTTAGAGTTCCCGCTCAAAGGGCGAGGGAAATACCTGTGTACTATAAAGTTAGAATCCCTGCCCTTAAACCTGATGCTATGATAGAAAGTGAGGTGGGGGGGGGGAATCGAAAGGTGCTGGGCGGAGTCGTGTTTAGAAAGAAGAGCGAGGAGGGCGGTCGTGTATTGATGACAGGATGCAAATACCGTTTTGGCCCGTAAGCCTATCGAATTTGTTGAGGGATATAGGGGCACAAATATCTCGATGGCTCATAAAACAATTTAAGTGACACACTATATAATTGCCTGCTGCTTGCTCAGCTGTATTTTGGCGCACCGATCTAGTAAAATCAAGGATTGGAATTTTCACCCATTTTGTATTGAATCTGATCATATCAGCCACATAAAGTATTTTTTAATAGGAATTTTTCAGAAAAAAGTTTTTCGTGTATAGATATTTTCGATAATTATCCTAAACACGCCTTACGGCTACGACGATGTTACTCAGCACGTTGTAGCAATGATTCGGAAGCATTGACGCGTCTTGTTACTGGAAGGCTCTTCTTGGACGATGCAGGCATCGCTTGTGGCGCCATTCTGACAAAACGTGGTAAACTCACTTCGAGGAACGAATCCCTGTGCCCGGCTCGAGGCTGTAGCTTGAACAACACCAACGATATAAAGCAGTTTCGAAGCAATGGTGCGTTCTAGCAATTGAAATCTAGAAAGGTATTCCCTATTGTAAAAACCCAATGCTATTCTGATAGCTCTATTGAATGGTCCTACGCCACTATATCCTCAAAATCTTTTGCTGCGATATAAAAGGCACGAGACTTTTCCTTTTGATACCCCTCCTTCTCCCAACGCCTTGTTGCCGTGCAACTTTTCTTTCCCTAATTCCTCTCTTGGCGTATGCAGTCCTTCCCCCCCTCCCCCCCATAAGCTTGCTTGGCTTTCATAAAGCCAGCAGGCATGCGATTCGTTCCAGTTTCCTTATCATGGTCAAAATACAACCGGCCTAGAAATGCATACAACCAGCACTTACTCCTTTAATATGAAGAGAAAGTGTTTATTCGTACTGTATAGTCATCTCGCGGTCAGGTCTGAGCCCCAATAAGCCATCTGGGCGAGGCTTTTCCATCGTACAACATCCTTCTCAGACTTAAGAACCAGAGCGAATTTCCTCTTCTGTCTTCTCCTCCTTTCTCTTTCTCTCTCCTTTTCTACTTCTCATCACATCTCTGTTCATATCCCTTTGACATGTCCTGTTTTGTGTCCTCAGTCTGTTATTCTCGCTCTCTTTCTATAAGGTGTTCTTTTTCCCGTCGCCACTGCCATTTTCTCAGCAACCAAGCCCATGCTCCACCATATAAGTATCCCACTGAAGCCCCGCCTTTCCCTTCCACAAATGTTCTCCCTTTATCCTCTTCTCGGTAATTTGTCAGCTTCCGTCGAATCTTTACCGCGCTCTCTCGCTCCTTCCGTCCTCCCCTGCATCCAACTTTGCCCACTCCATCGTCCAGTCCTTCTTCCGTTCAGCCTACGCATACCTTTCTCCTGTTCTGTTGTAGGGAATGGAGTCGACAAAGCCCCTCGTTCCCACTTTTCTCTTCCTAAACCCCTTTCTACCGGAGCCGAGCTCCCCGCGGGTCATAGGTAAAGCCTTCAAAATTAGCCATCTCCTCCTGCTGAGCAGTCAAGATCGTCTGCACGACGCTGTCTTGGCAAACCTCTTGGGTAAACTCCTGCAAGAAAGAAGAAAGGACGAGGTCATGGAAAGAATGGAAAAAGAGAGTAAAGAGGCGTGCATAAGTTGAAATGGTAGTGCACACAAGTGCGCCTGGTCCCAGGCCGTCCCCCCAGCCAGTGCCTCTCGGATAGTTTCCTCCCTCGTGCTACACCCTCCGATGGCCCCTCTTCCCCCCCTTCCTCCTTCCATTCCTCCCTGCCTCCCTTCAACCCTACCTTGTCGAAGTTGTCCACGTCCACAGATCTTCTGCGGGCCCGAGGTGGCACAAATTCAGGCTGGTACTTGCGGTTTGTCACCTATGCAAGAGGAGTAGGGGTCACAAGGAATAAGTATGATCAGCGGGCAACGTATGTTAGGAGGCACCGAACATCACACGCCGCTAACCCTCCCTCCCTTTCTCCCTCCTTCCCTCCCTCTCGGGCGCGCCCACCTTGTCCCAGTCCAGCCCTGCGAAGAAAGGATGATTCTTGATCTCGGCGGCCCCTGCCGGTCCACATCCCAAGCGATGCACCACTTTCCTTTCCAAGAGGCCTTGGATGATCGCCTTGGCATCCTCGGAGAGCAGCTGGGGGAGGGGAGAGTTGAGGGAAGGAGAAAAGATAAGGGCCAGATAAAGACCGGGGTAACCGGCGTATACACGGACTCGTCGTGCAGAGGGGGGCAGGAATCATGTGACGGAACCCAAAAGGACCAAAGGAAGGGAGGAAAGGTGGAAGGAGAGGGAAGGGGAGAGGGCGGGAGACTGACGTACCTTGGAAGGATTGAGCGGGGCCGTCATGATTTTCTTGTACATTTTCTGGACGTTCTGGTCGTAGAAAGGGGGAAGGCCGCAGATCATCTCGTACAACAGCGTCCCCAAGCTCCACCAATCGATGCCCTTCCCGTGCCCTTTGTTCTCCAGGACCTCGGGGGCCAGGTACTGGGAGAGGGAGGGAGGGAGGGAGGGAGAGACAGAGGGTGGGAGGGAGGGAGGGAGGGAGGGAGGGAGGGAGGGAGGGCGAGTGGGTGGAGATGGTAAGGAAGATAAGGCCCAAAGACGGAAGCCGAAGAGCGTGGGAGGGGAAGGAGGGAAAAGATCCTAGTAGTCACAGACAATTCTAGTATCTTTGCCACACATGAAGCCGACCAGAATCAAGGCAAGCAAGCCAACGAGAATGACTGCTAGCATCCTCACCTCAGGGGTGCCGCAGAACGTGTGCGCCCCGCCATCGACCCCATAGCCCGTGACGTTGGCTTTGCAGAGGCCGAAATCCGTGAGCCGAATGTGCCCGTCGGCGTCCAAAAGGATGTTCTCCGGTTTAAGATCCCTACAAAGAGAGGCAGGGAGACGAGGAGAACGGGTGTAAGTGGCGGCGGAGGTTGGGGGGCCTTGTTTTTCATGGCTGTCGCCCTCCTTCCTACCGATACACAACGTTGTGCTTGTGGAGGGCCTCCAGGGCGCACAGGATTTCCGCCGCGTACAATTTGGCGCGAGTCTGCCCGAATTTTCCCTTCTTCAACCAGAAGAAAAGCTCTCCTCCGGCCATGTAGTCCACCACCTGGGAAGGCGGAAAGGAAGGGCAAGAGCAGTAAGAAGGTCAGTCAGGGAACTAGACGGAAGGCCGCTACCAGAGAACGGTGGGAGTAGAAGAACCGCCTTGGAATAAAGATTCGGGCGGCTAAAAACTGATTATTGAAAAAAAGTCCTGTGAAAGCGGCCATAGATAGGAGAAAGGACCGAGGGAATACCAGGGATCTCCGTGCCTCCAATACCCGGATCCCCCCCACTCCGTCCTCTCTGTAGCCCTTTCTTTCCCCCTTCGTCTGCCCTGCATTACCATGTACAGTTTCTGCTTCGTCTGGAAGGCATAGGAGAGCCGCATCAAAAACGGGTGGTGGATGTGCTGCAGGATATAACGCTCTGTCGAGGTATGGGCGAGCTGGCTGCGGCGAATCAAGGCCTCTTTTCGCAAGGTTTTCATCGCGTACAGCTCCCGTGAGCCCTTGAACCGGACCAGCATCACCTTCCCGAAACTGCCTTTGCCAAGGACCTGCATAAAGGAGGTGAAATTGAGAGAGGATGGGGTCAAGCAAGGTGGAGTAGGGGGAAATCCAACCATAGGCAGTGCGGGGGCTGACATCGCGTTCGGGAGGCAAGTTCGAGCCTAAGTTATTCGGCACATCTTCCGTCCAAGGTCTTAAATACGTACTTTTAGCAGGTCAAAATCCTTTATTGACACAGCTCGGCCTCCCACGTGCGAGTACCGACGCAGGATATCGGTGACCTCGCAGTCAACTCCTTCTTCTTCCCCTCGGGGGCTCTCTCCCTCAGAGTCCAGTGAGCGCAACAACACTGCGGGACTGACGACTGTGGCTGCAGCTCCTGTCCTGCCTGCACCCGATGCTATAGACATCGTAGTGGGAGAAAGGGCCATGGGTTTCTTCGGCGTCCTCGAAGAGACGCCGCCTTTAGTGTCGTTTGTTGGCGAGGAAGCCGGCGAGGACCGAGGCGAAAAACCAGGGCGAAAAGAGCCAGTGAAATTCTTAGCAGAGGCTTGTGGAGAGGATGGGGAAGTCGAGGAGGCATGGTGGGGGGTATCCAGCTTGTTGCCCATCCCTTCAGTCAATCAAATCCTTTGAAGCTCTTGGGGAGCAGCACTACGATAAAAATGGATGTTATTCGATTGAAGACGTGGCTTCTGTGACTTATAAGAGTGTAAAAAGGGATTTAACATGGGTAAAATTATCGAGCCCACGTCATTTATCTACACCACCTGCTTTAGCGGGAGGACTCACTCGCACCCCTGTAAAAGTAAATCTCTGCAAGCTCTTGAAGTAAGAGCCCAGGCCGGAGTTAATCATCACGTTTAATATATCATCCATGAAACATGAACAAGAAAGTCTTAAGGCGAAAAAGGGCACCTCGACTTTACAGGGCATCGACGAGATTTTGTCATCCCCCAATCTCGGTTCCCTCCATGCCTCTCGCTTTTCGCGTGCGCCATCTCATACGACGGACCAGGACCTTTCCCCTTATTCTCTGTTTAACTCCGCCTTTCCAGCGGAAGTGAGGGGATAAAGTAATGATACAGCAATGAATATATATAATAAAGTTAACCTGATAGATGCACCATAATATTTTTACTTTCAGGCGCTTGACGAGGCACACAGATGGCAGTCATGCGGGCTTTTCGAACAGCTAACGGTTTTCAGAACATTCAAATTTCCGTTATGAAATTCACAGATGGGAGGGAACGTGCACATGCGTGTGCATTGTGCGCGTTTGATCGGCTGCGACTCATTTATTAATAATAGCGTCTTTACTTTTTTCCTCCCAACAAATTAATTCCCGACATTTCTCAATACTTTGCCTTTGTTTATTCCCTCTGTGTTCCTCTTGAACAACCCCCTTTGGGCACCATGGCACCTCCCGCGCGGCGATCTTACAGCACACCATACCCCCTTTGTATCGGTCCAGTTACACATATATGACATGCATCTCTCATTTCTTCTTAATAATCCTATCAAAGTTTAGCCTTCGTACGAGCTAGCTTGAGGATGCTCTCTAACTTCATAGCCATACCCATGTTTCCCTTGATCTTTAATTTTCCTTTCATGAAGGCCTGATGTGATTTTTTTTAAAAAGGGGGAGACACAGAAGAAAATGAAGATTGAGGAGAGATATCAAGACCCCAGATAAATTCTACCGCCATTAAAGGGGGGGAATGAGTCAGAATAGCAAAAGTTCTAAGAAAAAAAGCATAAAAACCATTTTCGCAAGTTTGCGTCCTACCTGCTGGCTGTTGAGTTTCCCTGTGACGATTTGCACAAAATCAGCGTCGCTTACACGCAACGTAACGTCTACGGGACTATCCTTGTCTCCGATACGCAGGGATGGAGACGCGCCCTAACAAAAAGAGGTAAGAAGGCCGGAAAGGAGAGAGTGAAATTTAGCGACAGAAGGCGTAGCGCCATGAACTACAAGAGCAAAGTAGAGATATTAATTAAAATGTGCTAGAGTAGACGGACAAAGAGAGAAGATGTAGGGGGGGAGGAATAAGGAGAAAAGTTGTCCAAAGATGCGCCGCACACTAAACAAGTTAGGGATGACAAGACAGCTAGCTCCACCAGGTTTGGGTACCAAGCTCCCTCTAAACGCTGAGCTCTAGCGCCAAAAGCAACGAAGGCGGCCAAAGGGATCAGACAGGCAATTACCTTCAGATCCAGCACCCAATTCCCGTCGTCAACCACAAAGCGATAGTTCCCATTTATCTTCTTGGCCAGGGCCGCGCCTTCATTTTTTAGCGCCTGGGAAAGAGGAGAAAAGAAAATCCGGGAAAAGAATGGAGTAAATTGACGTGTGAGAGATGCCTTCTCTGGGATCGAAGCGGCTTGAGGAAAAGAGGAGAGGAGGGAGGGATGGGAAAAGGGAGATAGAGAGAAAAAGGCAGGGCAGAGGCGTACCTTTGCCATGGTCTCAAAAAGCGGCGCACTTGCCATAAGGCTCTCCTTCGAGGTCGAGGTGGGCGTGGAGGCAGTAGACGAGGGCGGGGGAGGGGCCTCTTGGCCCTCCAAGTTGGACATGATCTCACCGAAAGCGTCGTTATTGCTGGTGGGGTAAGAGGTCTGGAGGGAGGGAGGGAGGGAGGAAGGGAGGGAGGGAGGGAGGGAGAGGGAGGGAAAGCGGGGAGGCAAGATCCTCATATCAGTCCTATGGTCCACAAGGCACGCCGACCGACTCCTTGCCACTGTCTCCAGAATTGTTTACGAGCGCGACATCGACAAGGACCTTTGTCCGTTTCTGGCCTCCCTCCCTCCAGCCCTCCCGCCCTCTTTCCGCCCCCTCGCACCGGGTGCCCGTCGAAATCGCTGATTTCCTCGAACTTGTCCCGTACTGCTTCGGGGGAAAAGGATGCTAATTGAAAAAAGCCCCCTCGACTCCTCTGCCACCGCAGACGGGAGACCCAGCCTGCGCCCAGCTCAAAAATCCCGCCGCTAGATTGTGGGAGGGAAACAGTGTGAGGGAGGGAGAGAAAGAGGGATGGAAACGAGAAACGGACTTGGTGTTTGACGACATCGTACTTGTGCATCGTCACAGGAATGGAAGAGATAGGTGAGCAGACCGGGGGAGGAAGGGAGGGAGGAAGGGAGAGAGGAAGGGAGGGAGGAAGGGAGAGAGGAAGGGAGGGAGGGAGGGAGGGAGAAAGGGAGGGAGGGAGGGAGGGAGAGTACCTCTCAGGGACCGAGGCGTGCGCAAGGAAGGCGACGACAGGAGCGACGTATTCGGGTTTAAGGGCTTCCACCAGGTCGGGAGGCATGACGCTGGCGGTCATGCGGGAGCCGGCAATAGGGGCGATCGTGTTGACCTGAGGGGGGGATGGAGGGCGGGGAGGCAGGGAGGAGGGGATGGAGGGAGGGGAGGGAGGGAGAAGAGGGACGCATGTTGCGTGGGAGGAGGTAGGGCCAGGGATCTCTTTTTAAAAAGAGGATAGAGGGGGAGAAGACAAAGAGGACGGGCAGAAAGCAACGCCAAGCGACGGGAGGGCGTGGAGGGGGAAGACAGGGAGGAGGGGGGAGGGCGAGAGGAAGGAGAAGTACCTTCACATCGTATCGTACTCCTTCCTTGGCCAATGTGGCGCTGAGGCCGGCAATGCCCATCTTCATCGCCGCGTAGTTTCCTTGCTGGTGTCCAGGAGGGAGGGCGAGAGACAGGGGGCAAGGGAGGGTAATAGGGGGTTGAATGGGCGGAGGCCTCAGACCGAGGAGAGGAGGGAGGAGACGAGGTCACGGCATGACAATCCCCTCGCCAGGGACAGGGCAAGGAGGAGGGAGGGAAGGAGGGAAAGGAAAGCAGGAGATATGGACGCACCCCTTCGTTGCCATAGAGGCCAGAGGCCGAGGATACGTTCACGATACGACCGTACTTCTGCTGCCGCATGATGGGCCAGGCGGCTTTGGAAACCCTGTAGGTGCCTGAAGAGGCAAGTAAGGGAGGGAAAAAGACAGGAAAGTTGTGAGCAGAGATTATGGTTGGACTAGAAAGACCGAGGGGGGAAACAACGACGGGAAAGAGGGGAGTAGGGAGGGAGGGAGGGAGGGAGGGAGGGAGGGAGGGAGGGAGGGAGGGAGGGAGGGAGGGAGGGAGGGAGGGAGGGAGGGAGGGGCATACCGAGAAGATGGACTTTGTACACGAGATCCCAGTCTTGATCCGTCATTTTCAGGAAGGAACGGTCGCGCAGAATGCCGGCATTGTTGATGACGATGTCCACACGACCCCAGGTATCCTGTATGGCGAGAAGTGGTGAAAGGCATAAAAGGGACGAGGGGGGAGGGAGGGGGGAGGGAGGGAAGGAGCTTTGAGTGCAAGCCAAGTTCCAAATTGCCGTAGGAAATTATCTTCCGCGTAAGAGTAGGGGTCCCCTATCCTCTCCGCACAGATGCCAAACATCGTAATTCTCTCCCACGCGCCAACGGCACTGACCATGGCTGTCTTCACGATTTTGTCCCCATTTTCGACCGAGTCGTAATTGGGCGTGGCCTCGCCCCCTGCAGCCTTGATCTCCTCCACCACCTTGTCCGCAGCTCGAGCATCAGCTCCTGAGCCATCAACTTTCCCGCCTATGCATAAAGAATGCCGCAATGATTGAAAGAAAAGGGGGCAACTTTCGTCAAGCAATTTTTATCGCCATCACCAAACCTATGTAGATCCTATATCCTCTTCTTGCCTCCATTTCAAATAAATCTTACCAAGGTCATTCACAACCACCTTGGCACCACGAGATGCTAATAGCAAAGCATAGGCACGACCCAAACCGCCTCCTGCGCCTGTACGTTAGGTGGGCAACTGAATGAGTAAGTGGACAGGCTCTTCCCTCTGGAGATCCGGAGGAAAAGCCAAAATAAGGAAAAGAATTACCGGTAACAATAGCTACTTGTCCATCAAAGCGCAATGTGTCGGCCATACTTTATGTCTTTTGATTTGCTTGCTGCTTTGTCTGCGCGAATGTGGTCAAAAATGGCTATGAGGTTTTCCAAGGGGTTTGTGGAACAGGGAGGAGGATTTGCTTGACAGCGAGTTGATGTTGAACAAAAATACACCCCCCGCTAAAGTTTACCCCCCAACCCCGCTGTGGCTCGAAGAGATAGACAGACAGTGCTGCCTTTGTTACGTCTACGAGCATAGATTTTGGGGTAATTTGAAAGCACGAGAAAAATCGCAATTTTTCACTCTCCTTGTCACAGGCTTTATAGAATGGCAAGCAGGATGATCAAAGCAGTCAAGAAGACATGCTCTCGTCATAAAATGTAATCATTATAATCTAAGACAGCCTTTGTCAAGGATGACTATGTAAGAACCATCAATATCTCAAATTATAAAAAAATAAAATATAGCCCCGAACATCGCGGGAGTCAGCTCTTGCAAGCATGGAAAAAAGAAAGACGGAGGAAAGGACATGACGAGGAATTTAATCGCTTGTTTTTGTCCATGTTGCCCATTAGTAAGTCATTACAATACCTCATACTCCTGTCATGCTCTTTGATGTGTCGATGGCTTTGCCAATCGAGATCTTTTCTCGGACATGAGAAACAAACAAACTGAAGATTTACAAGCGATTATGAGGGCACAAATCCCTTTTTTTGCTGGGAACATGCTTCCATCCGTAGCGCTCTTTGAATAATAGCGCAGTTCATACCATAGTGATTCTCAAATAAAGCTCGAAAGACTGGTTTTCACGAGCGTTTCGGGAATATTACAATTGCCGAATGCCCTGCCATTGTCTCATTGAGCACCTCGCAACTCACGATACCTGAAGAGGGGGGGCGTCGTGCCGGGCAAAAGGAAGCTATTTCGACACCGCACCCCGTCGAAGGACAAAGAGACCACAATGAGGATTTCATCATGCTTACTTATTTCTTGCAGGAACCTCTTATCGTATATGTCGGCCGCGTGACTAGAGACATTCGAAACCTTTTTACGGATGGAAAGAAAAGATTTCTTTGCATGCCCTTGGCGCAAATGCATCTGTCTGAATAGATAATACTTCTTACAACGCATTTTTGTTGTTATTCCCGGGCTGCAACTTCGGGATCTCGGAAGGATCATATATACGTGCTTGCTTGCGGGCCATTCAAGCCGTCCAGACTAGTGGCATTCCACTTTCATAAAGAGAATCTAATATGTGCTTTTATGCCTGCTGATCCTTTGTTCGTGGACTACTTGCATCAGAAAGGCGATCAAGGGAGCCGTGGACTTCAAAAACTTATCGTTGAATGATAGAACACAAGTAAAAGGCGACACGTGTTGGGCAACTGCCGCGTACGATGTTTGGCGTATCGTATCTGACAAATTCGCATAGCATCTGACATTTTCGGATTGCGTTATTCTTCATGCATTTGGTTCATGCATATGCACCATCTTCTTTCGCATGCAACCCGCTTTTTAGCTTTCCTTTTCGTATTCGCAAATTCGTAAAGCAAACGAGACCCGCCACATTTTCACCTACCATGCAAGCAAATCATGAATTAGGGCCTTGGCATTTGGAATAATGATCTCGACTTCTTGGAATGCAAAGAGATGCATCTATTCTTTTTATTCATGGAATGTTTGTTTTACACCTTGAATACGCATGACCAAAAGTCTTCCATGCAGGACATTTTAATTCATGTAAGAGGTCATGTTCGTCAGCATGATGGGTGGCACATTCCTTCCTCCCCCCGCCAGATACATTCTAGGAAGATCCTTTACCGCCAGAGTTGCACCGCTGCATGCCATAAATGAGTCATGAAGGCGACAAGAATTGCTGTGCGCTCCCGTGAAAACTCTTTAAGAGCAAGCTCTTGATGTTGAAGCTACAGAAGGAATGTCATCACAAGCAACTTAAAATTGTAGGAAACGCCACATGTTTTTTACAGGAAAAATTATACCTCGCATGGAAATAAACAGGCCAGACGCTCCAAGAGCAGCTAGTGTAACCCAAAGGGTTCATTTCTTCATGCATAACCCTGATTTCCATGTATGTTACGCGTATCCGTACGCGTACGTGTTCCGGCGAAGGCCGCAAATTTGTTCTTTTTATGTCCTATTTATCAATAATGTGGTCCCCTCAAGTTGCGAGCTTTATGTTGCACATTGAAAAGTTTTTTTGGATATCTTCCTTCTAGTGATGAGGCACACTACTCATACACGGCGAATTACGACTTACAATTGTGCGCATTGCTGCTTACGGGTTCTCATCTTCTGCTTTCCTCGCCTTGCACGTTGTAGCACTGATCTCCCCAGCATGTTTGCTTTGCGACGCACTCTCGTCGGAACATCACCTCTTTCAAGGTTTCATCAAGGTCATCGACGTGCCTTCACATCACCTTCCGGCGGCACGAACCCTTGGCTGAACGATAAAAGTGTACGTAGACATGCATGTAGGAGGTGAGACGCTCGCCAAAGGGTCATACTTCTTTTTGCATCCGATCCTCCTTACTTCCTTCCTACAGCTGTATCCGCTCTTGGGCATAGTTGGCTTGACCGTCCTAGTTGGAGTTTGGTATGGTCCCTATTATCATTACAAATCACCTGACAAGCAGTAAGTATCGACTTAAGCATCCTTCCTCGCCACCCAAATTGGAAAATAGACCTAATTGTGCTTCTGCGTGTTCCTGTATCGACAAACACTTGTACGATATCCTTATTATCCTATGCATTGCGTCATAATTCGATGTGTTTCGGTATTGATTATTATGAAGACTTTATCTCATTTGGAACGCATCACGCGGTACATACAGGGCCCCGATGCGTCGCCGTACTTCAGTCCTGACCCAAAAAGAACCGCATGAAGCCGGCAAACCTTTCGGCGAGGAACTTTATAAAAAATCAGAGGACTTAACGAAGGGTATTTACGGAGTGACGGTTAAAGACACGGAAACCGTAAAGGATGAGGAAAAGGGAAAGCTTTAAGGGACAATTATAAACTGGGACGACTCCATCTTTCACCTACCGAACAAAAGGCTTTGAGCATTACAGGGATATGACGAGATCAATACAAGACTTGACGCTAATGTAGTAAAATGAACAAAGCGCGATGAAATGAGGATTTAGACATACGAGTGAATTGGAAGAGGAGTGATAACTCCAGTCCTATTGCTGGCGCTTGGGCTCTGTTTTTGGTGGATTTTATTGCCTTCGAAAAGAAATGTGCTTGATTTTGATTAGATCCGCTTTTGACAGGTCAACACAAAGGCTTTAATGATATCTTGCTCTAGTGAAGCGTTTACTTTCGCCTTTCGTGCCCCATTTCCATGTTTTTTTTAAAAAATGCGTGCAGCGTGTTATCATCGAGTAATTTTTGGGGCCTTGTTCCGTTGCTGAGCAGACATGAGAGAGCAGCACAGTCATACAATGACGCTAAGGCATGGGCTGCAACCACAATGAGATGGAAGCTCATAAACACGAAGATGCTAAGTCCCGGTGGATAATGGAAAATTTTCAGTGTCGATCGAAGCCGTTTGGCTGGTTGATTTCGAAAGACAATCTGGCAATGTGAGACCCTAGACAGTCGGCGTAGTCTGCCTCCAGCTATCTGTGGTCC
Source organism: Nannochloropsis salina CCMP1776 (assembly GCA_004565275.1). Lineage (NCBI taxonomy): Eukaryota > Eustigmatophyceae > Eustigmatales > Monodopsidaceae > Microchloropsis > Microchloropsis salina. The sequence goes on from SDOX01000036.1 coordinate 89,127, forward strand.
AAATCACCAAAATTACCCGCCTCGATGTCTGTATGTCTCCAAAAGAAAGACGTACGGCGTTTCGGGGGTAAGAGAGCAATGCCGTCCAAAAACCCCGAGCTGGCAGTTCATCAAGTACTAGGCGAGACTTGTGAGGCCCATGAGTCCACCAGAAGGCAGCCACGGTACAAAATGCATGACAAGTGATGACCTCTAAAAAGTGCCAAAATCGGCGCGTTTGGACTGGTTGCCGTCTTTTCGTTTCTGCGTGCGCCTAGGGTAAGGTTGGAAAAGACTTTCAATATTAGAGTCTGCCCGACTCGGAGGGGCCTGATCACGGAAAACAAGTATACTTGTGCTTTTACGACTCCCCTCGCGAATATAATACTACTAAGGATAAATTTGTCTCTGCATTGGTAACAGAGAAGTCTCGACTCTCATGACCTCGGTCTTAATAATACATGAAACAGACAGAAAAAAGTGATGCAAACATCCCTTAGAAGTACATAACTTTTCAATATACGATAGCCCCTTTGACTATACCTAGCACAGATGGCTAAAGATTTACATCATGTTGACGGTCCTATATGGATCTCTTCGCCTGATGATGGGATGCCTGCAGGTCGTAAAGGAAAGGCTCGGTGGATGGAGGGGACTGCTACGCTCCGTCGTGCTATGGAGCTACATTCAAAGCATCCCATGCTGGAGTGGAAAGCGTGCGGGAAAAAGACAGAGAATGAGGATCCAGGGCCAACCCACAAAAGTGAAATCTCTCTCAAGCTCGTTATTGGCAAAGTGCACAAGGAGATCCACGTCGCTCAAGAGGAGGGAGCAAGGACACTTGGATGGTGGCCAAGGAGGGCTTCCTCTCTCGCCGCTTCTTCTCCCACTTGTCCTCGGACATATTTCGCGGTCGAGGCTTATGAGGTCCATACCTTGAAATCCGCACTCCGGTACAACCTGGCACCGTCTCCACCGAAAACTTTTTTGCTGGGATTTGCCTCAGAAAACGAGGCGAGGGCATGGCAGGAAGCAAGCAGTACTGCAAACAACACATGGAGCAGAGGACCTCAAGGCACACAGGGGAGAAAGGGGCAATCTAATAGTGAGGTAAAAAAAGATCATCCGATGGCGGGGGAGGAGCCGAAGAAAAAGCAGGCACAAGGGACAGGCCGCATAGGTTGTGGGCCCGTTCCCGGCCAAGAACCCACCCCGTCGAACCTCCCCCCTTCCTCGCGTGCCTCGTCAACAGCTCCCTCTTCTATGCCCCCAGTGCATCACCTGCCTTGCCCGGGAATTCGACCCAGCCACAACACCAAGGGCCTTCCTCTTCCTCCCTCCCCGTCCTCCTCTTCCACCCTCGCGGGCCTACAGAAACGTCTGACTGCGCTGCATGAGGCCGATCACAGTCGTCGGCTCGCTGCCTTGAAAGGGATAGCTCGAGTCACAGATGAAGCCTCTTTGCGAGCACGGTACGAGGCCCTCAAAAATGGCGGGAGCGAAAGGGGAAGGGAGGGGAAGGAGCCGGAGGGGGGGGCAAGTCCTGATGTAGTATGTGAGAGGGAGTCCACGACAGCAGCCTGTCTTGCGAATGAAGAGGAGCAGATAAACGAGCTGTTGGCCCGAATGACGCAGGAGGTACGCTTGGAAGAAAGTGATGGGCGGGGGGAGGAAGGGGAGGAGGAAGAGGGTAGTGATGGGGCTGCCCTCGCCTGGTGGACGGAGGAGGGAGAAGCCGGCGGACTGCGGAGAGCAGACGCATGTGAGACGATGAAGAAGAAAAATAGCTGTGGGACGGTAGATCGAATTGGTTGCGTAGAGCGTCCGTCATGGCAGTCAAAACCTCTTGGAGAGGTCATCGCGAGCTTGCAAGAGGAGGCACAAACACTGCGTGGAGAGAGACGTGACGCTGTAGGAAGGACTGCCGTTGATCCAACGACACCGGTAGAAAACAAGGAGGGGGAAGCAGCTGATAAAGGAGTTTCCAACTCGGGACTTAGGACAGGGGGAAGCATTGACATCGAAGGGGAAGAGGACGAGGGTCCGCAGTTGTTGGGCAAGTGTGCAGCCCTCCTTAAAGATGTGGTTCAGGGATTCGAAGGTGAGGATGCTGTCGCAGAAACGGTCACCTTGCAGGACTTGGTGGAAGGGAAAGGTAAAGGGGAATTGGGAGAGGAGGGAGACGATTCGCAGGTGGCGGCGGTGATGGAGCTGGCACATCTATGGGCTAAAGAAGGGTGCGACGGTCACATATAAGGAGGGAGAAGTATGCGGCCGAGGAATTGTTATACAACGAAAAAAAACAGTTTTGGGGGGGTCTTTCACTTATTTCTTTAGCCTCTGATGGGAATGTCTTTACTCATAAAATGAGGCAAGAATTAAATCAAGGTAAAAGGGCCCCGATTTGCTGCCACGTGCGATAGCCTCCCGACTGTAGCCTCTTCGACTTATCATATCCAAAAGACACTACAGATACATGGGGAGGGCTCCCTAATGGACAAGTAACGTACCCATGCTTCGTGAGGATAACATAAACGCGGGTAATACTTGCCTTTTTCTCCCTCATAAAATTTCACGTACCAACAAATTTTGGCCCATACGAAGCTGAATGACGGCACATCATCATCTCCCACAATGTTGCCCTCCTCTTGTCGCAAGCGAGCTCTCATGAGTCTCAGAAATAATGCCTTTGCTTGTCCATGCTTTACCCCTGTTTTTGAAATGCGTACGGTGCACGCATACACACCTGGGTTGGGTGGTGCCTTTGCATCGCCCAAGAAGGACCGGGTGTCCCCCGTTCATAATTCGTCGATTGAATCGACGAGGTGATTTGCCAATGCAATACAAGTCAAGCCACACGAGCAGGCACTGACGGGCACAACATTTATAACACAGCAGTCACGAGTCGATGACCAGGGAAAACACCACCACAAGCCGACGGCGGCTTCCCTGGGCACAATGCCATTTTCGGGGCCAGGTACGTAAAGAGGGCGAGTATTCCTGCGTGAATCCGCTTCATCGGCGACGGACTAAACATTACATCACTCTTTTGTCTTCACCTCAAAAAGGCACTGCTCATGTTTCTCTGACCATCGTGGCTGCTTTTCCCTCCAGGATCTGATTTGCCTCGGCGTGGGCAGCGATGCCCTCCTTCTCGACAGCGCGTCACGCTTGGAACTGCAACGTTTATCCAGTGAAGGGGGGAGAAAAAAGCAGCGTTTACACGACCAATCGGACGTGTCAAGTGCGCAGCATGGGGAAGACGAAAGCCCAAGTGCAATGGCCAGGAATGGCTCGATTTCCGGGAAGGACTCGCTGGGCATCGACTTGGTCGTGGGCGTCGCCTGGGGCCCGACCCGGGGTGTGCTGGCCGTGCTGTGGGACAATGGCACCTTGGCGATTGCGGAGAATCCGACGATCACAGGCGCGTGGTCGGTGGTGAGCTGGTTCCACATCCGTAACCCGGAGGAGGAGGAAGGAAGGGAGGAGGCGTCGGAGACGGCGCCCAGGCACCGAGCGGGCGCTTTCATCCCGCCCGAAGCCCATGTTACGGTGCGGTGGTCCAATCACGCGTTGCTCGTTGCGTGGGGCCGCTCTCTCCAGGTCTTTGCCTTCTACGACTGGCACGAACGGGCGAAGAAGCTCCAGGCTGGGCAGAATGGTGGGCGGGGCGGAGGGGGGGGACGGGGAGCCCTCAGGCGGCTCTTGCATTACCGGTTACCCTGTCCCCATTTAAGGGCAGACATATGCCCTAACGGCACTTTCATCGCCGTCTCCTACCTGGACGAGGAGCTGACGGACGTCCATGTCTGGTCCATCCTCTCCCCGTCCTCCCTCCCGCCCTCCCTCCCGCCCTCCCTCCCGCCCTCCTCGGTCTCCCCCGAGAACCCTCCTTCCACGACGGAGTCCTCCTCCCTCTCCTCTTCGCCTCCTCCTCTTCCGAAGGGAGCAGGTAAGACACGTATTCAAACTCGGTCACAATCATCCGCTTTTCGTTTGATTTCATTTCTTCCCCCCCTTCCTCCCTTCCTTCCCAGACGCTCCTTCCCCTCCCCGGGCCACTCGTGCCCTCACTCTCGCCTCTACAGGCGGTGTCATCCAAGACCCTCCCCCTCCCCCCATAGCCAGCCTGACGCACCAGGCCCCGGCCCATGTCGTGGAGTGGCGGGCAGGGCTGCCGGGTACCCTTTCCCTTCTTTTGACCTGCTGTGGCACCGTGAGTGGCTCGCCGGTCCCCCTTCCCGCCCTCCTTCCCCCCCACTTCTTCTTCCCCCCTATTTTTCTACTTCGTCAAAAAATCTTCGCCCCCTGGTTTCCACCCTTCTTCTTACCCGCCCCCTTTTCTTTCTTCCTTCTTCACCCTCTCCCCCCTCTCAGGACAACCACCTCCACGTGTGGGCCGAGGCGCGTGCCCTCGCCCCTCCCTCCCTCCCTCCCTCCCTCCCTCCCTCCTTCTCCACCTCTTCCTCCATGCCACCGTCCCCCACCGCCGGCCCACGCAGCCCTCCCTCCCGCGCGTCCTCCCGCCCGCCCCCCCTCCCTCCCACCACCTTCCACCTCTGGCTTTCCATCGGTCCTTTCCTGCCTCTGGGCTCGGCGGTATCGTGGTTGCGATGGGCAAGCTATGGGAGCACGCGGGCTTCCCAGGTGGGGGAAGAGGACGGGGGAGAGGGAGGGACGGTGGGGGAAAAGAGGGAAGCGCTCAAAGGGTCCGCGATGGATCGACCTCGCCCGTCTTTTCTGACATTTCTTTTCCATGACTTTGTAACCCCTCCCTCCCTCCCTCCCTCCCTCCCTCCCTCCCTCTCTCCCTCCGTCCTTCCTTCCTTCCTCCCCCCCCCCCAGCATTTGGCCGCGCGTGTGCGGCATCATGGCTTCGACAGCGGTAGCGGAGCCCCCCAGATCCTCCGGCACCCCCCCTCCCTCCCTCCCTCCCTTCCTCCCTCCCTCCCGCCCTTCCCCCAGGCTCTTGGATCGTGGGTTTGGAGGCCTCGGGCGCGGTCCGCGTCTGGTGCATCCTCCATCCACGGAACCCTCTCCCGGGAGACCCGAAGCTCCCAGACAGGGTATGGGAGGGAGGGAGGGAGGGAGGGAGGGAGGGAGGAAGGGGAAGACGACGGAAAGGAAGGGCGCCCGGCCGGCGCGTCCACGATTTTCATGCCCTTCTTTTGTTCCTCTCTCCTTCTCTCCCTCTCTCTCTCCCTCCCTCCCTCTCTCCCCTCTCCCTCCCTCCCGCCTTCCCTCCCTCTTTCCTGCCCCCCCTCCCGCCCTTGTAGGCGGAAGTCGTGGAAGTGATCGCTCGGGCGTCGTGGAAGAGCTGGATGGCGTCCTCCTTCGGCCCCTCCCTCCCTCCCTCCCCACCTCGGCCTGAGGGAGGGCCAAGCCAGGCCTGCGGAGACGGAGTCGACTCCACGCCCTCTTTCCATCCCAGCAGCAGCTCGCACCCGCCCTCCCTCCCTCCCTCCCTCCTAGGCCTAGGGCCCTCTTTGTGTGCTACAGGATTCTTCGATCCCCGGGGGGTGGGGATTCCAGCAGAAATATGTAAGGGAAGGAGGGAAGGGGGGGGGGAAGGAAGGAGGGAGGATGGGAGGGGGGATGGAAAGAAAGGGGCCAAGGGAGGGAGGGGGAAAGAGAACGACAATGGATTGACAAGGGGGGTGGGAAGAAGCAGGATGTGCCCCCACCCCTCGTGCCTGAAATTGCTTCGATCTCATGCACGTGTCCCCATACGGGTCTATCCTCCCGTCCTCGCAGGCCTCGTTCTAAAACCGGATTTCCTCTCGGACCCTTCCGCCCCCACCTCCTCCGCCCTGCCCCTTCTCCCCCTCCGGGACTCGGGCCGGCTCCTGTTGATGACGTTGGGGACGTCCTTGGCCAGGGATGGAGATCTGCGGGTGCACGGGGTCTCGGGGACTGTCCTGGACGCCGCGCTGCTCGTTCGTCAGGTGCGAGACAGGGAGAGAGCGCACGGCGGTGGCGGGGGCGGAGGGGGGGGGGGGGAGAGGGCCGCGCAGAGGCGGGAGAGGAGCGGGAAGGGCCGGTTGGGTCTCGGCATCCGATGACCTAGGCACCAAGTGGATATCTCTCCGAGGCTTCGCTGTCATTTCATGTGGGTACAGGATTGTCCAGAGCTCGACTCGCTCAACGCATTCTCCTCCTTGCCCGCCCTCCCGCAGGACACCCCCGGTGTGCTCCACCCCTCCCTCCCCTTCCTGGCCCAAAGGACCTCGCAACCTACGCGCCCCGATGGGCCCTCAATTCTCAGGACCGCTTTCCTACCTCACCTGGCTCCGCCCCTCTACGTCTTGCCCTCCCTCCCCCAATCCCTTCCCCTCCCCCTCCCCTCCATCCTCCTCCCGGGCGACAAGCATCCCGTCCACGTCTTCTGGGTGGCCCATCCTCACTCCCTGCCCTCCCTCTCGCCCTCCCTCCCGCCCTCCCTCCTCGTCCTCGACGAGTCCCACGGCCTCTTCTTTTATGCAGCGCGGCGAACCCCGACCAAACTGCCTCTTCCTCCCCCCCTCGTGACCGAGCCAGGGCGGGAGGGAAAGGGAGGATGGGCGTCCCTTGACAGGACAAGCGCAGAGGCGACAGGCGCACCGCAGGTGATAGGGAGATAGGGAGGGAGGGAAAGAGGGTGGAGGGAGAGAAAGGGGGGGAAAGGAGGAAGGGGGTGAGTGGAATATCTTCGGAGATGAGAAAACGGTCATTGCCATCAGAGATGTGAGTTGGGGCTCACTCCCCTCTCGCCATCCCTCCATCCATCCATCCCTCCATCCCTCCCTTCAGTCCCCCTCCACCAGCATTTCCCTCGCCCCACACGCAGCCTCGTCTTCCCTCCCGTCCTCCCTTTCTTCCTGCTACTCCGTGTCCGTCCTCCCCGACCCGGTCTATGGCCTAGGCATGCGCCTGGAGAAGCGGAGGCCGTACATCCGGGTCGCGTCCTTCAAGCGACACCCGCAGACAGGAGAGCTTCTCCCCGCCGAGGCCAGCAAGGGGGAAAATGAGGAACGCATACACGTCGGGGACGCGTTGGTGGCAGTGAACGGGTATTCGCTGGTGGGAATGAGCTTGGAGCAGGCGGTGGGGGTGATGCGCTCGGTCGGCGGTGCCATGGGGGGAGGCGGAGAGGGAGGGACTGGGGGAGGGGCAGGGGGAGGGGTGGTCACCTTGGGGTTCAAACGCGCTGGCCACTTGGGCGAAGAGGCAGCAGAAAAGGTGACACGGTGGGTCTCGAGGGTCCCTTCTATCTTGGACTTCAGCGGTGCGAGCAAACACCACCGACAGCAGCAGCAGCAGCAGCAGCAGCAGCAGCAGCAGCAGCAGGATGAGGAGGAGGCGGAACAGGTCTTGCTCTATCAAAGGCACCAGGGTGCCCCTTTCGAACGAACCTACCGCCAGGCTTCCCTTCCCTCCCTTCCCCCTGCGGCAGCTGTTTCCGGGCCACTTAAAGACCATAGGACCGGCTTTCTCTGGCAGTGGAGCTTGCAAGGGGAAGGCTCCCTTCCCCCCGCTCTTCCCCCCTTCGATGTGGTGGCCTTGGTGCCGCTCGTGCGGGGCGGGGAGGGGGAGGGGGAGGACAGAGAGACGGGTCCCGGCCGACGGGTCTTTCTGGTGGGAGGTAAAGGGCGGAGGCTGTGGGTGCTGGAGGTGGAGCTCCGGGGACGGGGGGAGGTCGAAAGGGAGGGGGCGCCGGAGACGGTGCGGGTGCGCGAGCTGATGACGTGGGAGGAGGAGAAATTGGAAGCTTCCCTGAGCTGGATGAGGGCAGAGCCGTGCTGGGATGGAAGAGGGCTCGAGGTCGTGGGGGGCGGGGAGGGAGGGAGCGTCTGGCGGTGGGTAGTGCGAGAGGACGCGCGGGGAAGCGGTTGGGAAGGGCCGGGCGAGAAAAGAGGAAACAAGAGGCAACAAGCCGTTCCCCTTCTCCAGGAGACCTGCCTCCCTCCCTCCTCTCCGTCCCGCTGGCACTGCCACGGCGACCTTCTAGAAGGATGCCGGCTCCCGGCCCGGACCCATGGCCACGGCGCGGTGACCGCCCCCGGGTATCATTTGGCAGTCGCCGAGGGCCGAGCCTCCCAAGTGTCCCTTCAATCCACCGACCCTTTGCGGCTGTCGTCGAGCGAAGGAGGCAGCCAAGCCGGGGAGTTGGCCTTGCTTCCTCCGGGTAGCTTTGTCGCCGACCTGAGCCTTCGGACCCCGCACGAGGCAAGGGCGCCGGTCCTGGGGATCTCGTGCGACGGAGATCGGGCATTTTTTTACAGGCCCACGCCTCCACCGCTTCCTGTGCCGATGGCGGTGGAAAAGGTGGTGCAAGGAGGGGGTTCCCAGGTCGCAGTTTTGTATCGACGGAGAGAGGCGGCTGCGAAGGAGGGAAGGAGGGAGGGGGGACGGGCAGATGGGGAAGGAGGGAGGGAGGGAGGGAGGAAAGGGCAAAAGAGGAGCCTGGTCCCACGGCTGGGCGAGGCAATTGGGCCGCAGAAAAAGGCGTGGGTAATGTTCGCAGCATCCCCGCGCCTGTTGGGGTGGGAGCCGTCGGCCCATATCCGGCATGGCCCGGGCTTGCTGCTGGAGGGGGAGGGAGGGACGGAGGCTGAGGAAGAGGTGGAGGAAGAAGGGGAGATGCAGGGGAGGGAGAGGGAGGAGGGAGGGAGAGGATGCAGGAAGGAAAGGGAAGTCCTGCCGGAAATCCATCCTCTGAAGGTGCTGGCGCTCGTGGTGCTTGCTAGAATGCAGCAGGGGGGTGAAGAGGGGAAAGGGGAGGGAGGGAGGGAGGGAGGGAGGGAGGGAAATCCAGCGCAACAATGCCTGGTGAATGTGCTGCGCAAGCTCAAAGCGATGCACGAGGGTTTGGCTCAGCATGCCCGCCGGGACGGGAAGGAAGGGAAGGAAGAAGGGGAAGAGGAGGGAAAGGAGGAAGGGGTGGGAGAGCTGGTTGTCAGGTTGGCCGGATGGCTCCGACCAGAGGGAGCGGAGCAGGCGGAGCAACAAGGTGCCGCAGCCAGCCTCATCACTAGCCAGGCTCAGACACGGGCGACAGACCCTGTCCACAGGGGCCACAGCCCTTCTCCCTCGCCCTCTTTCCCGCCCTCTTTCTCGTCCGCCGAGCGCCTCCTCCTCTGGGCAGTCCTCGAGGGGCAGGCCACGACTTGCCCCTCCTTGACCGGCACCAGCCCTGGCGCCTCATCTTCTGCTTCCCAGACCGCTACCGCCATCCCCACCGCGCCCCTGTCCTTCTCCTTCGCCCGCGCCGGCCCGCCGCCCCCATCTCGCCTTCCCTCCTCCGCTTCCTCCACGTCCTCCTCCTCCCCCTCCCCCCCTTCCTCCGACCCTTTCTATTCCCTGGTCCTCTTCACGCTTGCCGCCCGCCGAGCCCTGCTCTCTCTGGCACCCTCGCCCTCCCCTACCCATTCCCAACCATCCCATGCCCCTCCCCCCTGTTTCAGCTTCCTGCAAGAGCCTGTGACGGGCGGAGGGAGGGAGACCGATGGAGGAGAGGGACCGCGGTACCACCCCTTATGTGCGGCGGTCGTCCCAGTAGCGCTCTTGGCGCGAAACAACACGCGCCTAGTGGAAACGGCTGTGGAAGGGCGGGAGGGAGGGAGCGGGGGAAGGCAGGGCGGGGCGTGGACATGGGAAGCTGTGCGGGATTTGTACCTGCCCCTCTGGGCTCGCTCCGTGGTCCCTCTGAGGCACCTGGCGGAGACCATGGCCGCCGCCGCCTTCCGTCGCAGCCAGGACCCGATGGAAGCTGCCCTTCTCTACTTGGCGGCAGGACGTCGCACCACCTTGAGTAACCTGGCCAAAGCGGCGCGGGAGGATAAAAAAGCCTTGGCACGGTTGCTGCAGTTCGATTTGAACAGCGCGCGGGGACGGCAGGTGGTGGAGAAGAACGCCTACCATCTCCTCCGGCACCGGGCGTATCTGAGTGCGGCCGCGCTCTTCCTTTTGCCCGATCCCCCCCAACTGACCCTGTGTTTGGACGTGCTGGTCCGGCATATGAAAGACCCGCTCCTCGCCCTTCTGGTGGCCCGACTGGTGGAGAGTGGCCTCCACCCCGACTTGGGAGGGGATGAAAGGGGGGGGGCGGGTCGCGTGGGGGTAGGGCCCGTGACCCGGGAGCTCCTGGAGGCGGAAGTGCTGTCCTGGGCTAAGGGGGAAGGGGAGGGCGGGGGGTTGGAGGCTGCAGTGTGCTTGTGGTTGGGGCGAGGGAGGGAGGCCTTGCAAGCGCTGGAGGACGGGGCGGAGACGCATCAGGGGGACTTGCTCTTGGCCCTTGGCGTCAGCCACGCGGGGGATGTGGACGCAGGTGCCTCAGTCAGCCCCGGTCTCGACCCTTCCCTCCGCCTTTCTCCCTGCGACGCGGCGCTGTACGCCTTGAACACCTGCATCGGGAAGGTGGTGTCTCCGCTCCTGGCGCGGCATGTGGACCCGTCTCTGGCCCGGTCGTGGCGGACGGGGGCCTTGCGGGCGATGGAGATGCGGCGACAGCCAGGCATGGAGGAGGTGGCGCTTTTGCTGGTGGAGGCCCTGGGGAAGCAATTGGAAGAAGAGGGCAGGACAGAGGGCGGGACCGAGGGCGGGACCGGGGGGCGGCGGCGCGGTCGTTTGCCTGCGTATGTGTCGGAGGAGGAAGAGGCGGAGGACGCGAGGGAGGGTGGGGAAGAGAGCGGAACAGGTGGGAAGCGGAAAATGAGGATGAATCTGGAAGGGGAGGCTCCTGGGTCCGGCCTTCGCCCTCCGCGTCCCCCCCCTACCTCCACCTCGCTCGCCCCTCCTTCCTCCGCCTCTGCGCCTACCCACGCGCGGGACATTTTTGCGGCCTTCGACACCCCTTCTCCTCCCCCTCCTCCCCCTCCTCAAAAAGACATTTTTGCGGCCTTCGACACCCCTTCTCCTCCCCCTCCTCCCCCTCCTCAAAAGACATTTTTGTCGGCCTTCGACTCCCTCCTCCTCCTCCTCCCCTCCTCCAAAAGACATCTTTTGTCGGCCTTCGACTCCCCTCCTCCTCCTCCTCCTCCTCCCCCTCAAAAACGACATTTTTTGCGGCCTTCGACGCCCCGCCCCCACCTTCCTCTGCCCCTCCCTCCTCCTGTTCCTCGCACCCTGCCACGGACCCTAGCACCTCGTCCATTTTTTGATGCCTCCAATGTGCCCTCCTCCGCGACGGCGCTCGTGACGGGGTAAGGATAGAGACGAGGAGGGGATGGAGGGGGGCCGAAACCCCTGGGGGGGGGGAGGAGGGATGCGAGGGGGGGGGTTGCGTCGTGGAGTTTTCTGCTTGTCTTGCCGACCCGATCTATTTCCCTTCTCTGCTCCATTTCCCCCTCTCCTTCCCACTGCGCCCCCTGCAGAGAGACCGGCCTTGGCGGAGGAAGGAAGGAGGGAGGGCAGGCGGGAGGAGGCGGCGAGGCAGCGACAGAAGAAGGGGGCCAGGAGGAGGTTCAGGTGTCCTACCTGGTCTCCCGAGCCCAAGGCACTTCCAGCATCCCGCCCTCTACCTTCCACAACCTCTCCCAGTGGGTGGCGGAGACACGCGTGGAGCTTGTAGCGGTGCAGTTTCTGAGGGCACTGGGGATCATCCGGCGGCGGTGGGAGCGGTTCAACCCCCTCGTCCAGGAGTGTGAGGAGATGATGGCGAGGGAAAGGCGGAGGAGAAGGCAGGGAAAGGGGGAGGAGGAGGAGGGAAAGGAGGGAAAGGAGGGCGGGGAATGCGCTTTGCCTGGGCCCGATGCGAGGGGCCTGGTGGAGGAGGTGCGTGCACGCGGGAGGGAGGGAGGGAGGGAGGGAGGGAGGATGGTGGAAATTTTGCTAGGTATTCATTACGTTTAAACCTGCAGGTTGAAATGCTTGTGGATCACCTGTGCAAGCCAGTGGAACCTGCTTCCTCGAGGTCGCCCTCCCTCCATTCCTTCCTCCCTTCTTCCCCCCTTTCCTGTCCCGGGCCATCCCGGGAGGCTTTACTGACCGCCGCCTTGCGTCGAAGCCAAGGGCCTCTGCAGGAGAAGGCCGTCTTGCTTCAGGTAGGGAGGGAGGGAGGGAGGGAGGGAGGGAGAGAGGGAGGGAGGGAGGGAGGGAGGGAGGGAGCAAGCGATACTCGAAGAGAACGACTCAGATCCAAGGGGCGGAACCTCCCACACATAAACCGCATTACGCTACATTCGTGGTTCCCACCCCTTTCCTCCCCCCCGCACTCCACCCCGCCCGTCTTCCCACCCAGCTTCTGCATCGGCCACGGGCCCTCAATACCTTGGTTCGCACCCGCGCGCGGCACGTCCTGGTCCATTGCTCCCTTCTCTCCCGGAAGCTCAACGCCGCCGAGCCCCTGTTCTCCCCTTTCCCCCCCTCCTCCTTCCATCCCCCATCCCTCCCTCCCTCCCTCCCTCCTGAACGCCTTGGTCGCCCTGGTCTGGGAGCTGGAGATGTGCGTCTACTACCAGCTCTTGGGGGGGCTGTCTCTGACCTTGTCCTCCCTGAAGGAGACGGCGATCGCGGCCCGCGTGGCCCTCCTCCTGGTCGCCTGGCGGAGCAACCACGTTGCTCTGCTCCAGTTGGCCACTCATGCCGTGCACCCTCACACTGTCTTTGCCGCCCTTGCCCGAGGGGACGGGGGAAGGCGGGGGGGAGGGCGGGAGGCGTCCACACGGTACATGCTGGAGGAGGAAGCCTGCGAGGCAGGGTCGAATGGGAATCGGGCAGAAACGGGGTGGGCAAAGGAGGAAGGGAAGGAGGGAGGGAAGGAGGAACAGGAGGAGGAGGGGGGAGGACGCGAAGAAGACCCCTTGCAGAGCTTGGCCTGCGCGGTCCACAGTTTGAGCCTGGCTTCCCGGAAGATCGAGGAGGAGGGAGGGCCTGAGGACGGGAAGGAAGGAGGGAAGGAGGCAGAGTTTCCCGAAGCCTCGCCTTCCCTTCCTCCCTCCGCCCCTCCCTCCTCTTCCTCCTCCTCCCTCGCGTCCTTCTCTTCTTCGCTGCGCCACACGCTCTTTGGAGGCACATCTCGCGGCCCTCCCCCTCCTTCTCCCCCCCTTCGACCGCCCCCTTCGCGCGCCAAATCCCAGGCGCCGCAGGCACCGGGCGCAGGAGACGAGGAGGGCGGGAGGGAGGGCGGGAGGGC
>SDOX01000036.1:102316-170041 GCA_004565275.1 Nannochloropsis salina CCMP1776
GAAGGAGGGGAGGAGGATTGTGTCTCTTTCTCACTCCCCGACGTCTACCTTGACGGTTTTTGCGTGTGTCTCATCACCCCTTCCGGCCCTTCGTCCCTCCCATCGCTTCGGCCCTTCCCTCCCTCCCTCCCTCCCTCCCTCCCTCCCTCCCTCCCTCCCTTCCTTCCTGCCTCCAGGCTCGTCAGCAGGCACGAGGCCGACCTCCTCCTTCGCCAAGCCCCCCTCGGCGGCTTCCTCCTACGGCCCAAGGGCAACAATCTGGACGTGGTCCTGTCCGTCAAGAGCAAGGAGGGCGGGGCCGAGGGCGGGGCGGAGGGCGGACGGATGCAGCATTTCGTCATTCGTACCATCCCTCCTTCGGCCTCGACGCCCCCGAGCTTCCGTTGCGGCTCTGTGGGCCCGTTTGAGGACCTGGAGGACCTCCTGTATGAGGTAGGGAGGGAAGGAGGGAGGAAGGAGGGCGGAGAGTTTCGAAGTAGGGTAGGGCGAATAGTGTCCGAGCGAGACGCAGGTTCATTGGCGTCGTGGAGATCGCTGGTGATGACGCCCGTCCTCCTCCTTCTTCCTATTTCCTGTTACCCCTCTCCATCCTCCCTCCCCGGTCTCCGTTTTCCAGATCTCTTCGTGTCTGGACGTGGGCCTCAGGCTCCGTCGTTACTCCCGCCCCTCCCACGCTCCCTCCCTCGCTTCCTCCCTCCCACACTTGGACGTGTCTTGCCACTCGGTGAACTCCTGTGCGTCGGATTACGCCCCTGGGAGCTTGGCAAGCGCCGAAGACACGAAAGACAGGGAGGGAGGAGGGGAGGGAGGGAGGGAGGAAGGGGAGGAGGCGTCGAGTGACGGGAAGCAAGACGGAAGGTCCGCTTGGGACCAGGCCGTCGGTGGGCCCCCCTCCGCCCCGCCCTCCGTCCCGCCCTCCGTTCCGCCCTGGCACCAGTCCTACCACGCCCTCTCCCCCAACGGCACCCTCCTTCGGGCCCTGATCCATCACGCCGGGCTCACCTTCTCCTCTCTCCCCACCTTTCCCCTCCCCTCCACGGCGGGTGTGGAAGGGAGTGCGACCCTCCCGGGGGGGCTGGAGAGGCGAAGGAGGAGTCGAGAGGGGGCTCAGGAAGGAGGTGGAGGAGGCGAGAAAGAAGAAGGAGAAGGAGACCTCTCCCTCCCTCCCTCCCTCCTCCCCTCCCCCCCGCACCCCCACGTGGGAGTCGGGGGTGTGCATTGTTTGCGGATGGTGGTGGACTTGCTGGTGTTGCGGGCGGTCTACCGTCAGGTGGGGAAGGAGGAAGGAAGGGAGGGAGGGGAAGTCGGGTTTTGCAGCGTGCATGCTTTGTAATCTGACGGTTTTTAATATCCTACGATGGATGCGTTTCCGCTTCATGTAAACAGGCGTGTGAGCTGGAAAAAACGTGTGCAGAGAGAGATGAGAAGGTCCTATCGGGCCGCCAGGAGGGAAAAGGAGGAGGGAAGGGAGGAAGGGAGGAGGCTGGTGGAATGCAAGCGTCTGAAGAGGAGCCAGTCCGGGACGGGGAGGGGGAGGGAGGCACGCTTAGCGGGGAGGCAAGGGGCATGAGAGAAGAGGAAGAGGGGGAGGAAGACGAGGAGGAGGAGGAGGAGGAGGAGGAGGAGGAGGGAGGGGATTGGGAGGGAGGATCCCGCGGTACGTTTTCTTCCAGCTCGTGCATGGCCCGGAGGGCGTATTCTTGGGTCCTTTCACACGACCGCCCGGCCAGGTAGGGCCTGAGGGCGGGGGGGAAGGGCGGGAGGGAGGGCGGGAGGGAGGGCGGGGGGAAGGGCGGGGGCAGGACTCCAAGAGGTTGCCAGGGAAAGGGGGAACGGCCAGGAAAGGAAGCTATCTCCGGGTATCATGTTCAGTCACTCACCATTCACGCCCTCACAAAGCCCTCCATCGGTTGCCCACCCTTTCTCCCTTCTTCCTCCCTCCCTCCCTCCCTCCTTCCTTCGCAGCTTGCTGGCTTCCCCCTCGCGCCCTGGGGGGAAGCCTGCGGTGGGAGCGCCGCCGCTGGCTTCTTGTCCCCCCTCGGTCGGTGGGTGGATGTGATGGAGCGGCAGCTACAGGTAGGGAGGGAGGGAGGGAGGGAGGGAGGGGAAGAGGTTTTGGGTGTGTGTGTTGTGGGGATGTTGAAGGGAGGGTACGAGGAGTACGCCTCCAGGGGGGACGGAACAGCGTGGGATGCTAACGACGCCGTGCTGTCACCACCGTCCACCCCACAGGCGAGCCTGGCGCCGCGAATTGCCTTCCGGCTCACCCGGGAGGAGAAGGAAAAGCTTCTCTTGGCTGCCGCTGCCGCCCCGCCCCGGGGAGGGGGAGGGGACGGGGTAAGTCTCTTTTTAGAGTTCCTTCGCCCCTTCCCTCTCTCCCTCTTCCCGCCTCGGCTGTCGCCGTGTCCCTCTCTCGTCCTCTGTCTTTCTCTTCCGCCCTCTCCGTCGCATTCGACCGCGGAATGAACTCTCCCGACGCCTACTCTTCCTCCTTGTCCCTCCTAAACATCATCCTCCCTCCCTCCTTCCCTCCCTCCCTCCCTCCCTTTCGCGCCATATTCCTTGGCCCGCTTCTTCCTACCTGGCCTTGCTTCTCCCTTCCCGCCCACGCTCCCTCCGTGCGCCTGCTCATTTGCCTCCCCTCTTCGCCCCTCCTCCCTCCTTCCCTCCCTCCTTTTCTCAGCCCTCCTCGTCCACCTACTATGGAGATCGGATCATCCGCCTCCTCATGAACCCCGATTGCACTGTTGTCTTTCACACCCTCCGGGTGGGCAAGGGCCACAGGACGGCGCAGGTAGGGAGGGAGGGAGGGAGGGAGGGAAGGAGGGAGGGAGGATGATGTTTAGGAGGGACAAGGAGGAAGAGTAGGCGTCGGGAGAGTTCATTCCGCGGTCGAATGCGACGGAGAGGGCGGAAGAGAAAGACAGAGGACGAGAGAGGGACACGGCGTGGCCCTCGAGGAGATGAGGAAGGGGGGAGAAAGGGCGCGAGGGAGGTTGGAAAGGCCGGAGGAGAAGGCTCACCTGGTTCTCCTCTTCCCTCCTCTACAGGTGGTGGGCTTCCTCGCCCACGATGCCGCTACCTGGTTGGTCAAGCATGGGTACGTCCACGCCTTTCCCTCCCTCCCTCCCTCCCTCCCTCCCTCCCTCCCTCCTTCCCTCCCTCCCTCCCTCCCTCCTTCCCTTCCTACCCGCTTCCTCTTGCCATCTCCTCCTCCCCGCTTGGAAATACTTTTCTTATTTTCATTTCTCTACTCATATCTGTGTATGTTATACTTATTCTCACTCCTGGACCCTTCTTGCCTTGCTCTATCCCTTCTTTTCTTTACCTCCTCCCTTCGTTCCCTCCCGACACTCACTTCCCTTCTTCCTCCTATCCTTCCATCCTCCCTCCCTCCCTCCCTTCCTTCCTCCCTCCCTCCCTTCTCCAGGTACGAACGCGACCTCTCCTCGGCCAAGGTCTCCTTGCGGGAGATGGAGGCCCGATGCGTCCTGCAGCGCGTCAAGAGCCCGGGCTTGGACGAGACCAACGAGCGTTATGGCCTCTACTACCGCTTTGTGGACCCGTGGCAGGTACGAAGGGAGGGAGGGAGGGAGGGAGGGAGGGAGGTTTACAGGGTACTTTGTGGTGCTCGCTCGTTTCCTTTCTTGTGGTTCGGCTCGACTAGCGCTCTTCCTCCCTCTCTCCCTACCTGTCCTCCCTCCCTCCCTCCCTCCCTCCCTCCCTCCCTCCCTCCCTCCCTGACTTTCCTTCCCTCCCACCACCTCCTCACTCCTTTGACCACTCCCCTTGTCCACTCTCTTTGCCCCAGGTGGTACCTCACGCCGAGGGCGCCGTGGGTGTACTCTCGGAAGGGATGGTGGGGAGGGTGGGTGTGGAGCCGATCAAAGCGGGCGAGACCACAGATATCCCTGAGCTGGGAAAACTAGGTAAGCCCTCCCTTTTGGCTTTCTTGCCCTTGCTCGCCTGTGTTTTTGTCCAACTGTCTCAGCCTATGCTTTGGGGACTCGATCTTTCGCCTTCGACCCTCACCGTCTCTTCCTTCCCCTCCCATCCCTCCCTCCCTCCCCTCCCCTCCCCTCCCCTCCCTCCCCCCCCTCCCTCCCCTCTCCCCAGGCCCGCACCTCCGCTCCCTCTGGTCCGTCCTCCGAGGAGATGCTTGGATCAAGGAGACGATCGCCCTGGCCGTCCCTCCCTTGGAGAGGGAGGCGGGGGTAGCCTGTTGCCGCGTGGACAGCAGCGTCGACGCGTTCCACCACTACGGAGAGACAGAAGCCTACACGCGGGCCATCACGCGGTCAGGAGGGAGGGGGGGAGGGAAGGTCATGCCGCTGGGTCAGAACCGTCTTTTCGGAGCTTGTTGTCGACATTACTTCTTCTTTTCACGCATGAGCAAAGCGTGACAGACTCTCTTCCTCCCTCCCTCCCTCCCTCCCTCCCTTCCCCCCTCTCTCCCCCAGACACCTGTACCGCAACGCCCTCTTCGCCCGTCTCAACCTTCCCTTCCGGTTCATGTCCCTCGTTCAAGTCGACATCACGGATCTAAAGCCCGCGCCCCAGCAGGGACAGGTGAGGCGTGCGACCTTCTTCTCCCTCCCTCCCTCCCTCCCTCCCTCCCTCCCTCCCCCCTTCCCTCACTTCTCTTATTCTGTCGCTTTGTATACTGCCATTTCAATAGTGTTTTAAGAGAGGTGAACGTGTTGCCGACAACGGTAGATTGAGAATCAAATTTTCAATATTTATTGTTCATTCGAGCGTCGTCCTTCCCTCCCCCTCTCCCTCCCTCCCTCCCTCCCTGCCTCCCTTCCTCCGTCCAGGCCCACCACGGCCATCATCCTGGCACCCGCCACCTGGATCTCTATGCTATCATGCGCTTGCGACGTCGGTCGATATATCAGCAGACAAATAAGGCGCCACATGTGCGTTGCTAGGGAGGGAGGGAGGGAGGAAGGGAGGGAGGAAAGAAGGCTGTTGTTGCGCAATGACTGACTGCATGTGCTTGGCTTACCCTCTCTCTGCTTCTTTCCAGCCCCCGCTCACGGCCAAGAATCGAACCGCCGACACGGTCATGACGGACAACGCGCGGGCGATCCTCAGCTTTCCCTCGCCGCCCCCTCCTCCCTCATCGGGGGAGGACGGGGCTACCTCCCAGGTTCCGCTACCGCAGCATTTCAAAGAGCCCTCCATGACCACGGCGCTGAATGCTACCTTTCGTTTCGCGTTGCCGGACGAGTGCCTCCCCTCCCGCGGACTGGAAGCCGTGGAGTGGCTGGGGAAAGGCCCGCCTCGGGTGGGACGGAGGGGAGGACAGGGGGGAGGAAGGGGTTGAAGCACCGGAAGGGAGGAGAGGGGGGAGCGGCTGTCGGGCATGGGCTTGGCGCAAAAGCTTGTCTACCTTGTACAGGCCCATGTGGAGCTCGGGATCGCTTGAATTTAGAGGGTCTCACACGACGCGCCGTCGTTACCCACCCTCCCTCCCTCCCTCCCTCCTTCCCTCAGGTCATCCACGTCCTGCTCTACGAACGCCGGACGATCATGGCGGACTCCCTGATAGGGGAAGTGGAAGTGCCGCTTTCCGCGCTCACGGAGGAGGAATTCATCGACACGTGGCTTCCCATAAGCACTCGGGATCACCACCACCCTGCCCCTTCCTCCACCACGCCCTCTTTCTCGCCCTCCCACGCGGCTGTCTTCCAGAACCATCATCTCTACGGGGGCAGTCAGGCGTGGACAGCGGGCGCGAAAGGCCCTCCAGTCGTGCCGATGCCTCAGGAAGGAGGGAAGGAGGGTGGGACGCAGACGGTGTGGATGGTGAGGGTGCAAGTCCTCCTGTCCTTCTTGTTGATGTGCGCCAAGCAGGCGGAGCGGGGGGAGAGTGAGGGGGAGGAGATGGGAGAGGAGGAGGATGAGGAGGAGGACGAGGAGGGGGAGGACGAGGAGACGGAGCCGAACGAGCACCAGGTGCGGGCGACGTCGATGATGGATGACCTGTGAGGAGGGAGAGTGATTGGGAGGGAGGGCGGGAGGGAAGAAGGAAGGGAGGGAACAGAGACCGCAGGGCGAAGGGTACTAGCGAGTGCCAGGGTAGCGGGTGAGGAAATCGGAGAAATTACGGCGAGGGAATGAGGAGCCTGGTGAGATGCGCAAAGAAAGCAGGCTAGCACGCAGAGGTATATTGCGTGAATTTTGACGGCCAACGCGCATTGTGTAAGGGTTCTGGTAGGAACGCAGGCGAGAATAGGAAACACCAGTTCGGGTTGGGGGTTTATTGGTTGAAATAAAAGCAATCAGAAAGTCTTTTAACGTCTTTAATTCCAGTGTCTCTAAAGCTCGCGCAACCTTTAAACATGCCTGTACACGCTCTTTACTTGTTTTGGCACGCCAATTCCCCTTTCTTCTCATTTCCCTCACCCCCTTCTCCCTCATTTTTCATATGGAAGGCCACCTCCCCTCCCCCGGTCGCTATCGACGCCCATTATCCAGGGAGCCGCCTTTAAATTCTCTCCTCGTCCCCAGGTAGCATGCTTTTGGCTCTACCTCCGGCCTCATTTGGACAGGGGGAAAAAGCTCTGCATGGTCCTCTGTCGCTTCTCAGCACTCGTTACGTCGTTTATTGTCCCTCCTTTCCTGCTTGTTTTCTCTCCTGCTCGTGTCGCACCACGTCTCTCTACAGCCTCCGCGTGCCGCTCCATCCGCGTTTTTTTCGCACTGTCTCCTACGTTCCCGCCCCTCTCTCCCTCCAACCGACTCGGCGTCAACACCTCCACCTCGTCACCCCCCGCTGCTTCTTCCTCCTTCTTTGCTCTGCGCGAGGCGTCTAGGGTCTTCCCCGGTTTGCCTCCCTCTCCTTCCTCCCTTCCCTTCCTGTGATCCTCCTTATCTCCTGCCCGACCCTTCCTTCCCCCAAAGAAAACATCCAAAGTCCCCTTCCCCCCGCCCTCCTTCCCTTCTTCTTCCAAAACAATGGGCACTGCACAGTCCTCCCCTTCGTACGCCATGCTGTTCATCCGCTTGCTCACAGGCTCACAGATCAACTCCGGCGCTTCCCTCCCACCTTGCTTCCCTTTGCCTTCTCCTTTCTGGCCCCACAATTTCGGCAAGATCTCGGCGATTCGCGGCGCGCCCTCTGCCCCTCCCTTAAGCCACGCCTCCTCCTCCTCCTCGCTCTGCAATATCAGGGGCATGCGGTCATGGAGCCAGGCAAACGACGGAGCCGCCTCGGTGGTCAGGATGGTGAAGGAGAAGAAGACCTCGTCCTCCACCGTGCCCTCTACCCCCTCGTCTGACCGAGGAGGCCGGTGCCAGACGTCGTAGAGCCCGGCGAGGGAGAGGAGAGGGTGGGAGGCGTCGCGGGAGTGGCAGTAGAAAGGCTGCTTTTGCCCTTTCTTGTCCTAGTAAGGGGAGGGTGTCGTCCATGCGGTGTCTGTCACGGCGCACGGGCATTGAGAAAGTCACAGGGGCTTACCTTTTTCCACTCGTAGAAGCCCTCCTAAGGGTGGTGCGGTAACGAAAAGGGAGGTGAGGAGGATTCGAGCCGGTGGGATCAAGATACCGCGGGGAAGAAGGGACAGGCACACGGGGTAAAGGGGCTCACCACGCAGACAAGGCAACGCTTGGTATCGGCCAGGCGACGGAACATCGGCTTCACGGCCACCTACAGGTCGAGGAATCGAGATGATCGGAGGCTAGTGAGCACTCTCCCACAGAGAGGGCAAGAAAGTACCATCGCCCCCTCCCAAGTATGCAACGTATCCCCTCTCCACGGCGGCATTCGCAGTGACGACATTTGCTTGGAAAGACAACGCCGTTGTAAGGAAGAATTGAATCATGCATGATGTCTCACCGTCTCTGAACGGGCATTAAACGCGCGGAAAAAATCCAGCTTCTCCCCTTCCTTGTGCCATGATGGAATCAGGCCCCAATGCATCACCACCACTGCCCTCTCCCCCGGATCCCCGTCTTCTCCCTCCTTTTCTTGGCATGCATCTCGAGTCTGCGATGTGTCTCCACGTTTTGCCTTCCCTGTCGTTGGCTGTCGTCGGCAGTGGCGTTCGTAACCTCCTGCCCTGATAATAACTGGTGACGTATGACCTGGGTGCAGGTTATGCCGGGGCCGAAAACGATCTGCTCTGTATATACGCCCTCCAGGAACGCCGTATGTGGTGGCCACAGCAGATATTGAGCACGAACAACGGGCCCGGCCACACATAAAGAGGCTGATGTCGGCTTCTGAAATGGACAACGTGGGAGGGTATGAAAATTGAAGACAGCAGGTAAGACATGGAGAAGTCCACGTCTGACTCTATGGAGCGAGGCACCACGCCAAAGAGGTACGTCATGGACGTGTACGTCATGGACGTGTATGTATCGAGTGAGATATAGTCGCGAGGGTTAAATTGAGCCCACCCCACCCATAAAGCAATACCAAAATGGACTATCGCTCAGGCACAGCGTGCTATTCTGAGTGAGCGATCCACCAAGCCGATGGAAAAGAGCTGAACAAATCTTTTTTTAATTCACGCGAAAAATAAGGTAGAGCTGTCCCTTGATAGGTCATCCATATTGATTGTCCATGGATAGAATAGTTGTGTAGAGTGCGACATCTTTGGGCCTGTCAACTCATTGCAGACAAAGTTTGCCCTGCAACCAACCTCCCCACCCCCCTTATCCATTAAATGCATTAAACAAGATGCACCGCGCCACCATGGCCGGCATCGCTGGGATGCTTTTCAAAGCCTGCATGGTCACTACAACGGCGGCCTTTCTTGTGTCTTCCGGTCCACGGGTGCACGAACGTTCCTCGTCACGTTGTACCACTCATCTGCGTGCTGCCGCCCCGATCGCTCCCGCGGGCTCATTTGCGGCCTCTCTGGAGGCTCTCCACGACGCGACTATCACGACACTAACAGAAGCGCTCAAGGTACGTGCATCGGTAATTTTACCCCCTGTGACGCGACGCTGATGGGGAAAGAAAATCCCTTGCTCAGGTGGAGCCAACCGACTACCCGGCCTCCATGGAGCTGGACTCCTACGCGGGAAGAAGCGGTGTTCAGGGCAGCATCGCAGGGTACAAGGGCAACGTTCGGCTGGTCTGGACTGGGGAGGGGAAAATGATGCGCGAGAATGGGGTGGAAGGGGGGGGGGTCTATCGGAGCGACCTGGCCATCTGGGTGGGGCCGCTCACCTTGGTGCCTCACTTGGTCTTCTCGCTAGAGCTGAGCGAGGGGGAGGGAGGGGAGGAGGAAATCAAGCTGCTGCTGGACTATGTACCCCGGGAGGATATCCAATACACAACGGGGAACAACCATCTGATGGACTATTTCGCCGGGCCCGCGCAGGAGGTGAGGGGAGTGCTTCCCTACCCCCTCTTCTTTCCCCCTCGACAAACTACACTCATGCCCTTACCCTGCACACACAGGCGGCCGCCGCCGCTGCCTCCGACAGCCTCGCCCTGCGTCCACGGGTCCTCCCCTCCTTTTACTCCCGCGTCCTCCTCTCCCCCTCCGCCCTCTCCCTCGCCCTCCCCGCCACGCCCGAGGGTCTGGACCGGGCGCGGGCTTGGACAGAGGGACACGTGCAGCGCTGGCTGGGCTGGTGTGAGGGCGCCAAGGAGGTGGATAGGATGAAACGCGGTCTCCTCCTCTCCCGGGACAACGGGGTGCGGCGGACCTGGGTGGAGGGGACGGCGGGAAGTCTGGATGGTTTTGTGGGGGGAAGGGAGGGAGGGGGGGCGCTGGCAAAGCAAGCGGCGATCGCCATGAGTGGGCCACAGCAGGAGGCTTACGTGGGAGGGTTCAGTTGAGGGCTGAGAGGGGGGAGGCGGGGAGGGTGAGGGTGAGAGCCGGTGGTTCACCCCCAGGCCAAGCCAAGGGGAGATGGAAGGCAAGAAGCATCAGGTCAACGCTTTTTTTTCAAACGGTTTTGAAATGATGGCGCATATTCCTTCCTGTATTGTTTCTTTTCATCCCTTCCAGTGCGGTGAGGAATCCCCCACTCCTTCTCTCTTTCCCTCCCTCCCTCCCTTCCTTCTCCACGGTGTGTGCCTCCCTCCCCGTCACCCTCCCTGCGCAAAGCCCTGTTCCCGCCACAAAGTCTCCACGCCCTCCTCCATCTCCACCGTGAGGCACACTCGCACAAAGAAGGCGGGCTGAGGGAAAGACCGCAGCCTCATTCGCATCGTCGCAAGGAGAAACGCACTGGAACATCCTGTGCCTCCACTTGTCGCACTTCCTCTGGGCCGCATGCGTCCTGCCTCCCTCTTGCCCCCCCCTTCCCTCTTTCCCTCTTTGCCCCCCCCCCCTCCATTCATGCCGTCCACCCCGCCCACCCTCTGTATACGTAGACATCATACGTCCTTCCCCCCTAGACAAGCTCCAGGATGGCCATGGGGGCGTTGTCGCCCTTGCGTGGTAACGTCCGCAGTACACGGCAGTAGCCGCCAGCGCGCTCTCCGTATCGATCTTGCGCCTGATACAGGGAAGGAGGTTGGGAGGGAGGGAGGGAGGGACGGAGAGGGAGGGCGTGCGTCAGTGCCTTCGCTACTGAAGCCCTCCTGCTTTCCCACCACCATTCCCTGCCAGGCATGCCCCTGCCCACACCGCCAGGGTCCAGTGCCCTCTCGATCCCTCCTCCCAAAGTCGGGTGACTCCCTTGCCATCGCACAGACCAGAGGCACACACCTCCTCACTCCCTCGGCTTACGCGTCTCCTTGCCCCCTACTTTCCCCACCGTCCGGCCCCTTCTGCACCCTTCTTTCGCGCCGTTTTCACCCACCTGCTCAAAGAGCGCCGCCACCAGGTCCTTGTCGTACATCCATCCCAGCGCCTGGCGCCGGGCGTGCAGATCCCCGCGCTTGCTCAAGCCAATCATCTTGTCCACATACTTCCTCACCGCCTTGGCGCGGATCAGAGTGGTCTTGATGCGACCGTGGCGGATGGCTGCGAGGGAGCGAAGGGAACGAGGGAGGGAGGGAGGGAGGGAAAGAGGGCAACAGAGGGTCAGATGGAACACGTTGGTCACGTCTCGACGGTACTTTTCCACCCTCACTCTCCACTCTGATACTTTCCACTATCCACAAGTGTATCACTCCCATTAACGGTTCCTCTCTCCCCGATTTCCTGTTTTCCTGTCATCTCCTTCCTTCCTCTTGCCCTCATCCTTCCCTTCCCCTCGACGTCCTCGTCTCCTCCTCACCCTCAGTGGTCAATGCGCGCAATAAAGCCTTCCGCTGATCTGCCGCCTTCCCTAGCTTCTTGAATCGTTTCCCGTGGCGCATCATGTCCATGGATCCCTTCGATCGCCCTCCGAAGTCAGAAACCTCCTCCACCGACAGGACACGGGAGGAAGCCCCCGCCCGAAGAGGCAACGGGGATGGGAGCATGAAAGCATTCACCCCGCAGAAGACCAAAGCCGCCGCCAGGAAGAAGAAGAGGCGGGAAGCCATACCTCGAGCTCTGTTTTTGGTGTTGGTTTCCGATTTAAACGGGTGAGAGAACGCAGGGAGGGCTAAGAAATATCCATGCCGATGGCATTGCCTGCGAAAAACATGAACAAGAGGGTTCATCTCCACAACATGGGCATGCGTCACGTTATATTTGCTCCTATCTCCTGAGATCGTAGTGTTGCAATGAACGTGTCGCGCGCCTTTCCAATCAAACATGAGTTGAGTGTTCACGGCAGGCGAGAGCCAATTCCGCTGCAACAACATACGCAAGACGGACATGGACGGACGTGACCTGGCCAGAACGCTGAAACCATTTGCCCTCAACCATCCCATACCGCACAAGGCATAGTGTAGAAATGCATGCGTTTGAGGGCTGCACAGCCCGTACGGCCACACCTACTGCTAGTGACGGCAAGACTAGCGTCTCAGCGTGTCTAATTTCCTCCCTCCCCTTGGACCCTCACAGCGAGCGTCAACCAGCCATCTCCTCCCGCCGGACAAACTCACGCGTCGCACTCGAAGAAAACAAACCTCCTTCCTGTCGCGTCATACTCAATGTTGCACGTGCTTCGTTCCTTCCTAATTCGTCCGACGCCAATCCTGAACTGTGCCAGTGACAGTCGTATGCGGTGGTGGGTATCCTACGCGCGACCAGAGCGATCTTCTTCCTCCGGGTACCCTACAGGGGTGAGCAAGACGAGCGGTAGATGTTGAAGGACCCACACGTTCCAAAAGAATGATACGAGCAAATGTGTGAAAGAAAACAAAGAAGAAAGAAAATTTCGAGTCAGAGGAGGAAGAATATCATTCAGAGGTCCGATGTGGCCGACATTTCGTTTTTGCCTTCTTGCCTTCACCCGTGACATCCCGTTGCCTTCTTCATTATCCATCAATATATTGTAATTCGGAATCATCGCTTTTTCTTCTTCTTGCCTCCTCCCCCACCACCTCCTCCTCCAAAGCCCTTTTGCGGTGTGTCATCATCACTTGCTGCTCGACGAGATTGTTTTTCCAGCTTTCGCCGCGCTTGCCTGAGGAAAAAAAACGATATTTTTAAAAAGCGAAAATACAAATGAGAGGGTTTAGCAAGAGGAAGGCTCTAAGAAACAAGGAATCCTACGTAATATAACACGCGTGGATGCATCCAACACATTGAGGGATGAGAAGCAGCAAAAGCAAGGGTCCAGGAAAACAAGAAGAGAGAGGAGAAAGGGCACCCACCTGTTCTGACTCATCATCGCCAGATTCTTCATATCTAGCTCCTGCAATGCTGACTCGTCAATGGCGGCGTCCTTGCCCTGGAAAAATTTTCCCCAAAAAAATGCGTGCGCCCCCCAGAACAATTCAATTTCGGAATACAATTCGCCGACTTCTTCCCCTCTCTCACTTCCCCTTTCTCTCTCCATCCCTCCCTCATTACCTTGCTCGGGTCAAAGCCTGTCTTCTCGCTGAGTCGGCTTGACATACGCGTCATCATCAAACGCAGGTTCGAAAACTCTCGCTGGAAGTTCTTCGCCTCCTCCATCGACCGACCGCTCTCTTCCACGATGCGCTTCCATCGTAGGTCCGCGCCTGGGAAGGGAGGAGGGAGGGAGGAATCCAAGCACGATGTGAGGGATTGTGACGGAAGGGGGAAGACTAGGAAGGGAAGGAGGAGTGAAGGCTGATACCAGGGTTGTCCAGAAGCATCTTCGGGTCTCTCCGCTCCTCTGGCTCCATCACGTTGATCATTTCCTGGTAGGCGAAGAGCTTCTTCTCGCCCTCATACATGGCGTCGCCGGGAAGGACGCCGGCCATGCCCGGGATCATCTTCATCATGCCTGAGAAAGGAGGGAGAGAGGGAGGGAGGGAGGGAGGGAGGGAGGAGGGAGGAGGAGGGTGGACCTTTTCAAAGGCCTCGGCTTTCTCGGCGCGGGACTGGCAGTAGAGGGCAAGCTTGGCGGCGGCCGTGGTTTTACCGGCACCCTGCAGCCCAGCCAGGAGGATGACAGTGGGGGGCTTGCTGGCCTGAGGAGGGAGGGAGGGAGGGAGGGAGGGAGGGGGGGAGGGAAGGAGGGGGGGAGGGAAGGAGGGAGGTGGGGGGGGAGGCCGGCGAGTGGGTGGCACGTCAGGGACGATAGTGCGTGCAAATAAAGGAGTTGGGCGAAAATTAGGAAAGAAGGGAGGAAAGGAGGAAGGGAGGGAGGGAGGGAGGGAGGAAGGGGCACCTGCGCGAGTTCCGCCTGCTCGGCGCCCATGAGGTCGACGAGCTCGTCGTACATGATCTTGACGAACTCCTGGTCGGGGGTCACGCCTTTGGTCACGTCCATGCCTGTGAGGGAGGGGACGAGGAGGGAGGGAAGACGGAGATTACGTCGATTGACACGCGAAGAGACGCCCACTTTGGGAGGGGAGTTCGACTTCACTTCCTTCTCTCCCTCCTTCCTTCTCCCCTACCCTCTCCCCCCCCCGCCTCGTACCGAGTGCCTTCTCTTTAACCGCCTCCAGCAAGGCGTTGGTCACCTTGAGGTTCACGTCCGCGTCTAGCAGGGCCCGCTTGACGTCGCGCAGGGCGCCGTCTGTCTCCAGTCAAAGGGGTTAGGGAGATCAGGACATTAACGGGGCAGTGGGAGACGCGCGATGGGCAACGGTGGGGTCAGGGGCCGGCGTGCAGGGTAGTGAACGCGATGATGCAAATCCAGAGAATGAGTGCCGCCAAGCTTTCGTGACACGTGTGGCACTGTGCGCTCATATCGGCACAAGGCACACAACAGAGGGGTGGAGGAACGTCAGAGGACGTCGTGGCGGCGATTGCCAGCGTCCCTCGGGGCACAGGATGCAAGGCCTGCCACGAGAAGGCCACGAAGGGAAGGCACAGGGAACGATACGCACCGATATTGGCTTCCGAGATGGTTTTCTGCCCTGCCAAAGACTTTAAAGCCCCGATGAGACCATTGGTAATGCCGTCCATCATGGCGTAGGCCACGCCCTTGCTCCGTCTGGAAGCGCATGGAAACATGGAGGGGTTAGGGATTAAAATAATAGGAAGAAGAAGGAAGGACGTCAATTTCATTGTCCTGCGCGCCCAGTGACTATTGTACACTGTGTGGGAGCCGTCAAGCCAACGAGGGGACCGAGGGGTGAGAGGCTGCAGAGGATGTGGAATCAAATGAGAGACACTTACCCTGAGCTTTGCGTCGAAATGGCTGTCATTGGTCCTTTATGCCACGATTTACATACTCCAGGAGGCGGAACGCGAAATGCAAGCGAAGGGAAGACGAAACCATAAATGATGACGAGCAGGGGGAGGAGGTAGATAAGAGGGCTATGGCGTGGCATGACGAGCTTCCAAAAACAGAGATTAAGCTCAGGCCAAAATGCTGTATCCCCGGATCGTGATGTCTCTGTTATAGATCGGGACGAAGCAAGTGGAAAATTGAGTTTGGGGGTTCAAAGAAAAGACAAATCGAGTCTCATTAATTAACTAGGTAAAAATCTTGAGGTAGCCCGTCTTGAACGTCCCGACCCGCTTACTCCCTTGGCGACTCTTCAGGAGCAGACATCGATGTGATTTATTCCATAAGACGACACGATACTGAAACAGGGGCACGCTTACCATGCCTTCGTCTCTATCATCGTCGGCATGCAAAACTTCAGCGGTTGCAGGGAGAAGCGAGAGTGCCAAAGAAGAAGAGGAGGAGGAGGAGTTTGAGGTACGTGGCGTTCGGTTGAGATGACTCTATACTTCATTATTCTTTAATCACCTTCGTCCCTTTGCGGCTATGCTCTCACAAGAGTTAAGGCTCGCAGAGAAAGGAAATACTTGCGGAGGTATCATCTTTTCCCCCTCTCAAAGAGTGTGCCATCCACTTTTTATCATCTTTCGCTCCTGTACCAAAGGTATTTGTCATGAAGGAAGATTTCAAGTTTCATTGTGCGCACTTCGTCGCCTTCAAGGGATATAGAGAGAGGCTTCATGGACATAATTATACGGTCGGCGTCCGGATGCGGGGAACCAGACGGGGACATGACGGGTACATGCAAGGGACGGGGGCGGGAGAGAGGAGTCTGGTCATTGGAAGGCTATAGAATGGCAAATTCGGCTCAAAAGATCCTAATAATGTTCATATAAATAGTGAGAAGCGCGATCAGGACCATTCGAGCTTGAATGAACCGGAAAAGAAAGCGCGTATTAACCCATCATATCCCTCCCGATCCCTCCCGGACTAGGTATCTGATCGACTTTGGAGACATCAAGCTCGTCACCCGCGCCCTCTGCAAGGAGCTCAACGAACGCTTCCTTTGCCCCACCCGGAGCGACGTGATCCAGATCGACGTGGAGGGGCCTCGCATCAGTCTCGCCTGCGAAGATGGGGCCCTCTTTGTCCTCCCCACCGCCGACTGCGCGATGCTCCCGGTCGTCCACAGCACGGCGGAGGAACTCGCGCAATATTTCTGGCACCGACTGACCACCAGCTTTAGTGTGGATCGATTGCTCTCGCGGGGCATCCACACCTTGCAGATCATGGTGGCGGAGGCCCCCAAGCAAGAAGGCTGCTACACCCGGCGACTCACGTCCCCGCCCTTGTCCTTCTTGGACGAGGGGGTGAGGGGGAGGGCGGCCGAGGTCCTGGAGCCGAAGCCGTGTATAGGGAGGAAGGAAGTCGGCGGTGGACAGGGGGTGGACGGAGGGAAAGAGCGAGAGGAGGGAGAGCGCCAGGACAGTGGCCTTGAGGGAGTCGAGGGATGGGACCAACTAAAGTAACAAGCACGTCAACAAGCGGAAGCGCCTTTTCATCTTTATGCCAAGCGAGTACTCTGTAGTCAATTCGATTCAGCTGAGGCTTACGAATTTCATCCTCCTCGTTGAGATTATCCTCCTCTCCTCTCTACTCCTCTCACCTCACTTCGAGCTCGTGCTGCCCGTTGCCCCTCCCGCCCCTCCCCCCGGTCCCGCTCCACCTCCTCCCGGCTTCATCATGTCCAGCAGCCTCGTAAAATTTTTGATAGTCTCCTCTTTAGAGCCTCCGGAGGCCACCGTGGAGGGCCGCTCGGCCAGCGCCTGCATCCACCGCCTCAGTCTCCGACACCCTTCCTCCTCGGCCATATCGAGCACGTCGACCCCGACCCAATGTGGCACCGTCACCAGCAAGCGCTGCACGAAAGGCGCCAGGCACACCTCGCCCAAGCAAAACCCGCTCTCAAGGAAGAAAGGGGTCTTCGCAGGGTCCGCCCCGTACTGGCATAGGAACCTCTCCATAACCACCATCCCTGCCTTCAACTTCGTGAGCTCCTGATCGAGGCGCGCCTGGTCGCCGTCTCTGGCCGCCAACAGGATAGGGAAGTAGCTGCCCATCCCTGATGTCTGCCAGATCTCTCCCAACAGCCGCATGTTCGCCTTGTCGGGTGGTCGGGTGGGAAGCAGGGAGTGGCCCTGGTCGGGGAAGGCCTCGGCGATGTACTCGGCACACACGTTGGATTCGATGACTTGGACGTCGTAAAGAGACGAAGCAGTAGGAAAGGTGGAGGGAGTGGGTGTAAGGACTTCCTCTTCAAGACCCCGGGTACAGTGCTCTAAAATAGGCACCTTAGCCCTGGCGCTCGGATCAGGGTGAAGCGAGGCATACAATTCGACGAAATCTTCCGGCTTATTTTGGAGGTCCACGATCTTATGCTCAAATTCTACGCCTTTCTCAAGAAGAGCCAACCAGGCGCGCTGAGCATAAGGACAGGTACCGCTATTCCATAAACGAACCTGAGAAGGTAATTTCGCGAGCGTTATGGATTAGGATAGAATCGAGAGCAACGAATGCATCACAAAAGCGAAGATTATCTTGCATGGAACCCTCTTGACATGAAAGGACTTGTCAGAACAATGAAAACCTAATTACGAACCTTCGGTTGAGGTTTGGTTGCAGCAGCAAAAGCATGAGCAAACCTTGAGCTTGCCATGATGACTATGGTAAGGAACCAAACCAGGAGACCGGCGGGAGGAGGCATAAATAACAAGTACCGAGTGAGAGGTGGGTGCCACACTCTATGTGCCAACACCCTGTGTACTAGTGCATGTAGGGTACGCGATTATGGCCTTGCGTTAACGGCACCGACCGCTTCCATAGTCAAGATACCTCCCTGTCACTGTCTCGGTGGAATCAGGATTTGACTTTTCAAAAAAGTTTAGGCGGAGGAGTAACGGAAACGGCGTCGTTTCGTCATCCATCTTATGGCGTGCGAGCGCTTTACACACCTATGGAGCTCTACTGCCATCGTAAAGGGGCTATTAAATTCCACTTTTAACCAGATAGGAGGGTTCAATTGATATGGTTCTCTCCATGAGGCAAGCATCGGTGCGCTAAGTGTTCTCTAGGAGATTTCAACTATACGTCTACTCGGTTCTTCTTCCATTTCTGACCAGCTCTTTTTCTTCCTCTTTAAATCAGACGCCTTAATCCTCCTTAGCTCTGAGAACTTACTTCTAGATTGTTATGAAAAGTTGTGCAAAATCTCTACGGTAAGTGCTACGCAAGGTTTCATATCATATCGACACTTCCGATCCGTTTCTCGTATATGGGATCATAGGCTACCAAGTACCGATCTCATTTAAGCCACATTTTAAAATTTTGATGTTGTTTTGAATCATAATCTATGATTCACCGCTGTCAAACATACTTAAATTGTCGTAGGTCACCCTGTATTCCTCCTCGATCCGCTGCGGTCTCCCCGGCCTGCTCGTCGTCTCAGCCCACCTCCTCCAAGCCTGTATGCAGGCGCCGACACCAGGCTCTAAGATATCGACCAGTCACAATTTTTGGCAGCGACCTTACATCGCTCATCTTTCTCTCGTTGGTCTTCTCCTTTACCTCGTTTGCGTCAGCGCTCCACGTCAGTAATCCAACCTATTTCTCGCATGAGGATACTAAGACATTGCATCAGAATCTATCGTCCCTCGTGGATGCAGGGAGGTTCGACGGCGCCTATATCGTGGGGAGTAAGAGCGGGAAAGTGGTCTTAAAGGAGGTAGTCGGGTACCATCACCAAGGCTCCCACCCCTTCTTTCGACTCTTCTCCATGACCAAACCCATTACGGCCGTCCTGACCCTGCAGCTGGCGGAAGAGGGGAAGCTAAGCTTGGACGATGAGATCGCCATGTATCTGCCAGAACTGGCCCATCTGACCGTGTACGACGGCGTGACGGATTTTTTCGGACAGGCGGGACCCTGGGGCTCCCTGCAAAATGTCACAACGCCCACGGACAGGAGTAGCGCCCAGAAGGATTCCGCAGAGGCGAATTTCCGAGCAACCAGTAAGGCAGACTCTGAGCTGTTGGCCCGTCGCCAAGGATTTCTCTCGCACCCGGCTACTCGTAACGCCACGATTCGAGAGCTCTTGACCCACACGGCTGGGTTCGCCTATGGGGATAATCTGGGCCACCCTGTGGACGACGCGTACGACGAAGCCCTGCTGACGGACTTCTATGGCCACACAGAGATTGATTTTTTGCGGACTCTGGCAGACATTCCTTTGCTGACTGAGCCCGGCACCGAGTTCCATTACTCTCTGGGCTTTGATGTTCTTGGGGTGCTCCTGGGCCGCGTGGGGAAAAAGCCGTTGGATGTGCTTATGAAAGAGAAGGTGTTCGAGCTCCTGAGTATGCACGAAACCGGGTTTTTCATTCCCATGAAGAAGCTGTGGAGGCTGGCGCCCATGAAGGTAGCGGAGGACATGGAGGGTCTCGGGGCCAAGTTGACGGAGCTGAGCGCCACCGAGGACCCGCCATTTAAAAGCGGAGGGGGCGGCTTGATATCCACCGCGCAGGATTACTTGAAATTTGCAAACATGTTGCTGCGGAAGGGGAAGTCCAAGGAGGGGAGGCAGGTGTTGGGGGAGAAGAGCGTGGAGGCCATGACAAGCAACCAGCTCCTCCCTCACCAGCTCCCGTACCACATGGCCGGATTCCCCGACTTCGAAGGGAGCGGCTTTGGCTATGGGGTCATGGTAGTGGGAGATGGAGAGGTCTCCCCCTCGTCGCCGCTGGGCGAGGTGTCCTGGGCGGGTCTGGCGAGCAACAGCTGGTGGATCTCGCCGCAGCAGGACACGGCCTTGGTCGCAATGACGCAGGTCATTCCCTTTGACCGCACCCTGGAGGACCTGGTCAAGCCCTTCTTCTACAAGCCTTTTCTGCACGAGGGGAATCAAAAGGAGGAGGAGAAGGGGGGGGGCTCCCGGAGCCTTCGAGGGAGCGCTGAGAGGCTTGAGGAGGTGTAGGGCTCGATTGGATGGAGCGCGGGATGGGAGGAAGCTTTTCTAGATTGTAGGAAAGGAAGCTTTATCATTTTTGTAATTGGAGGGCTCATAAATATTTTTGAGACGAGATAAATGGGACAACCATGACAGGGGTATGGTTTGCCTCCGCAATGTGGGCCCGAGCAGACCGGAGGCGGTGCCTCTGGTTCCCGGAGGCTTAAAGATGCGTATTTAGGGATCATTTCAACGAATTAATGGGAGCAGAAGCTATGTTTCTGAAGAATGAGGCAATAATTTGAATAAATGCTTAGAGTAATGGCAGTCCGGGAATACAAAGACGAGTCGGAAGGAGGGATGAGGTGGTCGTGGAATACGCGGGCCGCGTGTGACAACGCTTGTTTTATCAGAAGCAGCAAAGAATCAGGAACTATGACGTACGCAAAGGGTGTCAGATCAAGTTCCACTACTGAAAAAGCAAGCCGACAAAAGCTAAGTCACTCTCTTGTCTGCGAGTCGCACCGGCGGCCCTATTTCTTTGGCTTACGCGCCACGCTGGGCAGTTGCCCCCCCTCCCCGTGCCGTGCCCTGACCAAATCGCCCAGAGTCCCCCTTTGCCGTCGCTCCAGGCCCTTACTCTTCTTCCGGATCGTCCTCACCAAGCCCTCTTGCCACAAAGCCACCGCTAGCTCCATCTTGTCCGCTTCCTCCCAAAGCCCCGGAAGCTCCCTTATCACAATTCTCCGCTCCTTGTCCTGGGCCGCTCCATCCCCCTGCCCATCAAACAGAGCTGCCACTGCCGCCCGGAATTTTTCCGGGAAAATGATCCCAGGGATGGCGTCAAGAGGAGACATGCCCTCTGCAGAGGCTCTTGAGCCCTCCTCCTCCTCCTCCCCCTCCCCCTCCTCCTCCTCCTCCTCTTCCTCTACCTCCTCCTCTACCTCCTCCTCCTCCTCCTCCTTCTTCCCGTCCCCATTTCCCCGCGCCGGCACAGTCCGGGCATCCGCCCCTCTGCCCGATATCTTCTTCTTCTCTGAACATCCCCCCTTTCCTGACCCCTCTACCTTGCTCCTCGCTTCCTCCGTCCCTTCCTCTCCTTCCTCCTCCTCCTCCTCCTCCTCCTCCTCCTCCGCCTCCTCCTCCTCCTCCTCCTCCTCCTCTGCGTCTCCCTCGTCCCCCGCCCCCTCTCCGTCCTCGTCCTCCCCGCCAGCACCCATCATATGCAGCTTTCGGCTGTTCTCCAAACAATGGATCAGCTTCACGACCCCTCCCCCCTCCCTCCCTCCCTCCCCCTCCCCCTCCCCCCCCAAGGACACCTTCCGCACCGTGTAGGGCAGCAAGTACACGCAGCCCCGGCCCAGGCGCGGAGCCACGACGTCCGTCATCCGCATCGGGGCAGGACCTGGGGGAGGGAGGGAGGTCGGGTGGGGAGGGAGCCGCGTCCCCCAGAAGTCCATGCACAGGGACCAGAAGCCCAGGTCGGCGATTTTCGGGTGCCGCTCGAGATGATCTGCCATCTCACGCAAGCCCACGGCCAGGCGGCGCACGGAGGAAAGGGCTGGGGAAGGGGTGGAGGGATAAAGGAGGCTGTGGAGGAGGCTGGTCCCGGGGGGGGGAGAGCGGCGGAGGGCGAGGGGAAAGGTGGAGGGCGCGGTGCGGAAGGTGACGTTGTGCCCGACGACTTGAAAGATGTGCGTGGCCCAGTCTGCGTAGCTCCATTGCTGGTACGTGGAGAGGGTCAAGTGGGCGGAGGCTGCCCGCCCGCCCTCCTTCCCGCCCTCCGCCACCGCCTGGTGGACGGTCCCTCGGGGCATATACAACACGTCTCCCGGGCTCAGCACCACCTCCAGAGAGGGCGTTCCGATCTCCTCCTGCTTCAAGTCTCCGCTGGCTTGATTGGGCAAGGCAAAGTTGCCCATGGGGGGGTAGAGCCGCCAGGCTTTCTTTCCCTCCGTCTGGATCACGAAGATCTCCACCGGGTCGGAATGGGGTGCAAGCCCTTGGGTGCCCCCCGGAGTCAGGTAGGCGTTCACTCCCACCAAACACCCAAATTGGGCTTCAAGAGCCGCTGCCAAGCGCCAGCATTTGTCGTCCCATCGCTGAGGCTGGAGGACCTGTAGCGTGCATCCCTTTTGCTCGTGCAGGCGGGACAGCGTGCTTGCCGTGCCCTGCCCCCCATTGGTCGCATTATGCGTCTCCCGCTGACCGTGCACGTACCGCGCCGCATTGACGTCCACACCCAAACGGAAACTATGACGACCCTTCTTCTCGCCTTTTTCATCACGTTGCCGGGCGGTTTTCAGGTAATCCTCGAGGGAGAGAAGATGGTGGAAGAAGGCAAGGCGTTCGGGGGTAGCAGGGAAGACAGAGGGAGCACTTTCCCAGTGCTTTTCCAGAAAGGATGCTCTTTTACCTTCCCCAACTAAAAATTCCAAGGGGTCACAGGCCAGTTGCTCAAAAGCTCTCTCCAATATGGAGAAGGATGGAGACGAGCTGGATAAACCGGCTGAGGGTGCGGCATTGATCGTCATCGTGCTGGTGGAGGTGCCTTCATTAGGGGAGGTTTTGAGCTTCGTCTTCTGTAAGGATGGCGCTGTGAAGGTCACAGGCATGGATTTCCGCTTCTTGCCCATGTTCTACCTGGCTTGATGTGACTCGGTAATTTGTGCTGTGTCGGAAGGGGTTTGTTTTCTGAGCCAGTATCTCCTCAACGTGTGGCACCAACGACTCGGATGGCGGCGTGACGACACGCGATATGGCAGACTAGGCAGGAGGACAGAGGCGATAGAACAACAAGAGGTTCACGTCCAACAATTCTCCCTTACGCCTGTCCCAGCGCAAGCACGCAGGCGAAAAAATAGATAGGATGGCAGAGGAATGTAAATCAGCCTCAGGTAAGCACTGCTAGATCAAACCATTTAGAAAGCTACCCTTTTCATGTCCCCTCTCGTATTCCGTTATCCCCCTGTTCCACTTCGATCACATACACAGCCTGCCCACCCGTACCATCATCATCACAACTTTCCGACCCTGACGACAACAACAGTGAGTTCTCGAGATTCAGCACGGCCCGCGGCGGCCCCACCACCTCCTCGTCATTCCCCACCTCCCTTGTCTCTTCGTCCGCAGCTCCCGCTCTCCCTCCCCAGACATGGCAACCGATGGAGACTAGCACCACACAAGACCTGCATCGGCCGCACGCGAGCCCTGATTGGTGGTTGGAGGCAAGTCAGAAAACCACGCAATGCCTGGATGTGGCTTCGGAACTCTTTGCCGAGCATCGTCGTCTTGGTCTGGGTCTGGCGGCCCTCTTGATGTGTCTCGGAATCTGGCTGAATGTAAACGGCAATGCCAACGGCGGGTTCACGGGAGGTGGAGCGTCGATAGCCCCAGAGGGAGCAGGCCTGTGGGGGAGGCAGGGCCAGGGAGGAGACCTGCCATCGCCCCTTCGACGGCTCATCCAAGAGACTCGAGCCCGGGCTCTTGGGGCCGGGAATCATCAAATGGGAAGCACAGGGTCTTCCGCACCGGCCTTGCAGCCCTTGCCAACAAAGAGAGAGGTAGTACAGGAGGGCCGCGTCGGCTTTTTGGTCTCAGAGGTCACAACGGCGGCTGTGGAGGAGAAGAAGGCCCTGCTGGCGCGGTCTCCGGGAGGCACAGACCCCTTTGGGGAGGGGGAACGGGAGAGCCTCCTCACGATCTGCAAGCGGGGGCCCGCGCATGTGCTCATGCTGAACAAGTTTCCGACCATGACGGACCACCTCCTCCTCGTCACGGAGTCCTGGCACCCGCAAGCAGGGCTCCTGCGCGCGGACGACCTGATTGCCTGGTGGGACCTCCTCCGCGACGTCCCCGCCGTCGGCTTTTTCAACTCCGGCCCCGAGGCAGGCGCAAGCCAAGGCCATCGGCACCTGCAAGCGATTCCAGTCGACGCCCTAAGTCTTCCCTCCCTCCCTCCCCCCCGTCCCACCCTCCCTGTCCCCATGGACGCCCTCATCGGGCCCCACCTCGCATCCCTTCCTCCCCACTCCGCGCTCTCCACCTCTCAAGTACTCTCCCTCCCTTTCCGGCACCGTATCGCACCCATCCCTCCTTCACCCACCCCTGCCGAGCTCCAACGCGTCTACCGGCGGCTCCTCAAGGAGATCGGGGTGGTGGAGACGGGGCAGGAAGTAGAGGGAAGCCCGGGCGTGGAAGAGGAAACCAAGGCGCATAATCTCGTCATGACGAAGGAATGGCTCTTGGCTGTGCCTCGCTCACAAGCAGACTATGCTGGCGTGGATGTCAATGGGATGGGTTTCCTCGGTTGCTTGCTGTCGGGGGGCGCGGAGACCACGCAAACGATCAAGCGGGTCGGACCTTTCAACATCCTCAAGGCCGTCGTGCCCCCTTGAGGGCATAAAGCCGAGAGTGAGGCAGGCATAGACGGTAGGAGCGACGCGATCTAGATCTTTGCAAAGGAGAGCATCGTAATTGCGGGGGCAAAGAAGATAAAGACACGAAGGATTGCGTGAGCGATGCCACGCCTGCGTCACGTCCAAGAATTTAGGTTTATTAACGAATTGTTGCCTACTGCTAGCGTCTTCAAGACCCTCCACATTCCATCCTCTTACCGCACGCTATCCAAACGCTCTTTTTGAGCTTTCATTTTCATTTTACTCAGCCTTTAGGTGCTCTGTGACGCGTTCTATCGCTTTGCCCATCTACTACCCTCGTCTTTGAACCCTTCTCATCAACCTCTCACCCATCTTCCATCCGACGACCCGCAACTTATGGGAAAAAGTGCTATACATTCCCTTGCCCCTCCCCCTGGAAGTTCTCTTCATCCTCCATCTATCACCACATCACATATCGCCTCCCATCTGCTGGGCATGCTGTGGTTGTACGACGGGAGAAAGTGGCACATCAACGGCCAGCCTGTTGAGATCCCGCACCAATGTGGGCGCTGCTTTCTTTTTATCACCCGCTGAGGAGGCATCCCTGCTGATTTTTCCTCCCTCAAATTCTTCCTTTTTGCCGTGCTCCAACCGTATCACTTGGGCGACTGCACGAGTTTTTATATCCTTTGGGCGCCGTGTTCTTGCCTCCCTCAGGAGATCAGCCACTTTCTTTGAGACTGTACAGGATGTACCTCGATCTGCCGCACTCTGCAGCCGTGCAATTGCTCCACCCCTCTTCAGAGAAATCCCGTGGATACTGCCCGCCTGTTCAACCATACTCACAAGTTGCATAGTGTCTTCCTTTTCAGGCCAAACTTCCTCTGTCTTGTCTTTCACCTTCGAAGATGCCTCCTTCTCTCCTTTCTGTCGAATTTTCTTCTTTTTCCCCCTGGTTTTCGGCTCGCCTGATGCGTTATCACTTGCCCATTTTAGCTTTTCATCTTCCTTCAAGTTCCCCGTAACGACGCCTTTGCCCTTGGCAGCCGCAGGTTGGACTTTCTGCTTCAGGTTTTGAGATTCGTTCCCGTGCTCCTTGTGAGAGCCTTTATCTTTCTGTGATGCCATCCTTCCTTCCATACTGTCCATCTCGGCTGCAGTTCTTTCCTTTTCAGGTTTTGCAGCTTGCAATGCCGATTCTGCAAACGTCCCTGACCTAGCATTAATATTCTTATTTTTCTTTTCAAAGAATGCTTCGGGGGAATTTTTAGAGGATTTCTCCCCACCAGGAGGAGATTTAGAAGTTGCTGGCTCTGTCATGTGCCCTGTCTTATCGAGGTGATACAAATAATCACGCATTCAGTGTTGCTTCACCGCGACGGAAGATCAACAATATCTTTTAAAAAGACTGAATGATGCTCGTGTGTCAGCAGCAAAACTTATCGTGTGCGAGAAAGTTGTTTGATCGTCGTGTGCGTGCTACAATGTGAAATGGGCCAAAAACCATCTTACGTTCCCGAGCGTACGAAGGAGAACGTCACGGAGGCAACTTGTGGCAGGGCGTTAATGACCAATAATAAGACTATAAGCTTCATTTTCAAAACTGTATACGCTTACTAAGTTAATGCTGCAGTACCTTACAGTCCTATTTGCAATCTAATTTTAAGGGTCGATCAAGCCTGCCTCACGGAGCAGCTCCCTCACGAGAGCCTCCCGGCCCACGCGCAGTACCCCTTCACTCACTGCCGCTTTGGTCACGCCCATGTCCCTCGCAGACCTCACTGCCCTCTCACCATTTCTCCTCGTTTCGTCCATCCTTTGCTGAATCTCCTCCCTCTTCTTGGCAGCACAGTCCTGCACTTTTCGAATGCGAGCGCGCGCGTCGTCCAACGCAGCCATTTTCACCTGCAACGATGACTGAGGCGAGGAGGGGAGGGAACTCAAGGATGCATCCGAAGCACCCTGTCCATTGATGGCGGCCCATACCCGGCTTTTCTCCAAGAGCAAGGGCGCCAACTCCTCTGCCTCCTTCGCAGTCGCCAAGGCTAGCTCCTCCTCGAGCCCAGACGTCCGGCGCTTCCATTTCTGCCGCTCTTCCCTCATCTTCCGGGCGCTAGAACTCTCAGCCCGTTCCTTGTCTTGTCTTGCTGCTTGTACGAGGGCAGCGTGCCTGGAAGCGAGGGAATGAAAGAGGCTAGGGGAGGGAGAGGGGGTCGACGAGGGGGAGGGAGGGAGGAGGAGGAAGTCGAGGGAGGGACAATGGCTGGAGATCAAGCGCCAGGCCCCGCTCTCAAAGAGGACGTCGAAAGGGTCGATATTGCCGCCGTTTGCGACAGCCCGGCTGGCGCTGGTACTCCCCTTGGGGGGCTTCCTTCCCTTCTCCTTATGTCGGAGCGAGGCCAGCATGAGTCCTAGCGCGGACCGGAGCTCCTCTTGCCAGAGCCTCCGCAGGTGGGGAACGAAGGGGGAGGAGGCCGCTGAGGCGGAGGGAGGGGAGGGCAGGGAGGAGGAAGAGGAGGAAGGGGGGGCAGGGGAGAGGGTCATGCGGCGGAGGACGAGGGAAGAGGGATAGGCTTCCAGGAAGGAGGAGAGGGAAGGTTCGTTCCAGGTGGTGAGGGCGTGCGTGAGAAGCTGTCCCCCGCGTTCGTAGGCAGTGAAGGCACGAGGGAGGCGGGCCCTGAGGAGGGAGAGGGTGTGCGGGTCCACATACTCGTCGATGAAGAGGAGGGACGCGACCAGGTCGCCCGTCGAGGCCTGGCGGGGCAGGGAGGGAGGGAGGGAGGGAGGGAGGGAGGGAGGGAGGAAAGTCTCTGAGTGGCTGTGTGATGCGTGGCGGGGGACAAGAAAGAGAGGACGGGGGGAAGGGAGGTACCGTAGGGGCGTGGAAAGCCTTCCGAAGGGCCTCCTCCAGCTGCCGTCGGAGGGGCGGGGAGCCAACTACCAGCACGCCCCACTGCCAGGAGCTGAGGATGTCCAGGAGGTCTAGAGGGAGGGGGGGAGGGAGGGGGGGAGCGACAGTGAGCGCGGAGCCCGGTCGGGGAGACGTGGGGCGCCGTCGCCCGCGGTCGCACCTGGCAACGCCGGGCGCTGGGAGGGGACCAAGCCGCCCACCTCCAGCAGCAGGGACCTCTCCATCGCCTGGGCCACACGCGGGTAGGACCGGTGGAGGCGCGTGGTGATGGCCTCCAGGTGTGGCTAGAGGGAAAGCGGGGAGGGAAGGAGGGAGGGAGGGAGGGGGGGAGGGAATAGAGAAAGAGGGGTAGTGAGACAGGAAGACGGAATTGTGTAAAGTCGTTCATGTCCTAATACCATAAGACTTGCCCGTTTCATCTCCACTCTATGCGATACCCTTGGTCTTCCTCCTTCCCTCCCTCTCCTCCCTCCCTCCTTCCATCCGTCCCTCCCTCCTCCCTCCTTCCCTCCCTCACCTGCCGCAAGAAGGCCGTAGACCCCGTCACCACTACCTTCCCCACCAGGGCCTCCTCCACCAACGCCTCCTCGCGAAACAAAATGAGCTCCCCCCCCGCCCGGGAAAGGAGGGCAACTACCTGTGGAAGGAGGAAGGGAGACGGGGAGGGAGGGAGGGAGGGGGAAGAAACATGAGGGGCAGAAGGAGCAACATAATATGTGTTTGAGGTTGGATTCTGAAGGATAAATCATCGCCCTCGTTCCCCTCCGCCCTGACGACGGCCTGCGCCCTCACCTCCTGGTCCCGGAAGAAAGCCGAGGGGTCCGCCTCGAGCAGGTCGAGGAGACGAGCGATGCGGGCACTGAGGAGGAGAGGAGAGGGACGGTGCATGGCCGGGAGGGCATAGGGAAAGAGGGGCATGACAGGCACGGGGCCCGCGTCGCGTGTGGAGAGAGTGAGCAGGGGGAGGGAGGAGAGCGCGAAGACTCAGACACTAGGTCCCTGCTCAGACTGTCCAGCACATCCCATCAGCATGCACACAGTACTGCCCTCCCAGCCCCTGCCAGCCACAGAGTCCGGGCACGTACGGGTCGTCATCGAGGGCGGCGAGTTGCGCGAGGCGTTGAGCCGCTTCCACCCCCCGCCGACGCACCGCGCCCCGCCAGATGAAGGAGAAGGAGGCCAGCGCCGAGAGGGCGACGAAGGCGGTGGAGGCGCCTGTGGGGCGGGAGTGGGGAGGGGATGGTCGATGGAGGTAAGGCACAGCATCGGGTGGGAGGGCGCTTGGCCTGAGAAAGTCTCCTCCCAGCGCGGGCTATCTGATAGGGTTGTGACGCTGTCCTCCATTCTTCCTTCGGCCCGATCCTTCCTATCAACGGCCATACCTTTCCACCTCCACGCCCTCCTCTCTAGTTTCCCTCCCCATAACAAGTCCCCGATTCAATCTCTATCGTCGCATGTGCCTGCACCGTGCTCACTTACCTGTGGCCTTCCGCGCCAGCAACCCCACAGAAGCAAGCGTACCCAGCGTCCCTGCCCCGCCACAGACGCCCTCCAGCAGCCGCTGCCACTTGGTGGAAGACGATTGTAGCGTCTTGAGCCGCGCCTCTTCCTGAGCACGACGCACGAGGGTCTTCGCGCGCAGGATGTCGGCCTTGATGTGGGCAAACGGACGACGCGGACGG
The DNA here is from genome assembly GCA_004565275.1 of Nannochloropsis salina CCMP1776. Lineage (NCBI taxonomy): Eukaryota > Eustigmatophyceae > Eustigmatales > Monodopsidaceae > Microchloropsis > Microchloropsis salina. The sequence continues at coordinate 130,949 of SDOX01000036.1, forward strand.
TGTCGCTTGGATGGACGCTGGTTTCCAAGGTCTGCCCTCACACGGGTAGAGAACGAGGAAGTCGAGCCTCCTTGGTCCTCCCTTCGCGCGATGCCAATGTCCTTCTCCTCCTGCTCCTCTTCTTCCTCCTCCTCCTCCGCTGCACCCTGCCTGTTGCCCTCAGCCTCTGCTCTCCGCCCATCTCCCTCATCGATTTTCTCCTTTTCGGCCGCATAAATCTTGTCACCTGCGGTACGCGCAAGACTTGAGGGCGCCTTAGGCTGGATTAGTGCCCTATAATTTGAAAGTTTACCCTCATGGACTGTAGTTTCCGCCTCCTCAGCGTCCACACCCTCCCAGACCTCGGGAAAAGGTCTTCGACGACTGCGGAAGGCAATGCCGGCATTCCTGCTGCCGCTACTCATGCCTGTGGGCGCTTAATGCTCCTATTTCAAGGCTTTGCTGGTTGAGATAAATTCAAAAAGGCTCAAAAACATGTCCCGGGGAGCTTCGGAGTGTATTCTTAGGGTGGTCTCTGCCCTGCTCTTGAGGCAACGTGACGGACTTCTGATTGCCCCCGTCCACACGCCTTGTAAATAGAGGCCATATCCCAGGTCTCACAGGGCAGGGCGGTCAACACACCAGAGGGTGACCCCAATTTCGACGTAGTCCTTCCAAAATTGGTGGCCTTTGAGAGAGGCCAAATACTAGGCTGCTTTGGTATGCGGCATTTGGTCTAAGAGGTTTGAACCCTATTGCATAGTTGAGTTCAGGAACGGAAACGGTATGGCTCCAGTGGCACTTGAAATGTTAATAAAACGAGTTAAACAAAAGTTGCTACTTCGGCCTACGCAATCTCGGTGTTGTTTTTTTTTTACATATCAATTTCTTTGTACCCATGTTTGGGTTATCCTCTCTCGTCCTGGAGGTTGCACGAAACTCGTAACCCTCAGACCCGCCGTAGCACGTAGATATTGGAAACTTTGGCCGGCTTACCCTCATTGGTCAAACCTGCCGCCGTCAAAATTCGCAGGTCCTCATCTACATACGTGAGCTTCCATTGCCCTGCCTGCCCTGATAGAGGCTTCTTGTCCACAAGTGGGATGCCAAACACCCGGAACGTGATGTCTTGGAAGATGACCTTCCACTCGTTTGCGCCCTTCACCTCCCAAGTCGCCACCAGGGCGCCCTCCACAAGCCCACCGAAAAGACGCACGAAATTCACGTAGTCTCCTCCGGCCGTGTCGATCTTTTGCAGCACCTCACCCACGAAGGGGCCGAGCTTGCCTGCCGAACCTCCCGAGGTGCTAGTATAGACCAGGAGCCACGTCCCGTCCACCTTATCACTGGTAGCAATACTTTTGGTCGGGTTACGTTTGATCAGCTCCGACGCTAGCGCCAAGATCTTCGCCTTGTCGCTCTCCGTGGCTTTGAGTCCGTTGTCCTTGTTCTTCGCTACTGCGTAAAGGTCTTGCTTCAAAGCCGCCACCGCTGCAGCATCAGCAGCAGATTTCCCCTTCGACCCGTTGTTTTTAGACAACACGGAGGTAAACCAGTTGCTGTTAGCAGCCAAGCTCTTATATGCCTTTGGTTGCAGGTCTTTCGGCTGATGCGTGTGCAGTGGCTGTCTAACAGGCACGAAGGCCGTATTGATGGTTAGGGAATACCCTAACAGGCAGCAGACCAATGATAAAGCGAGCCTAGTCATATTCCGTGTTGCGTTCAAACTAGAGGATCAATCAGGTGTTGGGTGTGCAGTTAGCGCGTGGCTGAGTCATCATCTTTTTTTGACAAGGCTGCGCTGGCAACGCACTACATCCTTCACGCGATCGTGTATTAGGGAAACGGCCTCAACTAAGAGCATGTCAGGGATGGCCAGACATCTCTTAGATTACTTAAGTGGTTGAGGTTCATACTGGAAAATCGGAGACTCACAGAGTTTGGGGTAAATATTATCAACTTTTCTGTCCGTCCATGTCACTCACCCTTCATCGGCCACGGGGGCACTCCTGAGGGGGACGGTCTTCCAGCACTCTTCCATCGGGCACCCGAAGGGCTCGAGATAGGAAGGAAGTGCATATGTCACGTTTCCGTGACTGGACCTCTTCTCGTCACCAAAGTTGGAAGGGTTGTCTGACTTGTGTAGTACAGACAGAGGAGATTATACTATAGAACTGATTCTGTTCGAGTATAGTCTTGGCGATAGTCCGGATGCTGTCAAGGTATATATACCGGCGAGTCCAAGATCAGAGTGTGATTGCTAGTTTTTCCATTACGATTTTCGTTTTGGTGTGGGTTTTTAAGCTTATAATGCGAAGCAACATGAAGGGTGGTATCTCAGTGGCTGATATACGTCTGCGGTTGTGGCCGTTAGGACCATGAAATTGCGACCACTCGTGATAGTCGAATTTCTGGAGCAGGACCTCTACCCAGAACAAGAACATGATTCGTAGTAGCGATGATGTCAAGTACTCATGTTCTGAATTGTTTTTTCCAGACAGGTTTTATAATCTTACATCTTGTTGCTGGAGCATACTTTCTATTTTGACCTCCTCCCTCGGACGACATCTCCAGGCCGATCTTTACGCCTCATTCTCGCTTCTTTATCACATGTCTGTGCACAGGCGTCATGAAGAGAAGACGGCTACAGGATGGGAACTTACAGAATAATTGCATACACAAGACTAGTAAAAGAGGCAATAAGAGCTTGCACTCTTTTAGGTTTCTTGGACAATCTATCCTGCTGCTCGCTCTTGCCCTAACTCTTCGCGTCCATGCTTTTAAGCTTCCTCCACTCGGTTCCCAACGCGACCGTCCCACCCCTCCACCTCCTCCTTCTTCATCCACATCAAAAGTTCTAGTGGTGGGCGCGACGGGACGCGTGGGTGGCTTGGTCGTCAAAATTCTCGTGTCAAGAGGATATCAAGTCGTGGCCCTTGCCCGCGACCCCGACAGCGCACCCGCCAAAGCCCTGGCACTTCTGCCTCTCGCGCAAGAAGATGAAAAAGGGACGGTCGGCAAGGTTACTATCATGAAGGGAGACGTGACGGATCTCTCCTCGTTGCTTGCACCAACACGTGGGTGCGTGGCGTGCATTGCAGTGAATGGTGCCAGTCGCGTCACCCAGCCTCTCATGGACACGGCCGCCTTCGTTCTCCACGCCATCCTGCATCTGATCTCCTTGGCCAAGCGACCTGTCACTCCACGGGAGCGGAGCGCTTCCGACTCTTACTCTTCTTTTGAATCCCTCTATCGCTCCGCCTCCTCCCTAGCGACCACTTACCCCAAGGAACATCCCTACAACGTCAACTACCTCGGAACGCTCAACCTCCTGCAGGCCGCCCGGCAAGCTAGCGTGCCCAAGTTCATCCGCGTCACGGGCCTGAGTGTGGGCTACTCGGCCTTCAACCCCATAACCTGCCTCTTGAACCTGGTCATCTCCTTCGTAGTCCGGTGGCAGCTAGCAGGAGAGCGGGCGATCCGAGGCTCGGGTGTCGATTACACCGTGATCAGGCCTGGGGCCCTCACTGACTCAGCGGCGGCACCGGAGAGTCTGGTCGGGAAAGGGGACGGGGGGAAGATCCCGGTGGGGAGGGTGAGTAGGGAGGACGTAGCCTGCCTGTGTGTGGCCGCGCTGGAGTCTGCAAAGGCGTCGAACATGACGCTGTCCCTGGCCGGGTCCAAGGCGGGAAGAAGAGAGGTGGGGCATAAGGGTCCAGGAAGCGCGGAAGGGCCTTCGTCGAAGTCGACGAGCAGCTCGGGGCCTCTCGATTCCAAGGCTGCCTTTCCCGCGCCTTGGCCCTCACGGGGCATGAACAACGACCCCCTCTGGTCCTATAAAATCCTCCTCCGCCGAGAAGGACGTCCTGATGTGACTCCCTTGAGTCCAAGGTTTCACCGACTTGGTGTTTGTATATTCGTGACGGCGGTTTCAAGCCTCGGGGTAGGCTTAGGAGCAGGGCTGTGGAGGGGTGGGCACGCACTTGGGCGATGGCTCCGACAGCGCCCCTTGCCACCACAAGAAGGAATTCCAGCCACGGTGAGGGGGGGTAGCTGGAGTTTGGCGTGTATAGGTGCGCGGAAGGAGAAATGACTCAGCGGGAGGTTGAGTGGGCGGGGAGGATAGAAGGGGCGGTAAGACTGTATTTCTCGCTTTGTGTGACATGGTTCTTTGCCTTGCGCTTTAGTTGCCTATTCGGCGGTGCACCCACATGTATTCTTTAGGTATAGGTCAAATTGTGGAAGAGAGCTTGTGTATCAATGGCGAGAAGAAATAAGATAAACACAGCGTCACTATCAAGCGCCACCACCTCGCAGTGACAGGTATCGAGTTCAAGTTGATCAGCTTGGTACTAAAAACGCAATCGATTAAATTGCAGTAATGATCGCTCCTTAATTTTATTAGGATGAATAACCTCGATTCATTTCAATCACTATGTCACCCGAAAGAGAAGGGTCATCCTTCTTTCTCCACAGCAATCCATTCCCTTTTCTGTGTCTCTGTCCCTGTAAGGGGTGAGCGTCGATCAATTGTCCCCTTGTTGTCGCGTAGAGACGCCACCAGGCCTCCGCGGGTGGACAGGAGACGGTCGCGTTGGGCTTTTCAAAACACTTGTGGAGGAGAATGGGGCCTCTATGTCCCGCGAGAGTGGCTGGGGCATGCCGTCATCTGCCTTTTGCCCTACCGGCCGCCTCCAGGAGTCCTCGTTTTCATTGACAGGTGTGCACGCTCCCGTGCCTTTCCCCTCTCGCCCTGGCCCCTCATCTGGTCTATGCTCCTTCTTCTCTTGATCCATCTCCTGTCCCTGCCCCGGGGCCAGCCACCAGAAGAAAAAGATGACAGGGATGAGGATGCAGGCGAAGATAAAGCACGTCCAAGCAGCGCCCGTCTCACAATGATTCAAGTCCCCCCCCTCCGTGCACGAGATCTCTCGTCGAGCTGGCAGCTTCTCGAACATGACTCCCCCCAGAATGGGCCCGGCAAACTCCCCTAAAGACGACGCGGCGCTGTTTACGGCCGAAATGAAATCCTCCTTCTCGCTTCCCGCATGGGTCAAGTACGAATACATCAAAGGAACGACTGCCACCACTACGAATGCGAACCCGATACCGAAGAAGACGAAGCCCAGCACCTGGTCGATCCAGGCCCCTACCCGTGTCCACGGCAGTCCCAGTAGGAAAGGAGCGGGTCCCAAGCAGAGAAAGCCCAGGACCATCAGCGTCAGGCCCGTTAAAATGGATTGTTTGTAGCCGAGCCGTTTCATAAAGCCTTCCGCAAAGAGCGAGACTCCCGTGAAGACCACGCACGGGATCATAAAGGTCCCGCCCACGGCCTGGACGGAGGCCCCCAGGGCACGCTCCAAGTGAGGGAGGACGAGCGGGTCAAATAGGCCAAGGGAAGTGAAGGCGAAGACGCTGGTGGTGGCCACAACCAGAATGGGGAGAGAGGTGAGGGCGAAAAAGCTCTGTGCGGGGTGGAGGGAGGCGGGGGCCTCGAGGAGAAGGGAGGGGACGCCTAGACTTGTAGGGATGGGCGTGCGGAGGGAGAGAGAGTCGTCACTGGGCGGCTTTGTGCGCCCTTTTGCAGGTTCGAGGCTCTGGGGCGCATCGTCTTTGGCGGGGGAGGTACCAGTAGAGGGCGTGTCTCCGGCGGATGTTAGGGAGGGGATGGAGGGGGCGACGAAGGGAAAGAGGAAAAGCTGGGCAATAGGAATAGCCCCCAGGACAAGATTAAGGTCACGGAAGCCCATGTAGGCGTAGAGGATGGCGCCGAGGGGAGGACCCAGCTGTTTTAAATGGAAGGAGATGTGAGCGGGTGAGGTCAAGGCCGAAGGACGAAAGCGAGCAGAGACAGACGGTAGAGCGAAGCCAGGAGAAGCAAGAAAACCGTGTTTCAAAACAATAGAAGAACAGCTGAAACCTTTCCCATTGAATCATAATCACCAAGACAAGCCAAAAGTGACTTACAATGTAACCCAACCCGATGGCGGCTTGGTCGAGGCCCACGTCTCTCTCAATGTTAATGGAGACTTGCAGAAGCAACGCCATACCTGCCACGTTAATACAGCCACCACCAATTCCTTGAACCACCCGCATGATCATGATAGAGGTGAGGTCGTTGCAAAAACCGAAACCTACGGTGCCGCCCCCAAGGAGGATAAGGCCGCTTGTGTACACAAAAGCACGGCCGAAGCGGGCGGAGGCCATGCCTATCACAAGGCTGGTTAGAAAAAGAGAGAGCGGATACAGGGAGAATATGACACCAACAATGGTGGAGTCGGCGTTGAGATACCTCTTCGCGTGATCTGGAAAGAAAGGCACCATTGCAGCCGACAAAATTTGGACGATGAGCTCTGTAACGATTACCATGGCAAGAACTGTGTTTCGGGTACGACTTTGCCTTCTCTTGGCTGCATTTGCCTCAGCTTGAGTATTTGCTTCATCCGAGTACTTGTGCGAGGTGGCACAATCGAGGGATGAGGAAGATGGCTGCAAAGCAGGGAGGTGTCTTTGCTTCTTGATAGGCGACGTGATGTCGAGACGAATCTGTTGCTCATGCGACATGCATGAAGAAGAGCAGTGAGGCATTGGAGGAGCAGACGGTAGTGGAACAGGATCTGCTTGTCTTTTTGTCATTTTTTGGTAGGGGTCTCTTGATATTAATCGCTATTTATTTAAGGCAGTAGCCTAAAAATGCAAGTACGCCACGCACAATGAGAGGTCGGGATAACGGCCTGTCGTATTGGTATCAGATAAGAAGTTTTATTGTTCATATTTATGATTAAAATGAGCCAATAATTAGAAATGTATCAAAAGTGTGGGTTCCTCTCACCACGAGCATTTACACGCGGGATACGACGTGCCTTGAAGGATGTCATTTTTGGAAAAGACGGCTTCAAAGCATTGGTTTAAAAGTCATGGCTTCCCCGTCAAACTTGATCATCTCTATTTGCCTTTCTCTTAATTCATGTCTCATAATTTTAGTCAAAAGACTTAAGAAAACATCCACGAAGGTAAACGCCTGGCCAGGTGTATGTGCGAGACCCCGGTTCGGCCTTTGAAAATTTGAAAAACCGTTGATCGGGCTGATGGCAGCTTTGTCAGCTTCCCTCTGCGTCCCTTCGCCGTCTGGCTCGAATAGGGTGTTGTTGCTCTTCACGTTTTGCAAGGGGCAGATAGGCCTTCCCTCGCTAGACTTCACTACGCAAATGCTGCCTGAACGATTAATGTAGGCTCCTTTTCATAGTAACATCGTAAGATGCACGAAGCAAAAATAAAAAGGAGAGCTAGGAATGCAAGTAAACATTCTCGGTGGTCCTTAGTTTGTCGAATTCCCTTACAAGCTTTATATTTCGCAGCACCTTGAATCGTTTGTTCCTAAAATGAATTAATAGTTCAATTTACTGTTTGCAACACAATCACGTAGTAGGAAGAGGAGGAGGACACTGTTTCTTGTGTTGCTCAGTGATTTCGGCGCCTGCATCACACAAAGCGTACAATGGCCGGAACTCAAGCCGCAGCCTCCTGTCTCGGCCCGAATCTGGGCATCACAGCTCAATGGATGGCAGCGCCGGTAAGCTCTAATTATTATAGCAATGTAGCAATGGAACACCTTTGGCTAGTTTCTGACCTACGGCATTTTGCCTCGTTAAATTGGTATAACACCCTGTCAAACAGATAAGTGGCGTCTGTGTCTCTGCCACCATATGGTCTCTGCTTTTTGGAATAGTCCAGGTCTTGCCCATCTTCAAGGGGCGCACATTCGGTTATAAGGTACGGAAAGTTACGGGAACCAAACGACGTCAGTCGTGGGTCGACAGTAAACCACAATGATTTAGTCATGCAGAGTACATACGAATGATCGATTGAAAGCACCCAAGCGTTGTCAAATCCTAAAGCTTTCCAATAAGTCCGCGAATTTTTGACTACTCCTCCCTCTAGACGCGGGTGGTCGCAATCTTCCACGCATTCACCACTATGACCCTCGCTTACCGCCTATCCTTCATGTGCCGGCCTTTGGAAATCGGAGGGATTAATACGCCTGGGCAGGACATCGTAGTAAACGTGGCAGGAGGCTTCTTCCTTTACGATCTGATCTCTTGGATCATCTACGGCTACGTTATTGCAAAGTACGTGGGAGCAGGGAAAATGGGCGGCGGGCGGGGGGTAAACAAGGACTTCGATAGGATCTTAGATAGTTAGGATTATGGTTGCTCTGATTGAAACTTTCTCATTCATTTTCTGTGCGAAGCCTCTTCTCACGCTGCATCTTCCCGGCCGCTTCTTGGCCTCTTTTCCTCTTCTTTTCCTCCCCCTTCCCTGCAGGTATGATTGGATGCAGCTCTTCCACCACGCCTCATGTCTCGTGGGGTCGTGGGCATGCTGGTCCTCGGGCCGCTCCGGCGCCGATGTGACTTTCGCGCTCTTTGTAGCGGAGCTGGCGAACCCCTTCATGTATCTGCGCTACTTGTTGCGGGAAGTCGGGTGGAAGGATACGACCCTGGCACGCACGAACCAGGTGGGAAGGGGGAAAGAAAGGGATAATGATGCGGGAGCTGGACGTAGCAGATGCGTCATGGAGATGTTGATGGCTCACTCACAAGGGTCCCTGCCTCCCTCGGCCCCTCCCCCATCAGGCCATCTTCGCCCTTGCCATGACGCTGACCATCCCCATCCTAGCGCCTATCCTCGCCTGCGTCATCCTGATGGAGCCCAAGTCCCACCCCCTGCACCAAGCCGCAGCCGTGGGTCTGGTCGTTGTGAACATGATGTGGTTCTTCAAGTTCATGACCAAGTACTGGGCGGCGGCGCGGACGGGGCCCCTCAAGACGGGTCGAAAAGCCTCGCCGAGGAAAGGAAGCGCTGCCTTGGGAGGAGAAATAGGGGGCTTGATCATGAGCCCTTCAGGTGCGGGGACTTCGGAGCTGAAGGAGGATTAGAGGCTTGGAATGAGAACAGAGACTGGAAGAGGGGGGGTATGGGACAAGAGGAATAGAGGAGCTCGAATAAAAAGATAGCTGGTGTTAAAAGGATAGCTGGTGTTCACAATGTGACTTATTTTTGGTGAAAATAGGCTGGTGAACGGTCGGATGATGTTCTGCTAAGGATTATGAACGGCTGGGCATCCGCAAGCTGGCGAGAAAGGAGATTTTCTTTGTGGAGTAGAATGACGGCGTGTAGACTTCGATGACGCCTCCCTCTCTCGGGAAGAAAAGGATGCGTGTATAGGGATAAAACGCCACTATACGTGGCTTGAGAATGGCAAGTATAGATGAAAAGAAAAGAAGCAATCGTTTCAATAGGACAACGAACATGATGCTGACAAGAGCCTGGGGATGGATCGTGCGAACTTGTTGGACAAGTGGCGGGCACGGGGCAAAATTCGCGCCTGGTCATCCTTGCATCTTCCCAACGCAGGTGTCTTTTCTTTTCATTTTGGAATATGTTTTTCGTTTAGGAGCTGTATATGTTGCGCCTTTTTCGGGAAGCATCGCGCTAAATTTGCATCAGTAAAGGAATGCATCAGTCATAGTGCCCTCGATGGACAAAGTGGAGCCCGAGATCAGTCGACTAAACGAAATTTGTCAGTCAATATAAACCCCTCTGCAGGACTCAAGTATGCAAAGCTTGGGAGTACCAGGAAAATATTAGAAGACAGCACATCGTGCGTCAATCGTGAGTTCTCTTGAGGTAGAAATCGATCTGGGCAGTGGAGGCACCAAAAAGAGCACAATTGAGTATTTTGAGCGCATGGTGAGGCGTCAGATGTCAGCTATGTAGATATAAAAACGATAGACAAGTTATGAGTGAGAATGATGGATCTAATGAGCTTTGGAACGCGTGGAGATGTCACCTGCGGACGCTTTTTTTTCCAGCTTCAACAAAGCCTTTACGCTACCGTGAAGCGTAGCGGCATGTTTTCTGACAATGGCCGCGGTACTAAATGCCAGTGACTTACCCAATCTCGTAATACTTCTTAAAATACACATCAGGATGGATTTGAATGCAAATGATTTCCCAGGTTTGGTCCGTTAATGTGTTTCTGGGACAAATTTTTCCCACGTCCGCCGGGGAGTTCAAGCCTCCCACAGCGAGGGCGGGTCTCGCTGAGAAGCTTTTTCCCGCACGCATTCAAACCTTTATCCTTGGCGTTCGTGCCTCCCGTGCAGGCCACACGGTGTGGCACAATTACGGCTGTGTCTATGGAGGTTTCTCTCACCAGCAGGCGGGCATGCCCGGATTCTCTTGTTGTCTGACTGTTTCTGCGCCGCGCTCCCTTCACTTCTCGGAACAGTTTCCACCTACCTCTTACAGGACTGACAAGTGCTCATGCGCCTTTCTCTTTGCCTGCTGTCTCTGGCCGTGCTGGAATCTATCAAGGGGCAAACATTACGCATACCGTTGAAGCGGCGTCCAGCTGCCCAGGTGATTGACTCCATTCTTGCGCATCCCCAAAGGTAATTTTCGCTGTGTTTGCTGGTAATGCACGCGCAAAATAAGAAGGGGAGCGAGTGCCACCCGGACCCCTTTTAAATTCCTCCAAGCCCCATTATGCCACTACTACTTCGGATTTAAGCTGAAAATATGGCTTTCTTCATCGAATTTGACAGGCCTTTGCAGGGCACCGATGAGCCCGGAGAAGGCGATATCATTATCTCGGATGTGTCCAATGCGCAGTACTTTGGAGAGATAAGCGTGGGGTCGGACCGACAGGCATTCCAAGTGAGTGGGTGGAAAATAATTTGTAGTATTTAATTGTTGGGATACGTCATCCGAGGAGGTGACGGAGGACTTCATGACTGAATTCGGTTGCGTCTGCATGGATCACCTCAGCCAACACCACCCTCCGCCTTGACAGGTCATTTTCGACACAGGATCCTCCAACCTTTGGATCCCTTCCGAGGACTGCTTGGCGTCCTGCGCCTCAAAGTCCAAGTACGACCACGATGCCAGCGACACCTACGTGGAAAATGGGGCCATTTTCAAGATCATGTATGGTAGCGGCCCTGTCCAGGTAGAGTCCCCAACCTCCCTCCCTCCCCTCCCGGCGTTTTTTGGGTTGCCACATGCGTCCTTCCTCTCCCCCCCTTTCACTACTTTCGTAATCATCGCTTTCTTCGAGGCCACCGTCCTAAATCAGCACCCTGTCCCCTTCTATCCATGTTCTCCTTCTGGCAGGGATACTTCTCGGAGGACGACGTGGAGCTTGGCGGACTCACCATCTCCCAGCAGGCCTTTGCCGAGGTGACGGACGCCTCGGGATTGGGCGCAGCTTTCGCCGCCGGATCCTTCGATGGCATTTTGGGGTGAGAGGGATGGAGGGGGACGGGCGAAAGGAGAAGGCGGGGGGGGGGACTTGAGAGGCAACCGAGGCCATAGCCCGGAGCGGGCTGGCTTTGCTCTTCTTCGCATCGCCCCCGCGCTAGACCCCTCATCCTCTCCTTCCCCTCCTCCCGACTTCTAGCCTGGGCTTCGACTCCATCTCCGTGGGCAAGGTCACCACGCCCTTCCACAACCTGATCAAGCAGGGTCTTGTCGCGGAACCCGTCTTCAGTTTCTACCTTGGGGTGCGTGCCGTCCCTTCTCGGCCTGCCGCCGTCTTTATCATTATTCTCCCTGCGGATGGAGAGAGAGGCGGGAGGCGTTCTATGCATAGACGCTGCACAGAGCCTCCAATGCCCCGCATTTTTCAATGTGCTGTCGTGCTCCTCCTTTTCTTCATTTATTGAGCCCGTCTGCGACTCACCAGCCTCACCGCTCAATGGCCTCGGACACACAGGACAATGCCCCGGGTGAGCTGACGCTGGGGGGCACTGATCCGGCCCACTACAAAGGGGATATCCACTACGTGCCTCTTAAGGTAAAGGCAAGGAGGGGATGAAAGATATGGGGAACATTTGAAAATTAGCAATCTTCCACCTGCTGAAGCATATTATAAAAAAAGAAGAAGAGTAGACAGCAGCATTACAGAGGATGACTGACCCGTATCCCCCATGCACTCTCTGCTTCTCTTCCCCTCGCCCCAACTCTCGTCCTCCTTGCTGCCCCAGTCCGCTACGTACTGGGAGGTCGCCCTCGAGGACGTGCAGGTCCAGGGCCTCTCCCTCACTAACGTCGACTCCGCTATCATCGACTCGGGTAAGGAACAGGGATGACGCGAGGCGGGGGCTGGGTAGGAGGCTGCCTTGAGAACGACCGTTTGACATTGTGCCCTCTCGTTCACATCCCCTCCCCTCCGGACCCGCCTCTCCGTACGGGAAAGGCACCTCGCTGATCACGGGGCCCAAGAAGGAGGTGGCCAAACTGGCGAAGCTGGTGGGGGCGACCCGCTTCATCTTGGGGGAGTATTTGATCGACTGCAACGCCCAAGGCCCTGACATCGATTTTGTGATCGACGGGTAGGCTAGAGAGGAAAGAGGGGAGGAGAGCTCGATGGCAGCATCGTTTCTGCGCGTCAGATAGGAGAAAGTGGCGCGTCGAGGTGTGTGATTTTGAATAGATGGTCTTTCATTGACCAACGTCCTGGTCCTCCTACGTTCTCTTCAGGCGTACTTACTCACTGAGCGCGGACGACTACAAGATCCGCGACGGCGGCCTCTGCCTCTTCGCCTTCATGGGCTTGGACATTCCCCGCCCCTCCGGCCCCCTCTGGATTCTGGGTAGGAAGAGGGTTGCAAAATGGGATCAAAGAGGAATACACGGGTGGTACATTGTCAAAGTACAGCGGTTTTACTGAGTCAGATGGACGCCTTGGCACAAATGTTGCGGGCCATTTCCTCATGTTTGTTCAAATTGCCAATCTTTTCTCCATCAGGCGATTCCTTCATGCGCCGGTACTACACGACTTTCAATTACGAGAAGCAAACCGTGGGTTTGGCTTTGGCGGCGTAAAGAATGAGGGGCTGCATGCAGGATGATGCTCGGATAAAGCTTAGATATGTAGAGATACGTGACTTCGTCTGCTGATAAATGTGATGGCAGTTGGAACTCTCCAAAATGAGAGGAGCGAGGTCTGTTACAAAATTCGGTCGAGTGGGGTATGGTGTGTAAAAAGAAGATTCATGCCACAGCGAATTATTGCCGTATTGGCACCCAAAAATTGCGAGCACACACGTCTTCATTTGTCCGGCTTCGCCTGCATTACCCTCTCCCACATTCGGGATCGATGCGTGCAGTCACCGATTGTACGTCACGGTGTGGGAGCATCAGGAACCAACAAAGGACATAAGAGGCCAGCGTGACCTAGAAACGTGAATCATACAAGGACTTTTTCTTTGTACATACACACACATGAAGTCTTTTACCGCCTTATTGCTTCCACTCTCTGTACAAGGGCAAAGTCTCCAAGGCCTACTGTCTTTCCCCTTCTCCCTTTCCTGCCTTGTCCTGAACGTCCTCAGCCGTACCTTCCTCCTCATTCCTCTCAAACTTCTCCATGAGCTCCGGCGGGTAGAACTCGATGGGCACAAAGTCATACAGGAGGGCTCCCACACCGAGACACTCTTCCGTCGTGAGTACATCCGTCCCAATCACCACGGCAGCGTCGCCAATCTGATGCGAAGAGTGGATGCGCCCAGACAGAGTCGTATAAATGTTACCCATCTCTGCCGCAATCTTGCTCTTTCGCCAAGGTGTCTGCCGCTCCACACGCCTCCGGATGTCTGGCTTTGCCTGCATGAACCTCTCCCACATTCCTACCGTCACCCTGCCCCTGGGCTTCAGGCATAGAAGAGGCAGAACCTCTTCTTCCTGGAAAGACTCTGCGAGAGGCGTGTAGGGCCGTGTTATGCCAAGACCAATAAGCATCCTGACAACAGCTCCACGGGTGGACAAGCACGCCCTCGAGCCATCCCCTGGATACACTTACCAATGGCGCGGCGGAGGTTGACACTGTGTCCCAACAACCGCAACACTTCTAAATTTTTCGCCTTGAGTCGAAAAGTGGCGTTTTCAAGCTCTGCCTTGGTCGCCCGAGCTTCTACCCGAAGCACGCGTGCGTCTGCCCAAGCATCGCGTGCGTTTACATGAGCCTTGACCAACTCCGATTCCTTCTCCGCCCGAGCCTTGACCAATGCCAACTGCTTCTCCTCGACAGCCTTGACCAACTCCAACTCCTTCTCCGCCACCATTAATCGGGCCCTGTCCACCAGCGTCTTCCTATCCAGTCGCTTCCACGACAGCGCTTCAAACAGATCTTGTACGCTCTGCTTCTAGTATGCGAGACAAGGGAAATACACGTCTCAGCAGCCACAAGTATCACTCAGGAGACTTCAATTGCATCCACTCAACACTACGGTAGCCTCTTCATCACTCCTGAGCCCCCCAACAGCCCGCAAGCGTTACACTTCCGTCCTCACCTTCCCGGAGACCCCAATGCTGCCATTTGTCATACTGGCAACACTGCGGACGTGCGAACCCCCGGATTGGATCCAACTACACGGTCGCAGCGGAAGCAAAACCAGCTTGGCCGAAGCACCAAATGACGACCAGAATGGTGCCAAAATCACCATGGCACAAGTTGAACAACCCCCTGTCCTTGCAGTGCACACCAGAGAGTCGAGTGATGGAAGTTGCATGATGAGAGGGGACAAATAAAAGAACGTGCACGTCGAACGTATGCGTCATGGCTTTCCTTCCTAGCCACCTTCCAGTCCACGCTTTCGACAGGGAGCAAGTCTCGAGCAAATCTAAACAGCATCCATAGGTTGACTGCCCTCACCGTAGCGTGAGAATGAAAAGAGGGATTGTGCTACAGGCTACTCCAGCCATTCGGAGGACAATGCTCGATGGATCGATCGATAGCTTGATCGGACTTGGAACGAGGTACGTGCCTCTCATCAACCCTCACTGTCTAGAAGGGATGCAAAAAGGGGGTCCAAAAAGACCACAAATCCTCGTTCATGTATCTATCCAGGTCGGTGTGGAATAACATCAATACAGACGTGAATGAAGAGTTTGTGACCATTCTTGGCTAAGCGTAGTGAAAGATCATGGACAAGAAATGAGGCAGTCCTTCACAAGCCTTGAGCTCTGACGAGCCCTTGCTTTCTCCTGCAACTCGCGAGAAAGGGCGTCTCAGTCTCAGAGTGCCGGTTCCCGGTCAGGTCTGTCTACTGGCAGAGAACAGAGAAGCAAAGGAAGTGAACCCCAGAGTGGAACCACTTCGACGATGGAAAATCGAATACACCTCACAGCCTGCACGTTCATCTTTGGCTACCTGTTGGACCTCGTGAGAGCTCGGGTTATCACAGGGTCACAGGAAAGAGCAGTAGCTCAGTCTTTCGATCATGGTGGAGGCCATAGCATCATGTAATCGTGTCCAGCAGGCGTTTCACCACCCTCCCACCAGCTTGCACGTATACAGCCGAGGAGCAGTCTGTTTTGGAGGCTTTTTAATCTCCATGCCGGCGAGAATGTAGCCGTTGATGTTCTCGACTTGCTTGCGTTCTTGCCTTGAAGGCTTGCCTTGACAGTTTTCTAGGGTGCTTTAGCGCTCTCCATCCCTCCGACGTTCAGTAAGGCCGCGGACATGCCGCCTCCTGTGCCCCTCGCCCCTCCTCGTCATCCTCCTCGTCGTCCTCGTCGTCCCCCGGCCTCGCGCAACATTTGTTGCGAGACCACCGGGTGGGGATGGGGAAGACGGGGCCTGAAGGGATGTGCGTGGTGTTGTCTCGGGGTTGGAGGGGAAAGGCCTTGGGAGATGCGTGGGCTTGGGACTACAGGTCGGACGACAACCGGTGGCGGAAAGACTTGATGGAGGAGATACGCAGTCGGAGCGAGCTCGCTGAGGACCGATGCATGTCTTGCTATGGTTTGCCACGGAGATGCATGAGCTCGAATGGGCCGTGTCTCCTCGGCTGACGCACGTGTTTCTGCGCGTTAGGAGGGAGAGATAGGGACGGATGGAAGCGACGGCGGCGGGATCGATGCGTGCAGTCACCGATTGTACGTCACGGTGTGGGAGCATCAGGAACCAACAAAGGATAACGAGGCCAGCGTGACCTAGAAATGTGCAACATACAAGGACTTTTTCTTTGTACATACACACACATGAAGTCTTTTGCCCCCTGATTGCTTCCACTCTCTGTACAACGGCAAAGTCTCCAAGGCCTACTGTCTTTCCCCTTCTCCCTTTCCTGCCTTGTCCTGAACGTCCTCAGCCGTACCTTTCCTTCCAAGCCACCTCCCTGATATATGGTCTCGTGCGTTTTCATCCCTTTTTTTTCATTTCTGGAAAGATGCGCGCGTGATGGAGGATCTGGTGGCATATCACGGCAAAAGCGACAGCAAGGAGGCACCAGATGAGTATCAGTAGCTTTCCCACTGTGCTACCCAGGTCCATGCAGTGCCCCGGTGTTTTTTCCTTCTCCGGGTCCGACTCGGCTCTAGTCGAAGGAACCGGCCCGGACGCCGCCTCAGTGGTGCTCGACTCCAATCCATGCTCTCCCTCTCGGCATTTCGATCCATCCTCCACAATCATTTCGCGACTTGTTTGATGCGATAGCCCACTCATCACCATGAAGCGCTCCATACGCTGGTGTCGCCCTAAGGCGAAGACAGGGTCTGGCCCATGCTCCAGTCCATCCCGCCAATCCTTGGAATGAGACGGCGTCCAGACTCCGGTGATGTATAGCGGAGGCTCCACCGTGCTTTCATGATTTTTTCTCCCTGCATCTATGGAGCTGCGGGGTAGGGTCCCGAGCCGGATAGATGAAGAATCGTCATTGTCAAGTGATAGTTCTTGCGGGTTGATGACGACACGGGTGCTGCCAATAGTTTCCTCGTCTACGTCTTTGTCCACCTTTTCGTTGCTGTCACCACTTTGAGATGGCAGAGTTTGTATCCGCTGCAGTTCTGACTGTTGCTGCGAGCTGGCTGCTTCAGTACTCTCCCCAAACGTCATATTAGTTCCTGCTCACAGATAATGCAGAATCAACAAGAAAGTGGGTTTGTCAATGCACGAGTATCAGGTGGTGAGCCTGCATCCTTCTGCATCCATTTACTGCATCCTTGTGTTACTTCTTTGCACGTGTCTCCACCTCTGTGCGAGCGCATGACTCTCCACGCTGGTTGCAGGCATGTGACTCGCGCTTTTGACGCCTGCCTGCAGGGCGTGACGTCACGGCCCTAGCCCACGTACCCCTCCAGGCCCTCGCCAAGGCCTCGCCTTTTCTTCTTCCACGCTCGTTCCCGCTGGCTTCCAGTCTGCCTTTTCAAGAAAGCTTGCTTTATCCATGCGAGATGCTTGACCGCACTTATGAAAAAATGAAAAGTAAGACTGTACGTAGCACATTCTACAAATTTGCGATGCGAGAATGGGTATCGCCTTCGCGGCATTGTTCTTGATGTTCGTCCTAGAAACGCAGTGAAGTCAAATTTATCTCACACAAGTCACTAGGCCGCCCAAAATCTGTGAAGCCTGCAGGAGAAGCCGCGAGCAAGTAACGAAATTCAATGCCCGGCACGCTCACGGCCCGACTTGTCGCGTGGACGGCCGTGACATTGACCGCGATCAGCATCAGCAACAGACAAAATGGTAGAGCGTGGTGGGACCTAAGCAACTGCAGCAACGACGTCGACTCCTGGAATAGCGGACCCATTGGCTCTTATTTGAAGAACGCACGATCATCAATAAGACATTCCGAGAGATTGCCTGACCAGTTTAAGCCCTTATACGCCACGGGGGAGAAGTCGACGGCGGAGGCGGCCAGTGCAGGTCCTGTAGCAATGGACGGAAGCACGGCGTTGCCCATGTTGGTTGATCTCCCCGCATATCAGCCTCTTTCAATTTCAACGTGGGTACTGGTCTACATCCCGTTCTCTTTCGACGCAGACCCGGGAAAGGAGCCTTCCAGTACCGCCATCAACAGCTCTTCCCTCGAAGGCAGCAAAACCCCGCCAGCCGATGGGCCACGGAGGCATCCAGAAATGACGATACTTTCCTTCGGACGGCCGGGTCTAGATGTTGCGGCCACAAATACTACCAGACATCCTGCTTCCCCTCCGCAATCGCCCTCCATGCGGGCAGCCCCAGCCCTCCATCTCGGCGTAGGCAAGGACCCTGCCTACCATCGCAACCTCTTCTTTTCCGGCGCCGCCGATGCCAAGGGGGGTTTAGTGGGCTTCTTTTCCCGAGGTCCCTTGCCCGTCAACAGATGGGTGCATGTGGGGCTGGTTTTGACGCCGGTTGCGTCGAAGAAGGGTGGCATGCCGGAGATGAGAGACGGTCACGATATGGGCCAGCCGAAAGGGCTCCACCTGGAATTATCCGGCTACGTGGATGGAGAGCTCCAGGGTCGACTGGAGTTAGAGACAGACGTCGGAGATGGCGCTATGGAGGACTTGGTATCGGCCTCTGCAATCGGGGGAACAGAAAGTGTGGATGGGGAGGGGGTGGGGGGAGAAAGAACGCAGGCCTCGGGGTCGTCGAGCCGGGGAGAGGGCAACGAGCAGGCGCGTCGGACCGCCCGACGGCGGGAGCGAGACCGTGCAGTCTTCGTGTGGGGAGGGGTCCGGTCACGAGGGGGAGGCATGCTCACAGGGATGCTGCAGCATGCCCGGCTTTTCTTGAACAAGGCGCTTTCCTTGCGGGAGATGCACGAGGTGATGAGCGAGCTTTCGCCCTGGCCGGTGCCCTCAGAGGTGGCGGGCCCGTTGGGTTTGGTTCCTGGATTATTGCCTGAGGATGAGAAGGAAGAGTTGGGCACGGGGTGGGTGGAGACGGCGGTGAGATTGCTCCATGAGGACGAAGAGGGGGCGGGGGACGAGAGAAAGCGGCTCGCTCACTGGTATCTAAGTGGTACGGTGTTGCTGCACACCAAGATGAGGGGGCAGAAAATAAGTGACGGCCCAGCGACTGATGGCCCTGGTGCGCGAAGAAAGAGGAAAGATCAAGGATCCGGGAAGGGGGGAATGAGCGTCGATGGGGAAGAGCTCCCACATACAAACGGCGAGTGCAGCGATACCGGTCCCACCACCCCCAGCACTAGTTCCGCGACCCCAAGAGACGGCAGCAACGACGGTGAAGACTGCGATGAGGGGAGTCGAGGTGCCGAAAAAGGCCGCCTTGCCGGTCTGACTCCAGGAGAGGCGGGAACAGCAAGTGAAACGCCTGGGGTGGAGGAGACTAACCTTCTCAGGCAGTGTCGCCGGCTGTGGCGTCGGGGAGATAATCTACTGCGTCAGGCATGGACCAGCACCACAGCCGCTCTTAAGTGCTTCACCGCGGGAGACGAATTCGTACGGTTCAAGAAAGCTGTGGAGAGCGGGCAAACGGGAAGAAAGAAAGAGGAGCGGTTCGTTCTTCCCGGAGCGAGCTCCGCCCATCTCGCGCAATTGATATTGATGTCTCAGGCTCTACACGGGCTCGACAGGGAGGAAACAGGACAAGGAACGAAGAACACAGGGCTGCAGGGGACGGTTCTTGACACAAGATTCCTCCAGAAATACGGCGAGGAAGTTCTGAGAGACCTTGGGAATCCAGATCCTCAGCCCGGGCGCTTACCACGATTCTGCTCCTCCGCCATATCCCCTTTACCCTCTACTTCTGCGTCTTACACCCCTGCGGGTTGTACAGTTGCAGTAGCCCACGCGTTGAGCTTAGCCGAGACAGCCACCACGCGGTTCGGTTTTGAACATGGGCATGAGGCAGGGCGCGAAAGAGAATGCCATACTAGGCGCTTCCCTAGAAGCATGATAATCAAGAACATCGATGACCCCTTGCTTCGCACCGCTCACGAAGAAGAATATGACGGCTCGGATCGCCTTCCTCTTCCTTTGTACCGGCGTTCTTCCGCTGCACACTCGACCCGCCTCGCGCGGGGGGACCAGGTCGCGTACATGCGCATGAGAGCGAAGGATGGAGAGGACGCTGAAGCCCTCGCCTGGTATGCCCAAGCACTGTATTGGGGCAGGCATGGCGTGCATCCCGATCGCGTGGCGGCAGAGAGGATGATGGAACGCGCCGCTGTACTTGGCAACGCTGAAGCTCAGTACAATGCCGGCATAATGCTTCTTCGGGGAGAAGACAGGCCGGGTGAAGGAGCAGCGGAGCAGAGAGCAGCAAGGGGGGAGGAGCTGGTGGACCGGGCAGCAAGGCAGGGTTTCTTTCCTGCTTTAGCCGCTCAAGGGCTTTGGGCGCTGCAGCGACGCGAGGAAGGAAAGTTGGAAGGGGAGAGTGAAGCAAATGCAGAAGGGCGGTCGCAGAAAATGAGAGGGAACGAGACTGAGGCGGCAGTGGAGTTGGAATGGGAGCAGGCAGTCAACATACTTGAGCGAGCAGCCATGGAAGGACATAATGCAGAGGCACACTTCGCCCTGGCGCTCGTAAAAGGTGGAGGGAGGGTCGGCATCCGCTCATGGCAGATTACATCACAGATGGAACAGCTTGGAGTACGGAATAAATCGACGAGGAAGGAAATAAAGACTGATGATGTTATAGAAGAGCCGCTCAAAAGGGGCGAGGGTCGAGTAAAAGAGCTCGAAGAGGAAGGCGCAGAAACGACAAGACAGGATGACGCGGAAAAAGAGCGGAATGTCCATGAAGCCTTGTGGGCGGTGGCCGGGCACATGGCGCAGGCAAGCGTGGGAGGACATGCCGGTGCTCGTCTGTTTTTGGCCAATGCACTCTGGGACCCTGTGTTGGCGTTTGATGTGACCTCTCCAAGTGAAAGCTGCCAGACGGTCCGTCACCTAGAGCACACGGGGAGGGCAGCATCGACGGAGGCTGATTCAGAGCGGATTCCTCCAAGCCAGGATCCTTTCCCGCGACCTCATTCACTCACGGTCTCCGCCGCCAGCCTCACACAAGATCGCGTCTTGCTGGGCTCCCTTCAACGCTCCTGTCCAGTGGCCCTTCATCTGGCACGCTCCCTTGCTGAGATGACCATTGCGGGACTTCTGGACGAGGCGAGAGGAAGACACGACGTTGGCGACCTGGCTACTGCCCACCGACTGTATGGATTGGCCGCAGAAGCCGGAGTCGTGTCGTCGCTCGTGAATGCAGTTTGGCTGGAGGAGATGCGTTCCGGATCCGCGAAGGATCAGAAAGCAGCAAAGGGCAAAAAGTGGCGACGGTGGCAAGAACTGCTGGCCTTAAAAGGATGGAGTCCCGCATTGCGGGGTCTTGGCCATGAGGCAGCGGCCGCATCAAGCAGCGCTGCCGGGGCCCCAAGCGCTGGCAAAAAAAGTGGTCGACTAAAGGAGATAGACAGCACAGCAGCGCCACTGGAGTTAAACAGCAATTTCATGGAAGCAGTGGCTTTATTTCACTTAGCTGGGACGCTTTGGAACGATTCCCGTGCATTTTATGACCTCGCCGCTCTACTGGAATCGAAGTGGCTCTCTCTTCTTAGCATGATTCCCGTGAATCCCTCTTTTTCTACGCGCACATTCTCTCTTCTCGCGCTTGACAGTTACCGAAAATCCTTTGATATAGCCAAAGGGGTGTATTGCCTCCCTCCCTGTCTCGCTTTTCTCCACTTCTGGCTACGTTCTGTGGTCGCCCCCACCTTTCTTAATCATGCCAAGTCCTTGTGGCACGTGCCTTGGATTGTCGAAGAGATTCTGCTGTGGATAGCCTTGGTCATACTGGGTAAGGTCGTGGCTCTTCTTCTTGCGCTACGGCGACAGCGACGACGACAGGACGCCATTCGCGCCAACAGGATGACAGCAGAGAATATCTTACGAGGGGAAAATGGCATTGATACTGGCAGACGTACCGCTGGAAAACACGATCTAGATGCTGGGATTGAAGTATCTCAGCGAGAAAGGGCAAACGAATGTGCATCATCAGACGTTTCAACGACCCGAGATGAGGAGAGATGCCAGCCAATGACGCTCGGTAGGGAATTACTTGCCCAAAATGAATGGGAAAAAAGGAAAAGTGAAGACGGCAAACAAACTGTGATCATAGAAGAAGAGCACAATCTTGACGATTTCCAAGTCAAGTACGAGAAGCAGACGCCTCCAAGAGACCGCCGAGAGAAAATTCTGGAGAATATGGCAGATGCTACCACTTCGTAACGATCGCAGTACTGGGTGTGTTGACCTTGTTAACTCTGGAGCATGGGTCGTAGGTTTTCTTCTGATATGTTTAATGCATTGCGGAAACACGATCAACATGTGTCATTAAGTCTTAATAAAGCGCAAAAGAGTGTGTTTCGAGACATCTTTTGAAACCTAAAGACACACCGTCGCATCGTGTCGATCCCATGTATTTACAAGAACTATGCAAAGAGAAAAAGTATTGCGTTTACGGGCATTTAACAAAGACTGATGTAGATGACATGCAGCAAAAATAAGAAACGATAGTTCAAAATGCAGACAGAGGGTACGCTTAAGTGAGAACGATAACCCACAAGAAGCTAAATCTAAAGCCAATGAACACAACACTTATATGGGCTCGACGGCCTAAATTATTCGGAAAACACTCACTGGAACGGCCACATTAATTAACTTTATTAAGTCACTTTTTGCAAGAGTTTCTTCGGCATTCCCCAACCATCTAGCTCAGATGCGCCCGATCCTTCACTGCTCGACCTTGCAGACTCAGCGGCCAAGGCTTCAGCAACCGCCACTCGAATTGCAATAGCTTTATCTTCTTCCTGCCATGCTCGCATTTCCCGCCGAACAACAAAATCGCGGCATCTTGGCGCCACTCCATTATCATTCCAGTACGTCAAGACAGTCGAGAACCCGTGCTCCTCGTACCATCTGTTGTATCCCTCACACTCATCTACGACAGTTGCTTGTAGACGACTAAAAACCGCGAGCATGGATGCAAAATAAGCTTCGCCCTTGCAATTTTTATTGATCGTCGCAATTTTGTCATCCAAAAGTGCATTGGCTCTGGCATACAGTCTTGCATCCTCTCGGCTCTTCCTCTCCACTAGCTCGTTCAACTCGACTGGCATCTTCTCAGAGTCGGGATACATATCTGTGCGTACCTTGGATGATAAATGGACGATGTCCGCGAAGTCCAGCCCATACAGGATCATGAAGACTACTAACGACTCCTCCAAGCGTTCTCGGACGAAAATTAAGCCGTACTGTGCCGCCGCGCTCTCGACATCCACCGCGTCCCCTCGAATATAGTTAAGCTGGGGATTTGGTTCCATTGTGGTAGCCATCGCAAATTTTTTATCGACCACTGCCCCATAACAGTCGACATTTTTTTTCATTTCTGAATTTCTGCATTTGTGCAGAAAGATAGAGTGAAAGTATCCGACGGGCTCCCTTACCGAGGTGAACAATAACAGGGGTCCATCTGACTTCAGCAGGGCATAGCTTTCTGTGTTCAATGGCATGTGATTGGCCAGTCCCAGTCTGGGTACCTCGCCAAAAACACTATTCATCGCACTTATTACTTTCTGCTTGGCGCTCTTCAATTGCTCGACGTCCATTCGAACTTCTTCCGCATTGAGCATTGTGACACCACGATGAGCAGCGACACTGCGAAAGACACCTGCTAAGGTACTGCTAGCTGTTTTGTGACTTTTCACGTACCAAAAATTTGAGGGAAATTGGCTGGGCCTGTCGTCGTACGCTGTACAGGCCAAGGGAGACATTCTCCTCATAGGGACCTGTCTCGCGTCGATATTGTCGATTCCGACGTTTGCATCATCTGCAGAACCGATACTGCTTGATGCTACGACCTCATTTCTGGACGATTTAAAGACTATATGTCTGTCCACATTCTCACTCGTAGAAGGAGTATGAAGGGAGGGATGCGTGTTTCTGCGATATTCTCCTGATATACCAGGAGCTCTGAACAAAAAATTTCCGCTCTGTAGCTCCGTGCTGCTACTATTTCTGAAATACCAACTTGAAAAACCAAACGCTGCCAGCAGTATGCCAATGAGCACTCGGGACCGGGAGAAGACCGCTGCGGGGGTTGAGGAAAGAAAGCCTCGTCGCCTCCCTCGCTTCCACGAAAAGGCCTTTAATATCATCCCTGAATTTTTCGTAGAACGAAACGAAGATTAAAGAGGCTTTTAAAAAATAGCTATTTCTTCGATACCGAAAATCAGGGGGGGAAATGGTATCAAATGATATTTGCCCCGAACAGGCGCCAGCTGCAAGAAGATGTGATCAATTTGGAGGACTTCGTGCCCTAAATGCAGAACTACGGTAAAATATATGAGGAGGATAATACAAATGCCACAGGGTTCTGCAGTTCCAAAATGTTTCTATAAATGATGGCAACCATAATTACTTTATCTTTGCTTGCTCCTCGCACAGACGCGCAATCGCTCATTCGATATAAGCTTCGTAGGAGCAACGCTTGGGCCCCCTATGAGCAAGCCAACACGTTCAAGTCGCAGTTAAATCAAAAAAATCAATATGACTACGCTACATTTGGCAGTAATTTGCAGCTTTATGTTCATGAGGGAGTCGCCAAGAGGGAAACGGGGGCGCCCTGGGGGCGAAACGGTTGTTAAGTAACGGCAGCCGGGACGCGTGATTTCAAAGCTTCGGTGGAATGTGGGCGTGGCGGGCCCAAAATGGCCCTCCTACTTATTTGAATGAGACCGACTTAGAATGTGTGGTACAGTATGTTACATTATAAATCATCATCTGTTTCCCTTCCTTTCGCGGTACCAAGTCGTATGAGAATTCTCCTTTCATCGCTGCAGAAGAAAGCAGGCTCTATCCGACTATATCCGACAGGACAAGCCTTAATCAAGTGTACGCGTATGCATTTTTCATGCAAACCTCTTCCTTCAAGGTCTTTATAAATCTGTGGCACCACATACTTTTTAAGTTGCTGATCAGTATAGCTTCACCCAATTAATATGCCTGATATTTTCAAGGGTGTGGATTAGGGCTGGGGGTGGTGACGGACGGGACTTCGTCCTCCTCCCTTCCCGGTGCTCCTTGATTCCAGACAGATCTTGCCAGAAAATTTTGGATAGCGGTCTCTATCGACGTCGTGCCCTTGAGGAGGGCAGCCAGAGCTTGATTCAGGCTCGAAGTCGGATGAAGTTCATAGGAAGAAGAGGTGCAAAAGTTGTGCAGCGGGGCAATCTCACTTGGGAGGTACGGTCTTTCGCCAGCGCATACTGAAAACACAAATACTGGAAAGATCTCAATCCCCCTGTCTTTGATCTCGCGCTTATCAAATACGCTCCCGAATGCTTTTCAGGTCATGAGACGCTCAATTCAACGCTTCTCCACGAGAACATTTTGACTTTATTACCTCCAAATATATGGGGAGATTTGCCTTATCGAGATGAAAAGTAGGCTATAACTCATACCGGCCACCATGAGCTCGGCCATTGGGCTAGAAGAAGATAGGGGAGGACGGCTCTCCTATTCTGAATCACAGCAAAGTATGTCGTTGGTGGGCTTTGATTGATGTCATTTCCCACGAGAAATGACCTAAACGCCGAGCTGCAGTGCTCTCTTCGACCTGAACAGTACTTTTAAATCACGTTAAAAGTTCTGCGGAAGCTTGCATTCGTCCTCTCGTCTATAGAAAGCCGTCCCAGCCCTTCCCATCCTGCATACTCTCCGAGGAAAATGACGTCGAGCGGGACCAAGACGAGCCCGTCCGCCCTCCTAGTGCTCTCAGTCTTTCTCAGCCAGCCTTATTGACCCATGTTGCCGACCGTGAGCGACCCGAGGCTTCCCGTCGCTGCAAGGACTGGCAAGGAGGGAACACGGAGCTACATCGACAGATACCGGCTAGCTAATATCCTCCTCACTACCATGTCGCGGTGCTGAATCAATCGGGATTGGCGGAGCAGCTGGTGGGGGTCATATCCTATTCTTCTGGGCCTGCTTAACAGGAAGGGCCTTCCAGATCACGGTGAAAGGGCAGCCGATGTGTTCGCTCGAAGCCGCCTTCGACGCCTCTTGCATCGATTGGACCAGACATGCCAGGCAATCCTCCACTGCTGACCGAGCATTTGTATCGCACGTGCAATAGCGACCATCACAACTCGCCTTTCCACCTACCAGTCCTTCATATGAGCGAATACAGGAGTATACCTGACCTTTATAGAAACCGCTTTTTCTCTACCCTTGGCCTGCGCACACAGGGTTAGGGTTAGGAATTAACGCGGGAGAAGAAAGATGGAAAAATATGAAAAAAAAGAGGACATTTCAGTTGTTATACATTTATTCTTGGTACAAATCCGGTATTGCACCTAATGGTAGAGAAAGGAGGGGAGCAGGCGTATCTGACGAAGGAAAGGCCGCCAAATGCATGCTGCTTCTCAGCTCTCTTGTACTCTCCTTCGCACCCTACACCTAAGTCGTTTGAAGGTTGCAATATCCGCAGCGCCCTTAGTGAGAAAAGTAGCGGTCGAAAAAGAGAAAAATTCACAGATGAAGGCGGTGGAATAGGAGCAGGAAAGGAAATGTTACAGGAATAAAGAAGGATCTAGACACATGTTGTTGGCGAAGTGAGCGGCAGCTTCAACAGGGCCTCCAAATAAGGATAGAATTGGCGGACGAAATGAAGCACTTTCTTGCGGTGAAGAACGTCCTGCGCCTCTCCTTCCAGCAACTACCATCCTTACTCCTCCGCATCCCTCCTCGGTACTTCCTTTGATCAGGTTGGACTACCGCCATGTTCTCCATGGGCTGCATCGTCGGCTCGCCTCCCTCGGGCTTCCTGACCGACTTCGTGGGTCGAAAACGCTACATTTCTATTCTTCGTCTTCAACCGTCGGCGCCGTCGTCCAGCTCGTCCGCGCCGCCTACCGGGCCGGCCGTTTCATCTCCGGCGTCGGTAGGCTCGGGCGGCGGCCCGGGAGAGGAAGGCGGGGGTCAGGAGGGGGTGGTTTCCTCTCCTTGCTCGCTGATTGCTTCTCTTGAGCGATAGGGGAGGTTGGCGTGGGCGTTCTTCCGTCCGAGATGGCCAAACGCCGCTCGAACGCTCTGGGCCCTCCGCCTGTTTATTTTGACTGCGTCTCTCTCACCAACCCATTCTGCCTCCCCTCTTACTTACTTCCTTTCCAGGTGTGGGCGGCCTGTCCATGGCAGCCACTCCCTACCAGAAGGCGACTTCGCCCCCCGATGTGCACGGATTTCCCATTCGTTATTTTTTGGAACCCTCTCTCCCTCCCTCCATCTCTTCCTTCCGCCCCTTCCTACCTTTCCTGCTTCCGAAGTGTTCCCTAGCTCCGACGCGCCCTTCCTCCCTTCCTTTGCCTCCCGGTCCGAGGCCTAGTGGTCTCGATCCAGCAGATCTATATCACGGCCGGCATTCTACTGGCCGGGGGCCTGAACGGGGACTCGTAGCACTGGGACGAGGGCTGCCACATCTCCTACGGTGGCAAGGGCTTCTTCTCCCTCCTTCTCATGCTCCTGATGGTAGGTAGAGGTATTCACGGCCTGCTCCGTTAAAGTGCGTAAGGCAGAGCGGGCATTCCTCGTTTGCTGGCTTCTTTCTTTTCCCTTTTTTGTCTCCTTTGTTGCAAATGACGGCTCTGGCCACCTTCATCGTCTCTATCAAGATACACATCGTTCTCTGCTATGCCTTCTTATCACCCGTCCTATCATTTCTCATACAGGAGTCACTGTTCATTTCTCCTTGTTCTTGTCCTCCCTCGATGGCTTTCTTTTCTAAGCTCACATTCACCGACACGTACCAACGATTCCCTTTCTTCTCTCTCCTTTCTGTACGTGCCACACTCAACCTTAGCTTCGTCTCCCTGAGTCGCCCCGCTGGCTGGCGGCGCAAGGTAAACATGAGGCGGCCAAGGCTTCCTTAGGTGGGATCCGACAAGAAGAAGAAGTGGAGGGCGAGCTCGCTGGCATGGAGGAGGCTGTCGAGGTAGGGGAGGTCCTGGGAGAAACCGGGTTCGAGGGCGGGGGAAAGGAGGGGGGCCACTTGACGGGGGCGAGAAGGGGAAAGGGCATATCCTCACCGTAAAGGGAGGGTGGGTGAAGGGTCTAGGCCGAGGGTGAGAAGGAGGGTTGCAACCAACAAAAAGTCTGTGCTTGTGCGTGATTGGAACGACAAGCCACGGATAAACACCGGCACTAAGATCCTCCTGCGCCCGCTTCCTTTCCCGTGTTTTTCCCTCAGGACTGAGACTCAGGCGACCAAGGCAGAGCTGGAAACCGCCACTGTTCGACTCAAGGCCAAGAATTTGGAAACCTTGAGGTCGGAACACAGCGACAATCTTCGCCACGCCATTGTTAAGTTTATCAAGGGGATGGCTAGAGGGTGTGCATGTCCACCCGTCCAGCTTTGTCTGGGCGCTTATTTATCCTGGCTTTGCAACGATCCTATGCGCCTCTTGTAAAGTCTACTTGAAAGAAAGAAAAGGTTCTGCCTCATCTAGGCCTGAAGCCCACGAGCAGGGTGACGATAGGCGAAGCCGGACATCCGAAGGCGTTTGGAGCGGCAAACACCGTGGCGAAAGAGCAAGGGTGCGGCAGAGATGGGTCACATTTACACGACTCTGTCTGGGCGCATCCACTCTTCGCATCAGATTGGCGACGCTACTGTGGTGCTTGCGACGGACATACTCACCACGGAAGAGAGTCTCGGGGTGGGAGCCCTCCTGTACGGCTTTGTGCCCATAGAGTTCCACCCCGAGACTCTCTTCCGTCGTGAGTACATCTGTCCCAATCACCACGGCAGCGTCGCCAATCTGATGCGAAGAGTGGATGCGCCCAGACAGAGTCGTATAAATGTTACCCATCTCTGCCGCAACCTTGCTCTTTCGCCACGGTGTTTGCCGCTCCACACGCCGTCGGATGTCCGGCTTCGCCTACATGAACCTCTCCAATATTCATATCGTCACCCTGCTCGTGGGCTTCAGGCCTAGACGAGGCAAAACCTCTTCTTCCTGGAAAGACTCTACGAGAGGTGAATGTGCACGCCCTCTAGCCATCCCCTCAATACACTTACCAATGGCATGGCGAAGATTGACGCTGTGTCCCAACCTCAAGATTTCCAAATTCTTGGCCTTGAGTCGAATAACGGGGGTTTCTAGCTCTGCCTTGATCGCCCGAGCCTCTGCCCAAAGCACGCGAGCGTCTGCCTGAGTCTTGACCATCTCCAACTCTTTCTCTGCCAGTCTCTCTTTCTCCTGTGCAGCCTTGCCTACCTCCACTTCGTTCTCCGCCCGAGCCTTGACCATCTCCAACACCTTCTCCGTCAGCACTGACCGAGTCCTGTCCACCAGCGTCTTCCTATTTAGTTGCTTCCAGTTCAGCGCTTCAAACAGATCTGATGCTCTGCGTGTAGTATGCCTGCCAGTGAAAAGATAAATCATTGTCTCAGCAGCCAGGAGTAGCAGTCAGGAGAATTCAATTGCATCTATTTCCACTTAACAATGCGGGAGTCTCCGCATCCTTCCATGGTCCCCCGATAGCTCTCAAATGTTTCGCTTCCATCTTTACCCACCCTAAAGCCTGAATGCTGCCACTGATCCTACTGACAACAATGCGGACGTGGCCATCCTCCCTGCTGACCCCCACAACCTTGCCCAAGTCTGCCATGAGGCTGGCGCCTACAAAGGAAAAGGGCCGAAAAGGACGGCCCGACATGGGCAGCGGCAGCCGCGACAGTGCCCAGTGGCTGCGGCAATTGCGTCGTCAAGGGTCCTGAGGCAATGCGAAGCCGCTTACAAGGCAGCATAGAAGCCACCCCATCCAGAGCCACAAAAGCAAGAGCAGCACGCCGGTGCGACTCGTACCAGCGCCCGCCATCGCCGTCGTCAGCCTCGTTGTCGTCGGCATGATACGCGTGCGGCGGATCGATGGACGAGCAATTTTGTCTTCGGTTGGGTCGAGGCCTCTGGCACTAGTTTTTGCCATTACTCGCTAATATTTCTCGGTTTTGGAGGCTTACGCCCCATATTGCTGTTCAATTTTAGCCTCACTGCCATATATGGATTTCACCAGAAGCCATGCATACGACTCTGGCGGGTGGCTCTGCGGTGCAGCTAATGTCGAACATTGTGGAAAAGAAGGCCTTGTCATGAGTGGGGGGTTCCCTTTTAAATCCCTGGTCTGGACTCGCCATAGGCCTCTATGTGAATGAAGGAGAGAAAAGGAAAAGTACCAATGACTACGATCCAGCACACCAATTTGAGCACTATGCACAGCTCTGTTGCCTGCTGAACGTGCGGAAGGGGAAATGCTAGATAAAACCTTTGAAATGTTTGGAGGGAATGAGAGTTTGTCAGGAAGAGGGACGATGGGAGGGAGGACAAAGCGCTGGAAACGTTCGGACGTGGAGAAAAAGAGGTGGACACGCCAACGTAAGGGTAAGAGCTGGGACCTGTACGCGCTCTCGCAGCTTGGTGGACGGGAAGCTACGCCAGAGCTATACGCCCCTTCCTCCCTCTCTCCCTAACTCCCACCCTCCCTACCTACCTTCCAGACGCGTGTGCCCCTCAGAGGCCCGCTTTCCTC
Source organism: Nannochloropsis salina CCMP1776 (assembly GCA_004565275.1). Lineage (NCBI taxonomy): Eukaryota > Eustigmatophyceae > Eustigmatales > Monodopsidaceae > Microchloropsis > Microchloropsis salina. Next base: position 161,309 of record SDOX01000036.1, read on the forward strand.
CTGCACGGCCAGGATGTTTTCCCCGCCCTTGTCCAGTACAAAGGCACCCACCCCTACCTGCAGAGGAAGAGGAAGGGAGAGTGGGAGGGACGGGGGGAGTGGGATGGGATAGCATCAAGACGACTGAAAGGTCGCATCGAGCCTTTCTAACAGCATGCACCGCACTCAAGCACAAGTCCCACACTTTTAGATCCCTCCCTCTGCCCCGCCCTCCCTCCCTACCTGGTGTGTGGGCCCGTGCGGCAAATTGCATTGCTTCCCCTCCTCCAGCCAGTGGGTTATCATCACGTAGTCCTACTCGGCGTGATGATAGACAAACCCCGAGCTTGCCGCCACGGGCACATGGGATGCAAGGACCAAGGGCAGCTTCACCCAGATGCGCGTCGATGCTGGAGACGCCAGGCTGATAGGGTGGGAGAGGGAAAGAGGGAGAGAAGTGAGACAGGTAGCTCTACAGAGAGGGAGAAACATGCACGCAAGAGTTTTAAAAATGGAATGGGAAATGGGAGGGGTGGTGAAAGCGAAGGCAAAGTGGCGATCAGGACGGAGAACAGGGAGACAGAGCTTCAGGCGGGGGCAAAAATGAGACGTCGATGTGGAGAGTCTGCTCAATCAAAGCCAGGAAGCAAAGCAATGGCTCTACGCAAGCAGCGCGCGCGTAGGAATCTAGCTCTCGCTCCACATGTGACCGCGTTCGATGAACGCATTCCAGGCATGCCCTCCCGACCTTAGTCCTTCTCAGTATACCTTCCCGGAGGGCCATACGCACCCGCCAATGATTCCGTCAAATGCTGTGCAAAGATACATGGGTCCTTCGGTAGTTGCTGAGGATCAATGATTATGCCATCGTAAGGATCGGGTGTATGAGGTAGGGGGACCGGAGAAGGCAAGGAGGAAGCTGTTGGAGGGGAGGGGAGGGAGGAGGAAGCAGGCAGACGAATTTGGCGGCTTTGAGTTGAAACGCGTATCGGATGGGAAGCACGAAGGGTAGAAAGCTCAAGAGCGCGTTGAACAAAGGGGAGTAACCCGAAGGCAGAAATGGAAGTTGGGCGGGACCATATGGTGCTGAGTAAAAATATGGAACTAATCCGCGAAAGTCGAAGAGGAAAGCCGTGATTGAGATATGATCTTCTGTCAGGCCAAGGGCGTCCGAGTCAATTACGTTGGAATCTTTACGCTGTGCACGTGCATGGTATGAAGGGGGGGAGGTAGAGGCATAAAGTGTCTACGTGTCGTGATGTTCCAGTTGGCGAGTTCGATAATCTTCGAAAGAGGGAGGTACCCCCCCCGAATGAAACCACTCCCCACTGCGGCGTCGCGCACCTTGCAAAGGACACCCCCCTTGCTTTCAGCTATAATTTTGAACCACAGAGGGCGCAAAAGAAGGCGCCTGGAACAGTTGGGGGAGCAGCAGCCTCGTCTGGTCCTCAAGCACAAAGTTCACGTGCCATACGAGCAAGGAAACTATAGACACGTGCGCTAAATCCCGCCTTAGGATATTTTTCTATGTTTCTCGAGTGTACACGCGGATACAGGGGTAGCGGGGAGTGTTTGGTCATCTAAGAGGTGTTGAATCAGTGGATTATATGTCAGGAGGGGAGGTCGATCCGCGAGGTAGTACCATAAACTCTTAATGAATATGGTAATATGGCCACACACCAAGCCATACCAGCCTCACCGCCCCATTCTGTTCTTACACATTAGACCATATAGACCTTACTGCGTGCCCCGGGCTCGTTGGTCCTGTCTCATGGCAGGTTCACCTGAAAAGGGGCCGTCAGACCACTCTGATACCCGCCCCAACTCGGGCAGCAACCTCAGCCACGGGGAGAACTCCGCTGATATTGAGGCAACACGCGAATACCTTAGGCGTGATATGAAGAACATCGGGGATTAGTCCTTGTGGTTTGATGTGCGCGTGGTGGAGTGTTTATTTACGGCGGTTTTTGATCCATACCACACAGAATGTGCGGGTTTCTGACGCAGATACCCACCGAGAGTACCCTGTGAAACGCTTCGTGTACGTCATTGCCAATATGACTGCGTTGTCGGGCCTTCTCTTTGGCTACGACATTGATGGGAGGAAAGAAACGGGGTAGGGGGGGGTATCGGCAGTCACGTGGTGGAAGATAGTTGAAGGTAAGGCTATCCACGGTCTTCTTCATCTTCATCTAAGCAATATCACTCCCGCCTCGCATTCACGCCTCGACCCTTCCCATTCAGGAGGCTCCGGAGGCATCTTCGAAATGGCGGGCTTCAGACGGCTTTCCGGTTGGCCGGCCTTGGGCGACAAGTCAGACCTGGCCTGGGTGGCTAACCAGTAAGGTATGGGAATAGAAAGTCTTCTCTGGATACTAGGGTTGTCGTGCAGAGAGAGAGAAGGGGGGGGTTGACACGGATGGTAGATCTCTGAGATGGAAGGGGAATGGTAACCTTTGGTCCGAGGAAGAAAAGGAGGAAGGACCCGATGAGGAGAAAAGGAGGAGCTTGAGGAGGAGGAAATGTATGCAAGGGAGGGCTTGGGATAGCCCGGGACAGACAGATGTGTGCGATGGCAAGGCAGGCACGAGAATGCGGCCTCGACACTAGGCTTGGTTGCGGAGGAACAGAGTGTGGGCAGAAAGTACGATGGCCGAGCACGCGTACAGGCGAAAGGTAGAGAGCTTCGACCGGACAATCAGATGAGGAGAGAACTCGCGGTCGATGGGAGACACTTCCTCGCGGTCCACATCATCCCGAACCACACTTTCCAGCTAATTCTTGCCTCCCTCTTCCTTGTCCCTCCTCGGTACTTCCTTCCCTCAGGCTGGATCACCGCCATCTTCTCCCTGCGCAGCATCGTCGGCTCGCTCCCCTCGGGCATCCTTACCGACTTCGTGGGTCGAAAACGCTGCATCGTATTCCTGTCCTTCGTCTTCACCGTCGACGCCGTCATCCAGCTTGTCCCCAGCGCTACCAGATGCTCCTGGCCGGCCATTTAGGCTCGGGCGGCGGCACGGGAGAGAAAGGCGGCGGCACGGGAGAGAACGGCGGCGGTCAGGAGGGGCTTCTCCCTCCTTCTCATACTCCTGATGGTAGGGAGGGGTCCTCACGGCCTGCTCTGTCAAGTTGTGTAGGGCAGCGGTTTGCTGGCTGCCTTTCCCTCCCCTCTTTTGTCTCCTTTGGTGCAATTGACGGCTCTGGGCATCTTCATCGTCTCCACTGAGATACACATCGCTTTCTGCCTCGCTTTGTTCGGGTTAGGTTTAGGGGTACCCGTCCTTATCAATCCCCATACAGCAGCCACTATGTAACTCTCCTTGTTCTTGTCTCTCCCTCGATACCTCTTCTTCCAACCTCACATTCACCGACACGGACCAACGATTCCCTTTCTTCTCTCTCCTTTCTGTACGTGCCACACTCAACCTTAGCTTCGTCTCCCTGAGTCGCCCCGCTGGCTGGCGGCGCAAGGTAAACATGAGGCGGCCAAGGCTTCCTTAGGTGGGATCCGACAAGAAGAAGAAGTGGAGGGCGAGCTCGCTGGCATGGAGGCGGCTGTGGAGGTAGGGGAGGTCCTGGATGGGAGCGGGTTCGAGGGCCATTAGGGGTTGGGGGAGGGTGGCCAATTGACGAGGCTGAGAAATAGAAGGGATAAGGGCATATCCTTACCATAACAGGATGGTGGGTGAGAGATCTGGATCGAGGGTGAGAAGGAGGGTTGCGACCGACGGAAAGACGGTGCCCGTGTGTGTGATGGGACCGCCTAGCCAAGTATCGAGAACCACCTCCATGACTAAAGTCCTCCTGCACTCGCTTCCTACGCGTGTCCCTCCCTCAGCCGGAGGCACAGATGGAAAAGGGCGCCTGGAAGGACTTGGTCTCGCCCGTGGACTTCATATTGTACAGGACCATGCTGGGCTTCGGGGTGCAGCTGTTGGAGCAGTTCTCCGGCATCAATGCGGTAGGTTTCATCCCATTGACGGAGGGGAACACGTGAAGGGTAGATGGATGTGAGGGAAGGGATGGATTTTGTGGTTAGACGCGGAAAGGCGCACAAGGACAGCAAGCAGATGTAGGAGAGAAAGCGAGGCGAGTAGGGCCGGAGAGGGATTTGGAGAAGAATGGTGAGAGGGTCTGGCACGTCAGGTCGGTGTCACAACTCGTGCGAGAGAGCGGTCCCCGTATAGCTGCCTTGGTATGGCGTCCACATCAGCATGATCGCCTTACCGAACAGAGGGACAATCACGGCGTCAACGCTTACTGGGGAGAGGAGATGTGAGGCCTACTCCTGGGTGTACGTGGCCTTGCCTTTTGCAATGGCGCGCTTCCTTCGTCTATTCTGACCCACCGATCCTTTCCTTGATCACACTTCTTCATTTCCTAGCGCGTATCTCCTTTTTCTCTCCCACATCCTCTCCTCTCGAGGATATTTGATTTTGACCGTCTACTTACATACATCTTCCCCTCTCCCTCTCTCTTTTTTCATTGTCATTAGCCCTTTTTGCGCCCTTCACCTTCGCTGCCTCCGACTACCAGAACGTTAAGCGCCTCGCTGGCGTCATCATTGCTTGCACTGCTCTCTGTACGTCATGGAACTTCGCCTACTCGGTAAGACAGTCTGTTCTCAGCCTCTCCTTCCTCGCTGCAATTTGGTCTGCCCTTCAAGGTCCTTCCTCTGATCCCCCTCCACAAGCCCCTCTCCTTCATTGATTACGCTTCTTTGAAGCTTTGCCTTATCTCCGCTTCCAGCACACACCCATTATTTTGTTCAATCTTGAAGTGCAGCCCCACTTACCGCTGTCTTATTTGATTCCCTCTAATCTATGAATAGTGGGGACCACTAGCGTGGGTCGTCTAGGCAGAGATCTTCCCCCAGCGCTTTCGGGGCAAATGCATGACGCTCACCACGCTTGCCAACTGGCTGACGAACTTCTGCATTGCAAAAGCCGTGCCTGTAATGATGCTCCTGGAAAAGTGAGTAGTCGTCAACCAAAAGATTTCTAATTCAATTGCTCTCCATTGGGTCTGAAATATGCTAAAAGAGACCTCCGACCTTGGGCTGGGGCTATAGATATGACTACGGAACCAGAGGTAAGAGCAAGAACAGTGATGTAAGAAAAATACTGTCAACGTATGAGCCGCTAGCTTTAGCTTAATACTTTCCTCCCTCCCTTCCAACTCGCTCCCTTGCTTGCTCAGTCCCTTTCTCTTACTTTTCGTCATTGCCGTTCTCCGTCTAACGAACCAATGATGTTCCCCCGGTCATTCTTCATCGTTCGTCACCACATCGCATAATGCTGGGAAACACTGGACGCCGTGGCTGAGAACCAACGGGCCCGATTGCTCTGGTTGTTCCAGTTTGCATCCCTCATGGTTAGTATCATGGCAATTACAATGGAGCTCCATGTCAGAAGACCCCCAGTACAGAAAAAATGCACGGAAAGAATCCTTTGTCAGGGATCACGGAACCTATGTGATAGCGTATGCGACGCTATGGGTTGATTGACAGCCACAGATATCCTGCCAAATAAGCTTTGTAAGAGCTTTTGATCGTGATCTTCCATAGTTTTTGAGAAGTATTTTAGCGTGTTGGGCAACAATAAATTGATAAAGCCAGAATAATGAGTGCGCTACTTTCCTTCGATGAGGGCTCTTTCAACAGTAAATGAGGCCAGAAGATGAAGACGTCTTCGCACCCTCTGTCAGGAATACTATATCCCTCAGACAGCATATTCATGGCTGCTTTCATTCCATTGTGCTCTGCTCTTTCCATTCGAACAGTACGCGCACAGCGCAGGCAGGTGGACACCAAGCCCCAGCCACGTATTGAAACGGCCAACTCGTTAACGGTCGTGTGTTGTCTCACGACATGAAAATTCTGCGCAAGGATCATAAATGCATGGGACATAACTTAAGATTGTTGCCTGAGCCAGTACTGTCTTGTCAGGTGAATAACAGTAAGAGTAATCCTTGTACGTGAATGTACTGCAATAAGTTAGAGGAGGATTTACACGTACGCTAGTCTTCATATGCCCAAGCTGTCGTACTAAACAGACAATGGGCGTTCTTTCTTGAAACGAGCATGTGCCCCGCGCCTTTCCTCGAAAGGAACGGGGGCTTTTCTTGTACAACAATGCTCGTGGACTGCGAATGCATTCTTTTCTCGCATGTTTGCCAATGGAACTGCAATTCATCATTTGAGGATTCTCTAATACGCACCCACATGGTAATGGATTCTCCTTGATTTTCATTTGCCTAAGCTGTCACCTTAAAACCGGCATGGGTCTATTTTGAAACGACCACATGGCAGGTGCCTATCCTTCGAAGGATGGGAGCTTCCCTTGTGGAAAAATGTTTCTGTACTGCTGATGCATCAATTGCATCCCACATTGTCTGTTGAGGTCTGGCCACGAGGTCGCAGCAAAAGCACCTTGGTTTTGTGGCACGCGAAAGAGATCTTGGCCTGAATCCCGTGAACATGAGCGGAACCAAGGGATACAGTCATTCTTACCATGGTTTAGTCATCTATCAGATCTACAAAGTCTCAATGAGATATTGCAGATAGCTGTATATCGTTTGATGTACGTATATTGGACTGATGTTTGCACATTTTCTTCAGGTCGACCTGTCCTAAGCTTCCCAACCAGTCCGTACGCGTCCATATTCAAGCTTAAATCCACGCATCCAAAAATGAAAGATATCTCTTGTATTTTCCTCGTCGCTCTCCTGGGCTTTGGAAGCATTCTCACCACCATCTCTCAAGAGTGCCCGCGGCTTTCTCTAACGGCTAATGTCAGGCCAAATCGTCGACGTGGGATCGTGGCCGGCAAGGGAAAGGCTAGGATCACCGTCACGCTGAAGAGCAAAGATCCCGTTGAGAATCTGGACTTCCAATTGACTCTCCCCAATGGCTTGTCGGTAGAGAGAACAGCAATGCGTCCGTCTTCAAAGCCCTATACTCCGCCGCAAATTGTTGAGGATGCGGATGGAGTGACAGCTATTTCCTGGCAGGGTCTCGCTTTCACCAAACGCAAGGGGGGCAAACGCCGCTTTCGCGTCAAGGTGAAGGCCGACCAGTGTGCCCCTGAGACGCTCGTGGTGAACGCTCTCGCTTACCTAATGAATGCTACAGACACCTCGTGCAGAACGCCGCTGGCCAACCCCGCCATCGTAAAAGTGCGATACTTGAAACGCAACAAAGACGCGACGTGCGCGCCCACTCCAGCTCCTACTGTCAACCCCACGCAGCCTTTTGTGCTCCTTGGTGAGGGCCTGCGGTTCTCCCAAGGGGAGCGACTGGCCCCCTTCGAGGACCGTCGTCTTTCGCTGCACACTGGAATCAATAGGTATGAAGGCATCATCGCCCGCTACCATCCTGAAGATCGACAGCTGCAATCGATCAACACCCCGGAGGCTTGCTATGAATACTGCTCGCTAAACGGGGGCGAGGAAGTACCATTCCTCTTCAGCTGGAATACCGTGACCAGCCAGTGCTTCTGCTGCGCCGGGGTGTGCACACCCCTCATCGTCGATCCTGATTACAACGTGTACGAAGCGCTCTTACCCAGAACGCTTCCTCCGACCTCCATCCCTACTGCAACAGCGCCTCCAACGGCTCCCCCAACGCCGACACCTACAGCATCGCCTACTCCAGGACCGACTCGTACCCCTACCCAAGCACCCTCAACGACTCCAACGGCTCCCCCAACGCCGACACCTACAGCACCGCCTACTCCAGTACCGACTCGTATCCCTACCCAAGCACCCTCAACGACTCCAACGGCTCCCCCAACGCCGACACCTACAGCATCGCCTACTCCAGGACCGACTCGTACCCCTACTCAAGCACCCTCACGACTCCAACGGCTCCCCCAACACCAACACCTACAGCATCGCCTACTCCAGGACCGACTCGTACCCCTACTCAAGCACCCTCAACGACTCCAACGGCTCCCCCAACACCGACACCTACAGCATCGCCTACTCCAGGACCGACTCGTACCCCTACTCAAGCACCCTCAACGACTCCAACGGCTCCCCCAACACCGACACCTACAGCACCGCCTACTCCAGGACCGACTCGTACCCCTACTCAAGCACCCTCAACGACTCCAACGGCTCGCCCAACACCGACACCTACAGCATCGCCTACTCCAGGACCGACTCGTACCCCTACCCAAGCACCCTCAACGACTCCAACGGCTCCCCCAACGAGCAATTTCAGTCTTGTGGACAGTCTTACACTTGACGACGGTGAAAACCTCCTGTTCACTTCGGTTGTGAGCGGGGACTTTGCGTATTTCGGGTGAGGAAAAGATCAGAAGGGACACGCAGCATCGTAGGATTTGATGCGATCTGAGTCGCTGAAATGCTTCGCTCTATTTTCCCTGCAGGAGTAACACATCCCCTGGCATAGTGGTGAAGGTGAATCTGACCGACTTCACACAAGTGGACAGCCTTCCACTTGGGAATGGCGAGGACAACCTACTCACTTCGGTAGTGAGCGGGGAGTATGCGTATTTCGGGTAAGGAAAAAATCAGGAGGGACACGCAGCTTCGTAGGATTTAATGCGATCTGAGTCTGTTAGGGTTAGGGTTAGGGTTAGGGTTAGGGTTAGGGTTAGGGTTAGGGTTAGGGTTAGGGTTAGGGTTAGGGTTAGGGTTAGGGTTAGGGTTAGGGTTAGGGTTAGGGTTAGGGTTAGGGTTAGGGTTAGGGTTAGGGTTAGGGTTAGGGTTAGGGTTAGGGTTAGGGTT